>CM075979.1:15421717-15485161 GCA_038087875.1 Malacoraja senta | reverse complement strand
AATAAAAAAAAAAAAAAAATACAACATAGTATTAAAAAGAAGTTCAACACCAAAACATCCCCCCACAGTGGTTCCCACTGTGGGGGAAGGCACAAAGTCCAGTCCCCATCCTCTTGTCCACCCAGAGTCGGGCCCACTGAGGCCTCCACAGTCGCCGCCACGGCGCCCGATGTTCTCGCCGGGTGATGGCCAGGTCCCATAATTAATCTGTGCTATATAATATTCATGTTTAATGTTTTACTTGTCATTCCTAACTGTCACTGTATGTCATGCTGTCACTTGCGGGCAGAGCACCAAGGCAAATTCCTTGTATGTGAATACTTGGCCAATAAACTTATTCATTCATAAATGTATTCATTCATTCTTTCATTCATAACTGATTTTGTGACACACACCAACATGGGAGCTGTTCAACTGGTAATGGAAACTCACCATCATCACTTGATTTGTACATCTCACCCTTGTCATTGGGTGCAAGTATGAAATGCCTTGCCCACTTTTCAGACATTTTAGGCTGAAGGAGAATTGTTGTGTGCAGTTGCTTAAGTTAGATATTAGAATTTTTTCATCTAATTAGAGAAAATATCTCATTTTATCTCCAATCAAACCACATGGATGCCTTAGGCTTTACTTTCTATCGTTAGATTTCTGCATTCTGCAATGTACCTTCACATAGTGTATCACTAAATAAGCTAACATTGAAGGCTTGTCATATTTTAAGCTGCCATAGATGTTGACTGTTTTCATAAAGTCATCTGATGCACAAGAAGGCCAAATGACAAGCTGAGGGAAGCTGGAACAATAACTTTGGCTCGGTATGATTTACGACACAGCAAACACTTGAGTTAGGAAGGTGTCAACCAAGCACCAGTTTCACTTAAGGACTAATTTGACTGATGAAAGACTTATTTTCCCCCCAAAATGTTGAAATTATTTAAGGTACTGAAAATGAAGTTGCAAATTATGATGATGAGAGGAAATGAAATTCAGCACCAAGCTATGTCACTGGATCTTCTACAAACCCTTCACTCTGCCATCTATTATTAAACATCCATCCCCTAGAATCACTCAGATAAACAGGCAATTGAACATTAAAAAATAGAAATCTTCATATGTTTTATTTTACCAGCATTTTCTTTTATAAAACCAACGCTCTATTATTGTTAATGCTCAAAAAAGATCTTTACAATATACTGCAGCATTTTAATATTACAAAAACTTGTTTTAATGAGAACATGGAATTGAATTCAATTGAAGCTGTAGCATCTTAAGAATAGTAAATACATAAAGTGATACATATTTTCCTCTTTTCTAATGGTAATAAAATAATATGTACCGATATAGTCAAGGGTAGCTGCCTTCATTTTACTTTCCAGAGTGTTTCCAGTGATGTGCAGGTATGCAAAGCCATGTCAATTAATAATAAGCAATAATGGAAACCATGCATATGAAGTCATATAATAAAGAACAGCTATACATTTATGATGTTATTCCCAAAATACTCAACTGAGATGGTGATGTAGGCAAAATGCCGCAATCTTTACATGTTCTGTCATTTTATATGGGCTGTTCAAAGCAAAAGAACATTAAAACTATGTAAAAAATATCTCATAAACATAAAACCAATGAGGTTACAGTAGTATTCAGTAGGGTAATGAGTATTATAGACACTGGAAAAGGCAGTCAGCAAAGAACAGCGATCAAAGGACTGCAAAATGAAGTTCAAAGATTTATGTCAAGATATTGTCTCCCTGTAGAGTTGCCAACCCTCCAGTTTGCCCTGGATTCATGAGCAAATGAAGTATAATCTCCAGGATACCGCTATGAGCAATCCAAGAGAAAAATCATCTGGGCATTGAAATATATTCCATTTCATTTAAATTTTCTTTAAACATGTTCTATTTGCTTCGATAAAAATATCAAACAAGAAGGAAAAATCTGACTGACCTTCAGGAAACATATAAATCTTCAACACGGGAAAGATTCTCTTTGCACTTGGAATGGGAAGGTGAGCATGTGGTCTTGCTCGGCAGATAATGGTGGCGGTGTGGGAATGAGAGGTCATTTGATGAAACCTCCAACACTACATTCAACCCAATGTTACAATTCCACTGCAGCAAGTGTACTCTCTCAGGCATTTCAGTTTGTAGTTTATTGTGTGGTGAGTTTGATAATATATGAGGTCTGAACTGAATGCAGAATTGCAGCAGATCCACATTCCTCAGCACATATTTTGGGATAAGTTTAGGATTTATACGTTAACATAAAACCCAACAATGTAGAAACAAATGTTGGTGCAATTTACCAGAAGTTGCAGTAACAAATTTAGCTGCTAATCTTGTGCCAGTTTATGCTTTTTTTAGTTTAGTTTAGTTTAGAGATACAGCACAGAAACAGGCCCTTCGGCCCACTCAGTCTGCACACTAACACTATCCTACACACACTAGGGAAAATTTACATTTATAGCAAGCCAATTAACCTACAAACCTGTACATCTTTGGAGTGTGAGAGGAAACCGAAGATCTGGGAGAAAACACACGCAGGTCATGGGGAGAACGTACAATCTCCGTACAGACAAGTGCCCGTAGTCAGGATTGAACCTGGGTCTCTGGCGGTGAAAGGCAGTAGCTCTACCATTGTACCACCCACATAAATAGTCATTGGGGCAGGGGTTAGTATAGAATAATTTATTAACTCAGTTGGGCAGGCAACACTTGTGTAGGGAATGGACAGACAACGTTTCAGATTGCGACCATATTTAATGAATGAATGAATGAAAGAAACAATTAATAAGTTGATTGGCCAAGTATTCACATACAAGGAATTTGCCTTGGTGCTCTGCCCGCAAGTGACCACATGACATACAGTGACAGTTAGGAATGAAACATAAAACATTAAACATTAACGATAAAACATTATCGATTAAACGTGAATTAAATAAAATAAGAGCAAAAAGAGGCTACAGATTTTTGGTTATTGAGTAGAACTACTACTCGTGGAAAAAAACTGTTTTTATGTCTAGCTGTGGCAGCTTTGACAGTCCAGAGTTGCCTTCCAGAGGGAAGTGATTCAAAGAGTTTGTGGCCAAGGTGAGAGGGGTCACAGATGATCTTGCCCGCTCGCTTCCTGGCCCTTGCACTGTACAGTTCATCAATGGAGGGAAGGTTGCAACCAATAACCTTCTCAGCAGCCTCCGGAGGTCGTGCTTGGTGGCTGAGCCAAACCAGACCATGATGGAGAAGGTGAAGACAGACTCTACGATGGTCGTATAGAATTGGACCATCATTGCCTGTGGCTTCCTCAGCTTCATTTTCAGATCGATCTAAAAATGAGGTTTCAATTTAGAGTAGTTGCAACAAAGGACAGCATGTATCGTAAAATCCCACAGCAACAACCTGCAAACTTATGTGTATTGCCACAAGTTGCCATAAATGGCAGCAGCCAATTAAGCACCCATTGGAAACAGAAGCCTTCATGAGGAACACTATCCTCTGTGAAGTTAGATCATGATACTTTGATTCTTAAGCTATGACTTTGGCATTCACTAGTATTTTCAGCCAACAGTGCTGGAAGGTGGATCATTCCCAACCTCTTTGAGAGGTCACCACTTTCACTGAAGTTGGCATCCTGACAATTTGGTCACATTGCATGTCAACAGTAGAACATTTGAGTGTACTGGATGCAACCTTTGGAACTGCTGGGAAGGCTGATTTCAATCTGTATGCTTCTCTTACTTATTGTTGAAGCATTTGATTGATTCATTGCAAGATTCAGCGTGGAAACAGGCCCTCCAGCCTACCAAGTCCACACCGACCATCATTCACCCATTCACACCAGTGCTCTGTTATCCCACTTTATCAACCACTTCCTACATACTGGTGACAATTTACACAGGCCAATCAACCAACAAACCAGCATGTGTTTGGGATGTGGGAGGAAACCAGAGCACCCAGAAGAAATCCATGCATTCACATGGAGAACGCACAAACTCCACACAAACAGCGTCCAAGATCAGGAATGAACCCAGGTATATGGTGCTATTAGGCAGCAGCTCAATTAGCTGCACCACTGAGCTGGCATTTATGTTCCACAAAACTCATGGTATATTTATCGAAACCTGATCACCCCACTCCTAATCACCAAAGTTTGAGTTAGTTATCTATGGTGCAACTGAGGTGCAGTTATTCACAGTAACCTGTTCTGATGCTCACTCTTAATGCTGCTGGAAACATTTGTTTCCCCACCATATTACAGGCTGGTTGAATTATTCCAGAAATCTAAAGGTAAGGTGAAGGTGATTTATCTTTATATCAAGGTAGTGTTTGACCCAATGCAATAAATAAAGCCTCAGTTAAACCTTTAGTTAAAAATTCTTCTTGGATGCTTCCTGTAACTGGTGACAAACCTGACACAAAACAAAATGGTTATGATGGCTGGAGCCCAAATGACAAAATAGCAGGATTGTGTTCGGTTAGAAAATCCTCATCTAAATATCTGGACACAATTATTTTCTAATGATTAATCAATGATCGTCCCTGTGATTGCTGATATCTCTACAACGTTTACAAATAATCAAGTTATGAGTCAAATCTTACTCACATGCAACGAAGCCCGGTCAATCTCCAGGTTTGGGGCTGACGATTGCCAATCAACATTCAACCGCTATGATTATTGATATTAACCCCTCCTGCAACAGAAAGAGCGCAGCCACCTTCCCGTGAGATGATGACATTGCCATCTCCAAACACTTCATCAGTTGCTGGAATCATCATCAGTGGAGACTCAATTGAACTAACTTCACAAATGTGATAACAAACAGAAGGAACTGCAGATGCTGGTTTAAACCGAAGATACACACAGAGTGCTGGAGTAACTCAGCGGGACAGGCAGCATCTCTGGAGAGAAAGAATGGGTGACGTTTCGGGCCGAGCCCCTTCTTCAGAAATGCTGGAAATATTCGTAAGGCCAGGGAACATTCTGCAGAAGAAATGTAGGATTATTATGCAGTAGTTTTATCATTATTAATTTATTGGAGTCCTTTTCGGTTATTATATTTTGTCAGTGTGTATTGCATTTACAGACCTGTTATGTTGAAGCTAGTAAGAATTTAATTGTTCCATTGTCGGTACATATGACAATTAAACAATCTTGACTCTTGACTGCCTTGACTCTTCATGTAAGTTATTTTTTGTACAAGACTTAATTCAATTATACACTACTATAAATGCAGGGTTTGTGATGTAATGTTAAATTTGTGCAAACAAATTTGTATCATATGTCGCATGAAGGTTAATAAAAGTTTTTTTATCAGTTACGACAGTAATTGAAATGAATGCTCATAATGTCAACAGTAATTAAAGTGAGTAACTGCCTTTAACTCCTATGAGACATTTATAGGTGGGATTTGCTTATTTTCCTGGTGTAAATGTAAATGGAGAGAGCTCCAAGTTATAGGCCTATTTGGAATCCAATCAGATGACATTATTTTGAACATTGCAATGATTTTTGCTGACTGTTTCCCTAAACATAAATGAAGGCCTTCAAATACACCCATAAGAGTGTATTCAATAAGAATTTTAGAAACTGCTTTGTTATAAATGGGGTGTTGCATCTGCTGCTCTCAAGATTATTGATCGATTGGAAGCTAATATTGAGCAGGTAGCTTGCCTAACTACGCTTAGAGGATTGGCAGTGAGACTTGCCACGATCAGCTG
This sequence comes from Malacoraja senta, assembly GCA_038087875.1. Lineage (NCBI taxonomy): Eukaryota > Metazoa > Chordata > Chondrichthyes > Rajiformes > Rajidae > Malacoraja > Malacoraja senta. Next base: position 15,479,447 of record CM075979.1, on the reverse strand, counting down.
TGAAAAACAATGTGATGGTAATTAAAAGGAACAGAAACATTACATCGCAGCATCCAAAAGCACAAAGTAATGATTTCCAGCTCACTTCTCTGCTCCAGACCCATAACTCTGGAAATATCTCCACTTGCAGTAATATTTTAATCCATTTGAAAGTTGCTTTTCAGTTCAGTTTAGAGATGCAGCACGGAAACAGGCCCTTTGGCCCACCGAGGCCATGCCGATCAGCGATCCCCGCACACTAACAATATCCTACACACACTGGAGACAATTTATATTTATACCAAGCCAATTAACCTACAAACATGTATGTCTTTGGAAGCTTCTATTGTATCTTTTTTCCATTAATCTTTCAGATAGTATATTCCAGATCACAGATTTTGCTTTGTCTTTCCTTTGGTCCTTTTCTCAAATATCTTATATCTGATGTTTTAGATGCCTATCAGCTGTCAGTAGAATCAAATTGTCCCCATAGCCTTGATCAAAACCAATGATAACAATGAACCTTGCTATTTAACCAACTTTTAATCTCTTACTTCAGGAAGAATAGCCCCAATTTATTTAACCTCTCCACATCAAATAATGCTAAGTAGCCACAATGTGCTCAAACCAATAACACACCAGATAGGTTTCCAATATTAGAAGATAGACACAAAATGCTGGTGTAACTCTGTGGGTCAGGCAGCATCTCTGGAGAAAAGGAATAGGTGACGTTTCGGGTTGAGACCCTTCTTTAGACTAAGAGTTCCAATTTTCTTCAGCTACAAAAGTAGTCACTTAAATTAATTCTCTTTCCATCCTTTTCTCAGCCAAGAAAATAGACCAACCTTAGCCATAGTGCAAAGTAGTGAGTAAAGGCTAATTGTTCAATTGCTGATTCCTGTTGACAACGGAAGCATTCAATTGAATTACTGCCTTCCAGCCAATAACAAGTCAGTTATTAACCTGCGAGGAATTATTGTATGAATTTTTGTTGTATAATGTAATATGAATTCATTATGAATTCTAAATTTAAACAGTGAATAATTAAATCAACAACACTGTATGAAAAATGACATAAAGTAAACCTTCATTTCCGTCAGCATGAGAATAAATCAACCCTATAATCTCCAAAAGGCTGAACTATGAAGTCTAGAATAGCGTAGAACAGTACGGACAAATCAGTGGTTTATTCAAGTAAAGGTAACCTCCTTGTTTTTGCGCTCAATGAAGAGATATGCATCTCTCGCTTGCTAATGTTAATAGGAGAATATCAGCCGACACATGTACTCCTCTGCACATATTTTGTTTAATTGCCTCCTGGGATCAAATTAGTAGCCAATGGCCAGTATTCTCACACCTCATTGTATCAGCATTCTCAATCCTCATATCTCGCCTTGGACCATAGGGTCACCATTGACCTTAAGCCTATTGTGTACAGTCTCCCAAACTGTAATGGACTTAATTTCCATGACCTTCACCATTGTAGTGCCCCAGTCTCGCACCACCTGCCCAAGATCCACAAGCAGAACTGTTTGGGCCGTATCATTCTCCCATACTCATCCCGTACTCATCAGACTACACCCCACTAAACTGTCTTCATAGAAACATAGAAAATAGGTGCAGGAATAGGCCATTCGGCCCTTCGAGCCTGCACCGCCATTCAATATGATCATGGCTGGTCATCCAACTCAGTATCCTGTACCTGCTTTCTCTCCATACCCCCTGATTCCTTTAGCCACAAGGGCCACATCTAACTCCCTCTTAAATATAGCCAATGACTATATCCTATCTGCCTTTCTGTCCAATCCTTCCCTCTTACATGTATGGCTCTTTGAATGCTCTCTGCCATTTCAGTCATCAAATTCTCTGTTTCTAACGGGTCATTTTACACCTCCAGCCTAAAACAGGAGGAACCAAGGATGTTCCCCATCTTCATTGATTAGAGGTTTAAATAGTCTCCCTCCAGTAACACACTAATTTGCCCCCATGGACTTGTTCTCACAATGAACAGTTTCTTCAGCTTCACACACTTTTCCTGGATCAAAGGTATAGCCACTGTTACTCACATAGGCCCCAGCTGCACTTGTCTTTCTGTGGTAATCACAAAACAGTCTTTGTTTCTGTTCTATTCAAGCCGTTTTCCCCAACTCTGTTTCTGGTGGATTAATGACGTCAGTAGTGCTGCTTCCTGAAATCATACAAAACATGAAAATGTCATTACTTTTGCTGTCAAGTTACACCTTGCTCTCATTTTCACACTGTCCAACTTTGACTCTTCCCTTTCCTTTACAGATCTCCTTTATTCCATCTCAGTGGACAGGATAGACCTCAACATCCACTGCAAGCTCATGGACTCCCACAGTAACCTCGATTATACTTCCTTACAACCTGCCATTCTCCTAGTTCCTCTGTCTCTGTCAGATTTACTCTGATGAAGACACTTTCTCCACAGGTGCCTCTGAATTGTCTTCCTTTTTCTTTAACCATGGCTTTTCCTCAACCAATGTGGATGGAGCCATTGATGGCATCTCATCTATTTTCTTCACATCTACTCTCACACGTTCTCCAAAAAAAAGTTGCCTTGGACCTCATTTTCCACCTCACTTGACCTGAAATGTCAATAACTTATTTCTCCCTTCAATTGAACATGGTTGCCATGTTCAATGGCAACAAATAATCTGCTGGATAAACTCAACAGATTGAGCAGCATTTGAAGGGAGAAAGAAGTTATTGACATTCCAGGTCAAGTCCCTGTCTCAGGACTTAGTTCTGATGCAGGGTCCCTACCTGAAATGTTGAGATTACTTCCTCACATAGATGCTGCTTAACCTTCAGAGGTTCTACAGTAGAAGGTCTGTTGCCCTAGATTCCAGCATCTGCAGTTTCTGGTGTTACTGGTTCAGCAGCTTATCCTTCACAATTCCCACTAGCTCCAGCAAGATTCCACCACCTTATAAACATTTTCCTCGCCTCTTCTTTCAAGATTTCTAATGGATCACTCCTTCCATGATGCACTTTCATGATGACTCTAGAATCCTAGAGTCATACTGCATGGAAACAGGCACATTGATGCAATCGCAAAGAAATCTCATCAACATCTCTATTTCCTTAGAAGATTGAGAAAATGCAGTATGCCAGCAAAGACTCTGTCGAATTTTCACAGGTATATGTCAGAGAGCATACTAGCTGCTTGCAAACATGACCTCCTTCAGCAACTTGAACACCCAGCAATAAAGGAGACTGCAGAGAGTGATACACACTACTAAGTCCCTCGCAGGTCTTGACCTATGTATGAAGGAACTGCAGATGCTGGTTTAAACCGAAGGTAGACACAAAATGCTGGATTAAATACTCCGACCAGTCTTACAGTCTCTGACTACATTTTATCTCTGTTTGCTTTGTTTTTTATCTTCTCCCATCTAACTATGATCTAGTCTACATTTTCCTTGAGCTTCATTCCCTTTGCCCTATTTTCACTTCCTTATCTATGTATCTCCCTCTCCCCCTGACATCAGTCTGAAGAAGGGTCTCAACCCAAAACGCCACCATTCCTTCTCTCCAGAGATACTGCATGTCCCGCTGAGTTACTCCAGCATTTTGTGTCTATCTGCAGGTATGACCTCCTTACCATTGAAGGTGCTGCATCAAAAGGGAAGCTAATATCACCAAAGGTCATACCAATCTGGTTAAGCTCTCATTTCACGGCTTGCGTCGAGAAGAAGGCATAGGAACCTGAAGTTTCAGCTCAAGCTCAGCTTCTTCCCAGTAACCATCAAGCTCTTGGACAGCAACAGCAACAATGATCTTATACGGACAATGTTTTAAATTGAACTTTGGTTTTTACATTATTATTGTTGCCATAATAATAAGTGTTCAAGAGCTTGATGGCTACTGGGAAGAAGCTGAACTTGAACCTGAAGGCTCCTATGCTTTCTTCTCGGTACTAGTCATGAAATGAGAGCTTGACCCGGTTGGTATGGCCTTTGGTGATATTGGCTTAATTTTTGATGCAACACCTCCTGCAGATCCCTTCAATGGTGTGGCGATTTATTAAATTATTATGCAGTAAAGGAGAATTTCATTGTTATATTGTTGGTACATATGGCAATTGAACACTTGACTTTTGAAAGGGTGCTGGTCCTGGCCACGCAAGCAGATCAAGTGCTAAAGAAAGCACATGATATGCTTGCCTTTATAGGTTGGGGCATTGAGTATAAGAGTCGGGAAACCATGTTGCAGCTCTATAGCACTTCAGTTAGGCTGCATTTGGTGTTCTGTGTGCAGTTCTGCTCTTCCCCATTACACATAGGATGTGGCAACTTTGAAGAGGGTGCAGAAGAGGTTTACCAGAATGTTGCCTGGATTAGTATGGGAGATTTTTACGTACATTTGTTGAAACCTGAGATGATAAGGAAATCAGAAGGAACAAAAGGTTCTTTACTTGGGCAGCAGAAGGAGTAATTTGAAGAGTTGCATTGGATTCTTCTCACTTGTTGTACTCAGGGTGACCTTGCATGGCATCTCAAAAGTGCGAGTTCATGTAGTCACCTTGAGGGCACACTGGTGATGCTTAATTGGTGAATGCCTGACATTCTCAATTATTGTTTAACACATCACACAGGTAATTGTGCAGTTGCTTCTTAATTCTGAATCTATAAGCGTAAGTGTCAGTTTAATTAATGAAATGATTAATGATATCTACAAATCCTTTGAGACGTTTTCTTTCCCGTTTCCACATGTTTATAACAAGCCTATTTTGCTCATTATTCTGAAGCTGGTTAAAAAATAATTTTAAGAGGTGCGAAACGAGGCTTGTTGGTACTGATATAATAAGGTCGGCTTTCAGAAACATACATGCCCAAAGGACACCTCTAAGCTATCCAACACTTCATTTGTAAAGATATTACTTTGGCAGCCTTAAAACTGGAATTAGGCCTCATATATATAACTCAGGTATTATTTTTCTAACAGGTGTTTTAGTTCTCTGTTGTCATGAAACTAGAAAAAGGAGTTTGCCCAATTACACATTATCCTACCACCATTCATCCCAAGCCCACTTTCTGAATGCTACTCGACCTACCTTAACTTAAGGCGTGACAAACAACCTGCTGTTCTTTTCTTCAAAACAGAGAACTTCTTGTGGAAGCAGAAGAGGTTCCAGCTGTCAGAACCTTGATGCCAGAGATCTAATTTTGGGCTAGCTTCTATTCTGTTCACAAATTAAGAGAGCTTTGCCAAGATTGATACTGGCAACCAGTCTATCTGCATCTCTGAAAATGAAAGACTTTGTTCCAGAAGAGAATACATCTTTATAATGGGAACGAGCAGCCTGGACTAATTGTCCAGACATATGAGTCCAAGTTACATCTGGACAGCTAAGGACTTTAAATTCATTACAGTTCCATGAAACTAAGTATACATCTGTAATACAAAATATAGTATTATCACTGGTAACCATGTAGTTCAAGTTTTATTTTTAAGATACAACATGGAAACAGGCCCTTTGGCCCACGGAATCCACACTGATCATCAATCACCTGTTCTCACTGGTTCTATGTTATCCCACTTTCTCATCCACTCCCCACATACTAGTTGCAATTTACAGAAGCCAATAAACCTACAAACCCACACTTCTTTGGGATGCAGAAGAAACGGGAGCACCACGGGGTATCCACATGTACACAGGGAGAATGTGCAAACTCCACACAGACAGCATCCAATATCAAGATCAGGATCTCTGACTGTGAGGTAGCAGCTGTACCAACTGCACCACAGTGTACAGTGCATTAGGGATTATGATAATGTATACATTATATGTTAAGGATTATTATAAAACATTAACTGAGTTACTATTGTCTTCCACTGAACCAAATATATCCTCTATTTCCAATCTGACCACCACCTGACTTCACTCTACACCAATATTGTTGACTTTCAAATATATCCTAAAATCGTCCAGTAAGATACTCGGTTTAAGATGTAACCGTGGATAGGTAATGTTGGCCAATGCATTTATGTCCTATAGATAGTTTTCTTTACAGTTCCAACAGTGATTATCTATAAGTTGTACCTATCAGCATCAATAATTGTTCAAAATAGGAACTTTAATTAGAGCATCTCTAAAGAATCGGGGGTAGTTATAGACATTACCCTCAGAGGTAGTTAAAGATTTTAAGTATTGGACAGCAGAACATACAGAAAACATTTCACAGGATAAAGTTGTTATACTGAAGCAAATGAATACTTTAAGAGTCAAGAGTCAAGAGTCATTAATTGAGATATGTACCAACAAGGGAATTATAAAATTCTTACTTGCTGCAGCTTAACAGGCTTGTAAACACATTAACACACAGTTCATACATAATAATTAAAAAGGCAATCAATTACTATTATGGTAACCATAATAATAATCAGCAATAACCAAAGTCCACTGTGCAACTGAAGACGTGGTCCATAGCAGATCATAACAGATGCAACAACTAGAGAGCAGTCTTGAGCTACTATCTACCTCATTGGAGACCCTTGGATTATCTTTGAACGAACTTTACTGGACTTTATCTTGCACTAAACGCTATTCACGTTTTTCCCCTTTATCATGTATCTGTACAATGTGGATGGCTAATAATCATGTATTGTCTTTCCACTGAATGGTTAGCACACAACAAAAGCTTTTCACTGTACCTCGGTACACATGATAATAAACTAGACTCAAACTAAACGCAAACTCGGACTCAAATCATAGTTGCTGAGATTAGTGTTGTGGTGTGTTCAACAGCCTGGAGGGTTGCTGGAAAGAAGCTGTTCTTGAACCTGGTGGTAACGGATTTCAGGCTCCTGTACTTTCTTCCCAATGGTAGGAGCAAAATGAGAGTCTGGCCAGGAGGTTTGGATCTTGGATATTGGCTGCCTTTTTGAGACAGGGCCTCCTATAGATCTCTTCGATATTGGGCAGGTCAGTATCTGTGATGCACTGAGCAGTGACTACCACTTTCTGCAGTTTCCTTTGTCCCTGCATGTTCAAGTTGCCAAACCAGGCGATGATGTAATAAACCTTCAGAAGTTTAATAGATTGTTTATCGACATACTGAATCTCCTTAATCTTCATGAATGTAGAAGCATTGATGAGCTTTGTTTATGATTACATTGATATGCTAGGCCTGGGGCAGATCTTCTGAGATATGCTCACTAAGAAATTTGAAGCTGTTCACTCTCTAAACCGCCATCCCATTGATGAAGACAGATTCATGGAGCCCCAAGATTGGTGTACTGGCACCATTCAATCAGATTTTCGTCCAACAACAGTGGTAATGTCGGTGAATTTAAAGCTGACATTGGAGCTGTGTATGGCTACACAGTCAAGGGTAGAGGGAGAGAGCAGAGGAGGGAACTGAGCATGCACACTTGAGGTGCTCTTATGATGATGGTTATCGAAGAGGAATTGTTGATGTCAATTCATCCTGGTTGTGGTCTGACATTGAGGAAGTCCATTATTAAGGATGATGTTTCGGAGTACTTGGAAGCACATGATCAAATAAGCCAAAGTCAGCATGGTTTTGCTAAGGGAAGACAAATTTGCCTGTCAAATCTGTTGGAATTCTTTAAGGAAGTAACAAGCAGGATCAACAAAGGAGAGTTAAAGCATGTTGTTTACTTGGATTTTCAGTATAGAAACCCATGGCATTAGAGGCAAGGTACTAGCATGGATAGAAGATTATCTGACTGGCAGAAGGCAGAGAGTGGGAATAGAGGCCTTTTCTGGTTGGCTGCTCGAGACTAGCAGTATTCCACAGAGGTTGGTGTAAGGTCCGCTAATTTTTATGTTACATTGCTAATGATCTAAATTATAGAATTGATGGCTTTGTGGCAAAGTTCTGTGTCTGAAGGTAGCATCCTTACTCAGCTAATACCATTGTGAATTTAACAGGTTTACTGCTGCTAATGATTGCTAACAAAGGGAAGCAACCCTTTACAGAATATCTTTTCTTTCCATCTGTGTGATCTTCTACTCTTATTACAACTTAGTTGTAATAAAATCTAATCATTATTCATAGATAAGGAAATCTGAATGAAACATCTGACCCTTATGTTGTTCAATTGCTGGTCTTGAATAATGCTCTCTGCCTGCAGTACTTAAGCTGGAATGGAACATGATAATTTGCAAATATTGCACATCAAGAACATTTTGTTAAGGTTAGATAAATAAACATCCTATTCAGTGGCTTCAATATGTTTGTAATTTATTAACCATCATAAATATTCCCTGAAAATACTTCTTCATGCGTGATGCTTGCAAAGGTTTGCTGCATCAATACTAAGTCAGGTATTTTGCAAATTAATATGTGTAATTAATATAACAGAATCAAGGGATATGGTCATGATCATACTGAATGGCAGTGCTGGTTCGAAGGGCCGAAGGGTCTACTCCTTCAACTATTTTCTATGTTTATGTGTTTCTATATGCTCATGGTGTTGGCTACTTAACCATGGTGATACTACTCTTGAATTATCTGTCATCCTGGCATGCAAGTTTTATTTTTCACAATGAACAGTTAAATAAAGCTACCTCTAACCAATCCTGTTCCTGCCTCCAATTTAACATAGGTACAATCAGAAGAGTCAATCTTAGCTAAAAATCAACCAGTAATCCTTCACCTTCTCAATAATGTGCTCAATTGTTCTTGACAACGATGCCCAATCTAAACTAATCCTATTTGCCAGTGTTTGGCCCTTATCCCTCTAAACCTTTCCTATCCATGTACCTGTCCACATGTCTTTTAAATGCCGATATAATATCTTCTTCAACATCTCCTTTGGATGCTCGTTCCATATACCCACCATCCTCTGAGTGAAACATATGATCTCTTGTGTTAAAGAAGGAACTGCAGATGCTGGAAAATCGAAGGTACACAAAAATGCTGGAGAAACTCAGTGGGTGCAGCAGTATCTATGGAGCGAAGGAAATAGGTAACGTTTCGGGCCGAAACCCTTCTTCAGACTGATAGGGGGTGGGGAGAAGAAAGGAAAAAAGGAAAAGGCGGAGGAGGAGCCCGAGGGCTGGGGGAGGGGAGGAGACAACCAGCTGGCTGATGAAGGGGAGGGGACAGCCAGGGCTAGCAGAATTGGGATAATTCAACGTTCAGGCCACCAGGATGTAGACTGCCCAAGCGGAATATGAGGTGCATTTCCTCCAATTTACGGTGTTGCTCGCTGTGGCCATGGAGGAGACCCAGGACAGAGAGGTCAGATACGGAATGGGAGGGGGAGTTGAAGTGCTGAGCCACCGGGAGTTCAGGTTGGTTATTGCGGACCGACCGGAGGTGTTCGGCGAAACGATCGCCAAGCCTCCGCTTGGTCTCACCGATGTAGATCAGCTGGCATCTAGAGCAGCGAATGCAATAGATGAGGTTGGAGGAGATGCAGGTGAACCTCTGTCGCACCTGGAACGACTGCTTGGGTCCTTGAATGGAGTGGAGGGGGGAAGTGAAGGGACAAGTGTTGCATCTCTTGCGGTTGCAAGGGAAAGTACCAGGGGAGGGGGTGGTATGGGAGGGAAGGGAAGAATTGACAAGGGAGTTACGGAGGGAGCGGTCTTTGCGGAAGGCAGACATGGGGGAAGATGGGAAGATGTGGCGAGTGGTGGGGTCACGTTGGAGGTGGCGAAACTGACGGAGGATCACTTGTTGTATGTGACGGCTGGTGGGGTGAAAGGTGAGGACTAGGGGGACTCTGCCTTTGTTGTGAGTGGGGGGATGGGGAGAGAGAGCAGTGTTGCGGGGTATGGCAGAGACCCTGGTGCGAGCCTCATCTATGGTGGAGGAGGGGAACCCCCGTTCCCTGAAGAATGAGGACATTTCAGATGCCCTGGTGTGGAACGCCTCATCCTGGGAGCAGATGCGGCGTAGACGGAGGAATTGGGAGTGGGGGATGGAGTCCTTACAGGAAGCAGGGTGGGAAGAAGTGTAGTCCAGATAGCCATGGGAGTCGGTAGGTTTGTATTGGATGTCGGTAAGGAGTCTATCGCCTGCGATGGAGATAGTGAGGTCAAGGAATGGTAGGGGAGTGTCGGAAATGGTCCAGGTGTATTTGAGTGCCGGATGGAAGTTGGTGGTGAAGCGGATGAAGTCAGTCAGTTGTGTGTGGGTGCAGGATGTGGCATCCGCTTCACCACCAACTTCCATCCGGCACTCAAATACACCTGGACCATTTCCGACACTTCCCTACCATTCCTTGACCTCACTATCTCCATCGCAGGTGATAGACTCCTTACCGACATCCACTACAAACCTACCGACTCCCATGGCTATCTGGACTACACTTCTTCCCACCCTGCTTCCTGTAAGGACTCCATCCCCCACTCCCAATTCCTCCGTCTACGCCGCATCGGCTCCCAGGATGAGGCGTTCCACACCAGGGCATCTGAAATGTCCTCATTCTTCAGGGAACGGGGGTTCCCCTCCTCCACCATAGATGAGGCTCGCACCAGGGTCTCTGCCATACCCCGCAACACTGCTCTCTCTCCCCATCCCCCCACTCACAACAAAGGCAGAGTCCCCCTAGTCCTCACCTTTCACCCCACCAGCCGTCACATACAAGTGATCCTCCGTCAGTTTCGCCACCTCCAACGTGACCCCACCACTCGCCACATCTTCCCATCTCCCCCCCATGTCTGCCTTCCGCAAAGACCGCTCCCTCCGTAACTCCCTTGTCAATTCTTCCCTTCCCTCCCATACCACCCCCTCCCCTGGTACTTTCCCTTGCAACCGCAAGAGATGCAACACTTGTCCCTTCACTTCCCCCCTCCACTCCATTCAAGGACCCAAGCAGTCGTTCCAGGTGCGACAGAGGTTCACCTGCATCTCCTCCAACCTCATCTATTGCATTCGCTGCTCTAGATGCCAGCTGATCTACATCGGTGAGACCAAGCGGAGGCTTGGCGATCGTTTCGCCGAACACCTCCGGTCGGTCCGCAATAACCAACCTGAACTCCCGGTGGCTCAGCACTTCAACTCCCCCTCCCATTCCGTATCTGACCTCTCTGTCCTGGGTCTCCTCCATGGCCACAGCGAGCAACACCGTAAATTGGAGGAAATGCACCTCATATTCCGCTTGGGTAGTCTACATCCTGGTGGCCTGAACGTTGAATTCTCCCAATTCTGCTAGCCCTTGCTGTCCCCTCCCCTTCATCAGCCATCTGGTTGTCTCCTCCCCTCCCCCAGCCCTCGGGCTCCTCCTCCGCCTTTTCCTTTTTTCCTTTCTTCTCCCCACCCCCTATCAGTCTGAAGAAGGGTTTCGGCCCGAAACGTTACCTATTTCCTTCGCTCCATAGATGCTGCTGCACCCGCTGAGTTTCTCCAGCATTTTTGTGTACCATATGATCTCTTGTTTTTGATTCCACTGCCTGAGTAAGAGAGTCTCTGTACACTCATCCTATCTCTTCACATCATCATTTTATACATCTCTATAAGATCACCCCTCAGCCTCCTGCACTCCAAGAAATAAAGCCCTAACCTTTCCCTATAACTCTGTCCCTCAAGACCTGGTAACATCCTCATAAAAGGTAGTGCAAAGAGGTGCAGCACCTCTTGCTGTGGCTGGGGAAAGTGGGCAGGATGGGAAAGAGTGGTGGGTAGGGATGAGCAGATGTGTAGGAAGGAATTGCAGATGTTGGTTTGAACGGAAATAGACACAAAAAGCTGGAGTGACTCAGCGGGACAGTCAGCATCTCTGGATAGAAGAAATGGGTGACATTTTGGGTCAAGACCCTTCTTCAGGCGATGGAGTCATGGGAAGAACAGCTTCAGTGGAAAAAAGGAGTGAAAAGGTGGTTGACTGATGCTCCAATCTCATTGATGTTGGCTCACTGCCCATGAAATTTACACCATTAGAAATGACATTAATTATGCTCATGTTTCAGAATTTACACATGGTGTTCATATTTTAGTTCTAAAAAACCTTATTTGTTTTAAAAGAAGAATTTAAATGACATATCTTATGGAAAGTTTTTTAATTAGTCCTCCAGCAGGGAAAAAAACCCACATTAAATGCAGTTCGTATTCCATTTTAAACTGTAATTGTGCTTTGTTCAGCCCTAATTATTTGGATGATGACTGTATAATCCACACAACTAGAACTTGTTTTGCATAAATCAAGCTTGATGTTGTAACTAGCAGGTCAATGTCTCACAATTTGCATAGTACAACAGATTTTGCTGTATTTTATAAAGGAGCATTTTCATAAACTAAATTTAGGAATATTAGTGAAGAAATCTGGTGAAGATTATCATATCGAAACAGCACCAAGAAAATATGTTTTATAAATCTGTTCAGATATTTATAGGGGAATAATTTGATTTTTATTTTATTGATCTCAAGGCAAGAGTATTTCCCAGCAGGAGATCTGCCTGACAATCTGTCCAAAATTGGACATTATTGACAAATGTACTCAGATAAACGTTCAGCTCTTGTGTACCCCAATCTTCTGTTCCCATGCTTCAAGAATTGTCAACATGGCCCCAATTTAGTTAGATAACTTGGTGAAATGTTGCAATGCATCCCCTTTGTCATTAGACTGAATACTATGCTCTCTGACTATGCTCTATGACTGAATACTAGTTTTCAAGAGAGAGTTAGATTTAGCTCTTAGGGCTAACAGAATCAAGGCAGCAACGGGGTACTGATTTTGGATGATCAGCCATGATCATATTGAATGGTGTTGCTGGCTCGAAGGGCCGAATGGCCTACTCCTGCACTTATTTTCTGTGTTTCTATGTTTCTACAGGCACATGCTCGTCCAACAGGCAACATTGGGGAACGCTGATACGTTAGGTAGCAAGGAAACACAAGAAACTGCAGTTGCTGATATCTGGAGTAAAACACAAAGTGCCGGAGTAACTCAATTGATCAGGCAGCATCTGTGGAGGGAATGGATGGCAATGTTTTGGGTTGGAATTCCTTCTACAGACTTTGATGGAAGATCCCAACCCGAAATGTGGCCTATCTATTCCCTCCACAGATGCTGCTTGACCCGTCAGTTACTCCAGCATTTTGTGTTCCACACAAAATAAGTGTCCACACGGACTTAGTTTACAGATTTCATTTAGTTAAATACAATAATTATCCGTAAAGTGACTATGAAGAGAAAATCTTTTTATCAATTTCCCGAGTGTGTAGGATAGTGTTAAACTAGGATAGTACGGGGATCGCTGATCGGCGCTGACCCAGTGGGCCGAAGGGCCTGATTCCGTGTTGTATCTCTAAACTAAATAAAACGATTGCATCTCAAAGTATCCAGATATCACTAGGCAGAGAAGCCTTCTACCAGGTGTGCTCCTGTCTGTACCATTATTTTGAGACCAGTGTTGTATAGCTTAAAAGAAAATCTTTTCATCACATAATTACTCAGCATTCCAACTAGCATATTGCATCACCTCTTGTGTTGACCTTAAATTCTATTATTTCACATTCATTATCAGATTTTCATTTGCATCATTGAAGTAAATATTTTACTTGTCATTTCTTGCTGCAGATTCTATGTTTGTAGCTCAATCACAAATTGATCTGTTTAATTGGTTGCTGAGGCACACATTTTTTTAGAGTCATAGAGTCAGAATCACACATGAAAACAGGCCCTTCTGCCCAACTTGCCCACACCGGCCAAAATGCCCCAGCTACACTAGACCCACCTGCCCATGGCCCATGTTCGGCCCATATCTCTCCAAACCAGTCCTCTCCACGTACCTGTCCAAATGTTTCTTAAACATTGGGATAGAACTTGCCTCAATTACCTCCTCTGGCAGCTCGTTCGAACTCCCACCACCCTTTGTGTGAAAAAGTTACACCTCACATTTCTCTTTTCCTCTTCACCTTTAACCTATGTCCTCTGGTCCTTGATTCACCTACTTTGGGCAAGAGATTCTGTGCATCTACCCGATCTATTCCTCTCATGATTTTATACACCTCATTAAGATCACCCCTCATCCTCCTGCGCTCCTTGGAATGGAGTCCCAGCCTACTCAACCTCTCCCTATAGCTCAGACACTGTAGTCCTGGCAACATCCTGATAAATCGTCTCTGTACCCTGCCCAGCTTGACAACATTTTTGTCATTCCTTTGCTTATATTGTGGATTTTGAATATCCTTGTTTGGCAAGTTGACTACAGAAACTTTCAAAGGTTCAAAGGTTCAAAGGTCTGTTTATTGTCATGTGTACCAATTAAGGTACAGTGATATTCGATTTACCATACAGCCATACTAAAAAAAACAACAAGACACATAACTACATAAATTAACATAAACATCCACCACTGCAAATTCCCCACATTCCTCATTGTGATGGAAAGCAATAAAGTCTAAACTTCTTCCTCTTTATTCTCCCGCAGTCGGGGCAGTCGAACCATCCGCAGTCGGGGCGATCGAAGTTCCTGCAGCCGGCGATCGAAGCCCCCGCGTCGGGGCGGTCGAAGCTCCTGCGGCTTGGAGCTCCCGAAGTCGGTCTCTAATCAGGAACCGCGAGCACCACTTTGTTAAAGTCTGCAGGTTCCAGCGATTGTAGCTCCAAGGTCGATTCCTGACAGGGACTGCCAGCTCCACGATGGTAAGTCTGCAGGCTCCTGCGGTTGGAGCTCCCAGAGCCGACCTCCAGCAAGAGGCCGCCAACTTCACGATTTTAGACCGCAGTGCAGACGGAGATACGATACGGAAAAAGTCACATCATTGTCGAGGTAAGAGATTCAAAATAAGTTTCCACCAACCCCACCCCCCCCACATAAAGCAAGCTACAGAACACGCTAAAACATACATTTAACACATGCTATAAAACAACAAAGAAAGAAGGGACGAGGCAGACTGTTGGCGAGCCAGCCATTGCGGGCGCCACCTGAGCGGAATAACCTAAAAGTCTATGAGCAAGTTCAAGTTTAACGAATGTTCCTTTCTAATTGACAGGAAAATCTTGGCCCATGACTTAGTTCCTAACCTAAGCCTTTTCTAGGTTTGTCGGAACTAAACTTTACTCCTTTGCTTTCCTCATGGCTTTACCCCTTATCCTGCGGAAACTTGGGTACCTGATTCCTTATTTGGTGGCGGCACGGTGGCACAGCGGTAGAGTTGCTGTCTTACATTGCCAGAGGCCTGGGTTCGATCCTGACTACTGGTGCTGTCTGTACAGAGTTTGTACGTTCTCCCCTTAACTGTGTGGGTTTTCTCTGGGTGTACCGGTTTCCTCCCACACTCCAAAGACATACAGGTTTGTGGGCCAATTGGCTTTGGTAAAATTGTAAATTGTTCCGAGTGTGTAGGATAGTGCTAGTGTACGGGGATCTCTGATCGGCGCAGACCCAGTGGGCCGAAGGGCCTGTTTCCGTGCTGTATCTCTAAACTAAACAAAACTAGTGTATCTCAGAGCATCTAGATATCACTAGGCAGAGAAGCCTTCTACCAGGTGTGCCCCTATCTGTACCATTATTTTGAGACCAACGTTGTATAGCTTAAGAGAAAAAGATGTTTGTATAAAGAGTGAATTGTTGCAGGGTTTGCCACATGATTCGAGATCAACACCCCTTTGAATCATACGTTTCTATTTTATTAGCATACAGAAGGAGGCCATTGAGCCCATTAAATCTATGTCAGCTCTCAAAGTATCTCCCCTCTTATTTCCCTGTTGGCTATTTTCTCTCACATTGATTCCTCCCATTTCTCCTATTAACCACCAACACTGTGGAAAATTTACAGTAGCCAATTACCCAACCGGTACATTTTTGGGATTTAGGAGGAGACCGGAGCACCAGGGGTTACCATGCAAACTCCGCACAAGAAGAATCTAAGGTCAGGATCGAACCCAGGTCACTAAAGCCACAAGGCACCAGCACTAAATGTTGTCCCACTGTGACACTCTTGAGCAAGCCATTCCAACACCTACTTGGAAATCAAGGGTTTGGTGCTCAACATGATGAAATTCTTTCCATAGGAAATGTGTAGAGTCATTTAAAAAAATCATCAATTCTCTGAAAACTTGTATTTACTCAGTGGATCTAAAGGAAATACTTAAAAGTCAGACAAGTAAAGGGAAACAGTTAACATTTCAGATCAAAGACCCTACTTCAGAACTTTTCTGGTTATATTTTATGATCCTATAGTTCATTATCTAGATAATTCCTTTCTGGGAGAGATTACTTTGGATATTTCACCAATTTCAACCAAATACTTCCTGATTCTGTAAATCTCTGACATGGTATTAGGTACTTCAGTTTTGTGTGTGCTCGATATTGAGGGGTTAGTAGGAATGGATGAAGGTGCGGCAGGGAATGAATGCATTAATTTTGCTTGAAACTGTCTTCTTCCTGATTACTGTCATGGTGATATTTTGACTTGTGTAGTGTGTAGAGTCACTCCATACTTCAGGAAGACATTGGGCAAGCAACGTTTCCTGCTGATGCAAAAGATTTTCTCTCAAAGTAATAGTTACGCTGCTACCCTCTTTGATGCACATCCATTCATGTGACAACACATTTTGACAATTGTGCAATGCTTTCAGTTCAACTACACACAAGTTGTATTTTGTCTTTTCTTTCAATATCTCTTCACAGGCAAGATAAACACCAAGTATTTCTAAGTCATGTCTGCTATTTCAGACAGTTACCAGAAAGTCCTGCCAACATCATTTTGTCTATAAATCAAACATTAGAGTTTTCTGGTGATAACAGAGGCAGAGCATCTGCAGTGGTGAACTGCTTGCAACAACAAATTGTGCAGTGAAGTTGCATGAGAAACATTGCTTAACTTTGCATTTTTCATATTGCCTTACTAAATATCATAATCATGACCTAATATCAGTAATGATTTGTTACCAGATGAAGGAACTAGCAATGAAAAGAAAAATAAATTTCTTGATTCCATACAATATTTCAAGTATTTTTTTTCCTCATCACGCCTATGTACATGAGAGTAAGAAGCCAAACCAATGGACTTTTCCCATTCATCATTCGTGCATGCTTTGTTTATTGAACCTCTGCTATAATGTCATACATCACATGCTTGCAGCATGTACTTTCATAGTAAAAATGGGGATCTACCATTTCGGAAAAATTGACATTTAGAAGGTAATCATGTAGGGTGGGTTTGTCTAGATTCACATGTAAGCCATATGGTCTAAGTGTGAAGGATTTCCTCCCACATAAAGCATCAGTGAATCAGATGTTTTTATTTACTATGTGTAGGAAGGAATTGCAGATGCTGGTTTAAATCGAAGATAGACACCAAATACTGGAGTAACTTAGCGGGACAGGCAACATCACTGGAGAGAAGGAATCTCCAGAGATGCTGGCTTATCATAGACGGACGTCAATGGCATCATCTCACAGCAGAGTGCAGGAAGGAGGCTTTGATTATTTAGGCAATAAGGGACTTCTTCATTGAAAAACATTTTCATAAGTAGTCTGAAAAATCATTGTTCCCAATCCATTCAAATGATCCACAGCATACCTTGTAAGTGGTTAAACATTTTTACCGTGTTCATTGTATATGCTTTGTGATGTCTGTGCTCACTCTTTAACTCCTTATAAAACAAAGATTACATTGTACTGCAAGGAGTGAAAATCAGGTGATTTAAAGTGTCCCTGCTCGGACAATGTTTTTATAAAGTAAATCCCCACCTAACACAGCAATATCAAAGTGTTTCAAGTTTCATTGCCAGCCACGGCGAGCAGATCAGAGCAGTTGTGCGCTGATATCTTTAGGTCACACTCAATCTTCGATCCCATTGATGTTGGCTGCAGAAACACAGAACATCATTGGTTTTCTCTACGCTCAGGGGGTGAAGTCTTCGCCAGAAACCCATGCATCATTTCCCCTCGTGCTCCGCCAACCTTCAATGACTCCTGAATTATTTGTCATTTTTCTACGGCTCCTGTTATTTTCTTTCATTCCTATGGCAGCTGGCTGTTGCCATGGAGAGTGTTCTTCACTTGAACCAGAGCGTAGGTGAAGTGACAGCCGCATGCTTCATCACACAAGGCAGGTTTTAACAATTCCTCAATTTGGGGGAATCCACAAATCCTGATTTCTTAAAGCAACGATAGCTAGATTTTCATAAATGAACAAAACAGAAAATACTGGAAATATTCAGTAAGTCATGATGCATCTGTGGAGAGTGAAGCAAAGTGAAAATGTCGCATCAATAACTTTTCATCAGAACTGTTCCAATTTCACACTTTAAAAAAAAAGTAAAACTCACTTGACTCTCAGGTAAAATGTCAACCAAATTTAGTGCATCAAAATCAAGTGAAATCCAATTTCTCTGCATCGAATTCACTAATGCCATTGTAAGTTACAGTGAGGAACTGTAGGTGTGATTTGTCAGACCCTGTAATAAAATGAAAGTGGCAATGTTGGGGACTGTTAAACCTCTCTTTTTCCCTTAGCCATGTCTTTTTGGCCAATTTCACAATATTTTATAGAGAAATTCAATGGATGCAGGTTATCAATTTTTTTTAAAAGGGGTGAAAAACAATTTCTAAACAGTAGAGTCTGTCCGTTAAGATTTTTTGCTTTACTTTAGACTTTAGAGATACAGTGCGGAAACAGGCCCTTCAGCCCACCGTGTCCGCACCAACCAGCGATCACCCCGTACACTAGCACTAGCACATTAGGGAGAATTTACAATTTTTACCAAAGCCAAATTAATCTACAACCCTGTACGTGTTTGAAGTGTGGGAGAAAACCAGAGTACTGGAAGAAAACCAACGCAGTCACAGGAAAAACATACAAACTCCTTACAGACAACACCTATAGTCAGGATCGAACTCGGGTCTCTGGTGCTGTAAGGCAGCAACTCCACTATTGCGCACCTGTGCCACCCTTAAGCACGTGCTGCTATACTGTTTATGAACTATCAAATCTAATCCAGTCAATGCCCACAATGGTTTAGGTTTAGCATTTTGGTTTATTACTGCACTGTGCATTGACGTACAGTGACAATCTTTGATTTGTGTGCTATCCAAATAAATCAGATAATACCATACATATACAAGCTTGCCAAACTCAAGTATAATAGGAAGAGGGCAGAGATAATTACTGAGTGAAGAGTATAGTTCTCAGCACTGCAGCATAAACATTTCCAGAGAAAAAGACCAATGCCTGCAATGGAAGCTGTACACAAAAAACTGGAGTAACTCAGCGGGTCTGGCAGCATCGGTAGAGTTGCTGCCTTACAGCTCTTGCAGCACCTGAGACCCGGGTTCGATCCTGACTATGGGTGCTGTCTGTACGTTCTCCTCATGACCGCGTGGGTTTTCACCAAGATCTTCAGTTTCCTCCCACACTCCAATGACGTACAGGCTTGTAGGATAATTGGCTTGGTATAAATGTAATTTGTCCCAGTGTGGGTAGGGTAGTACTAATGTCCGGGGATCACTGGTCAGTGCGGACTCGGTGGGCCGAAGGGCCTGTTTCCACACTGTATCTCTAAACTAAACTAAAAGTAGAGCGGAACAGGCCAAATACAGGCAATTTGGTTGAGCATAGATAGCCAACATGGTCAGCAAGGACTAGCTGGAGCGAAGGGTCCATTTGTGTGTTATATAATTCCACGACTCTATGAATACCGTTAAGGTAAAGGTAGCTAGATTATTGATAGAAGGTACAATGGGTAGATAGGAATTAAGGTTACAATCAGATCAGCATGATTTTATTTTCTGATGGAACAGACTCCCACGACTGACAGCTCTTAATTCAAATATTCATACGAAAATAGACTCAGAAAGCTGGAGTAACTCAGCGAGTCAGGCAGCATCTCTGGAGAAAAGGAAAAGGTAACATTTCAGGTCGAGACAGTTCTTCAGACGTACGCTCAGTTGCAGAATTCCATCATCGCATAGGAAATTATCAAAGGAAGCAAACCTTACAGAAATAATAGAACAGGCATGAAGCCAGTGAGTCAGTAGGTTGGCATGGATGCTTGTCTTGAATGCAAAACTATTTTGTTTTACCAATATGTGCCATCTGGATAATTCAAGTTACAGACAAGGAATGTGCTCAAATATTTCACAATATGCACTATCTAAATTAAAATACATTGCACCCATCTGTTGTACTAAAAAAAAGCTTGTCTTTGATCATCTAAGCAGTCTGACAATCTTTCACATTCTAGCTTTTCTGTGATCAACGGAGTCTGTTATCAAATATGTGTTTCTGATCTGCATTAACCATCCCTTTAGTCTGAACAGGGAAAGCAAAGTTTTTGACAGGTTCTTCATTAGTAAGGGTATCCAAAGTTACAGGGAGAAAGTAAGAGAACGAGATTGAGAGTGAAAGATAGATCATCCATGATTGAATGGCAGAATAGATTCGATGGGCTGAATGGCCTAATTCTGCTCCTATGACATGAAATGTAACTCCCTGTAAGTGTTTAATGTAACAGTAGCGTGTATTCCTTTTACTACTTGCATATTTGTGTCACCAAAACAATGTGGGAATAAAGCTAAACATATAGCCCTCAAGAAAAACATGCAAATCATTGAGATCATAGCTGATCGATGCCCTAATATATTTACTTTTCTGAATTCCATCTCTTTAAATATATTCCTGCCCAGAAAACATATTGATCCAACATTTAAAACTATTAATTATGTGAACACTCATTGACTTTATGAAACCAATTATGAGATTTCTATCACCTTTGCATTAAGAATTATACCTGAACTTCTCTTTGGAATGCCTAGGGTCTGATCTTCTATTATGACTCACCTGGATTATCCTTTCAGAGATGGGAACATTTTTCTCAACTATATTTATTCCTTTAAAGTAATTAGTTCCCATGATTTAATCATCACAGCATGATAATATTTACAATGAACACTTTCTGAGGCCAATTTATTATTTCCATGATGCGATTCCCAGAATGAAAGCAGAACTCCAACTGTTGTCTAACAAGAGCTTTATTTACCTTAGCAAAACACCCTCCCCTTCACATTCTCATCTTTTAGGTGAACATTTGATTATAGATTTTGATTTATTTTGCATCAGACTTGCATCTGACTTTTTTACGGGCCTGTCCCACTTTCACGACCTAATTCACAACCTTTTTTACTCGTGGACATTTTATATCAGGCTAGAAAAACGCCCCGACCTACTTGATGCCACGAGTACCTACGACTTGCATTACAACCTAACTACGACCTCCTACGACCTCCTACGACCTTGTGACGACCATGCTGCGAGTATGAGTCAAGGGCAAACTCGGCAGAAGTCGTGAATTAGGTCGTGAAATTGGGACAGGCCCTTTAGTCAGAAGGTGGTGAATCTGTGGAATCCATTGCCACAGATTGCTATGGAGGCCAAGTCAATGGATATTTTTAAGGCGAAGATTGACAGATTTTTGATTAGTAACGCTGTCATGGGGTAATGGGGAGAAGGCAGGAGAAAGGGGTTGAGAGGGAAAGATAGATCAGCCATGATGGAATGTTGGAGTAGACATGATGGGACAAATGGCTTAATTCTGCTCTTAGAATGGCGGCATGGTGGAGTTGCTGCCTTACAGCACCAGAGCCCTGGGTCCCGGGTTCAATCATAACTACGGATGCTTGTCTATACAGTTTGTACATTCTCCCTGTGACCTGCGTGGGTTTTCTCCGAGATCTTTGGTTTCCTCACTAAAGACATACAGGTTTGTAGGTTAAATGGCTTGGTATAAATGTAAACTGTTCCTAGTGTGTGTACATAATGTTAATGTGTGGGGATCGCTGGTCGGTGTGGACTCAGGGCCAAAGGGCCTGTTTCCGCGCTGTATCGCTAAACTAAAACAAAAGTAAACTGAAAGAACTAATGAACTTATCAACTACTACATTTCAGTGATCTGGTTATATGGGCCGCAAATCTCTACTTATCATATTACGATGTGTTGTTTTCCTTGTACCTTCTTCTTTGGCAGCTGGCTGACTCTTCACCTTATGGATGGGAGGTGTGGAACACTACAGAACGAATGGCACTTTGAGTGTCACCATTATTCTTATATCTGGGCAATCAGGTGATATACATTAATATATGTGAAGATTCCAATGAAAGGATCAATTTATCCCAACAGCCTAGTGCTGTTGGAAAGCGAGATAGTGAATAGTTATTGCAAAGCAAGGCATTCTCAGAGAGATATAAAACCATGAAAGTGATGAAATGTATTCATCTACACTATTGCCTTTAATACACCTGCTTTTCACTGTCGATTTTCCTTTGCTATATATCATTTTCATTTCTATTCCTGGTATTTACAGAGAGCAGCTTCCAAGGTATTGATCTGCTCTTTAAGATTGCTGCAGAATTTCATTAACATTGTAAGAAAGTTAGCCAGAATATCAAACCAATTATGTATTCTAGACATAGGAACAAGGAATTTTTATATTTGAGAATTTAGTGGGAAAATGCTCAAAACATGCAGATGCTATGTGTCCATATGGCGCATTAATGTTAATCAATTATTTATAGCAGATTAATGCCCATTCCAAAAAATAAAATGGACAGAATGATTTCAAGCAAAGACAGATTTGTCTACATGTTCCCAGCAGCCATTCATGGTTCTGTTGTAGTGTTTAATAGTAAGATTAAATGAGAACTTACCAGTTTGAAGTATGATCTTTATTTTATGAGGAGTTACGTTGGTGATTACGTGAAGAAGACCGGTCAGGGCGAATGCACGTCAATCTTCAAAGCAGCGGTATGAAATCACAGACAACACAATATTTGAAGTAAAATAATAAGATAAGCAACATGAGAACTACCATTATGACCTTTTTTATGAGAGAGGGTTGGGCGTGGCGGGCACTTAATCACCAACGTAACTCCTCATAAAATAAAGTTCAAACTTCAAACTGGTAAGTTCTCGTTTAATCTTACTATTTTACTTCGGAGTCACGTGAGTGACTACATGAAGAGTTCAAAGCTCTGTGATTTTATGCCGCAGATTACAATCCCGGCTTCTCACTGCATTGATTGACTCCAGATGAGTAATAATCAATAATGCTGTAAACATGACACTGAATATCATGCAGTAACAGTTTTATTTGAATCATCAAACAAACAATAAGCCCTCTATCCTAGGGGCAAAATTAAACAGAATTAAACAGAATTAAACAGAATTAAACAGAATTAAACAGAACTTAAGATTGAATTGGCAAACAGCCCTCCATCAGCAATCGGCCGATGGTAAAATCTTTCAAACATCAGTTCATTTTGCCACCCTGCGGCCTTTAGAATATGGTCGATGGGAACGTCCATCGCCCTGGCCGCCGATGTTGCTGCTGCCCTAGTGGAATGAGATGTAAACACATCAGTGTTAATTCCTGCCTGAACCAACACTTGCTTTAACCTCCTTGAGATAGTCTGTACTGACACTCTCTTGTGTGGTTTCTTGTAACTGATAAATAGTCCTGTTTCCTTATGTCTTCAAGCCCTTGTAGCTTCAATGTAATGTAACAAATGTGTCCTTACACATAAACATGGATCTGTAGGATATGCTGAGAACACAATTTTAAACCTGTCACACCTGGCCTACTTTGTTTGAGCAGGTCGTAAATATAGAACATAACATTTTTTGCAGTCACTTCCATCCTGTCTAACTGAAGTTTTTGCAAAGTCTGCACTCTCTGTGCTGAAACCAATGCCATTAGCATAACCACCTTCATGGTTAATTTTGACAAAGTCAGAGATGTGACAGGAACCCAATGACGAAGCATCTTAAGCACAACACTTACATCCCAGATAACCATATACCTAGGTCTAGGAGGTTTGGAATTAAAGATTCCTTTCATCAATCGAGATATGAGAGGATGAGAACCTATACGATCTGTCCGTGACCCCATTAAAAGACATGAGGACAAAGCACTTCTAGCTGTATTGATAGCACTATAACTGAGACCCTCATCATAATAGAGTGTGGATAGTAACTCTAAAACCTTCTCAATAACTACAGTAGTATATTCAATATTATTTTAACACACTATTGTTCCCATTTTTTTACATAAGTAATATACTGCTTTTGAGTACTCTTTCTCCAGGCTGCCGTGAGCATGTCCACCGTTCGCCCAGAAAGTCCTCGCCCCAGGTAAGGCCTTCTTAAAACCTGCAAATTAACAGATCAATACGATCACATAATGGATGACTTTCACGTGTTACCGGGTGCTCCAGTAAATTCCTACGCTTTAGAACCACCAAAAGAGGTTGGATTGCTATCTGTAACATCAAAGGGAACCATGATTGAGTTGGCCAATTTGGTATTACCAACACCCCCGAAGCAGCATCCTGCTTGATTTTTTGCAGACACTGACCTATGAGGCAGAATGGTGGGAAAATATAGAAAAACATATTACCCCAATTTAGCAAAAACGCATCAATTGCAACTGCCCCTGGATCTGGTTCCCATGAAACATATTTAGGCAGCTGGTGGTTAAGCCTGGATGCAAACAAATCGATATCTGGCATTCCATATGTAAGTACTATGTTATTGAACACGTCCTGGTTCAACATCCACTCTGTATTGTCATGGAATTTTCGTGACCTGGCATCTGCTACAATATTGAGTCTACCTGGCAGATAAATAGCTGAAAGCCAAATATCACTATCAATACACCAGGCCCAAATTTGAATAGCCAATCTGTCACAAGATAACGACTTGATTCCACCCATGTGATTAATATATGCAACTGCTGTAGTGTTGTCAATTTGACACAGAACATGCAGGTTACTTTTGTTAGAGCAATAAGCCTTAAGTCCATAAAAAAACTCCTAAAAGCTCTAAATAGTTAATTCCCCATGTTTGCAGAAGCAATGACTCTTGCTCAGTCCATCTGCCTCCACAGCTGGAACTCATATCAGTGGCACCCCACCCAAGTGCACTGACATCTGTCTGCAAAATCATGGAAGGCTGCTCCAATAATACTTTGGACCAACTAGTGGACACAAGCTGAATCCACCATTGCACATCAGCAACAGCCTCTGCTGATAGGTGCATAGATCTATTATAATGACCCAAATGTATCCTTAGTACTTGTTCTTTTGCCCTCTGTAACTGTTGATAGTGCAGTGGGCCATATTGAACTGCTGGAAATGCTGCCACTAATTTCCCAAGCAGACTTGCCACCTGTCTAATTGAAGGCTGTGTCTCATTAATTAGCTTGATACAGCTATCAATTAGCTCTACCCTTTTTTCCCTGGGTAGGGACATAATCATATTGATTGAATCAATTGTGAACCCCAAATAGTCAATTTTCTGTTACAGGTGTTAATTTGGAATTCTCTGGATAGATTATAAAGGCCAATCTTTGAAAAGTGGATTTAACAACTGCCACTGATGCTTCAGCTGTTTACTTTGATTGTCCTACAATCAAGATATCATCGATATAAGCCATGAGCACGTGACCTTGACCACTCATCATGCCTAGAATAGGTTTTAATAACTTTGTAAATACTTTAGGAGCTGAAGACAAACCATTAGGCAGTGCATTGTATTGCCATAATTGCTCCATCCAGGTGAATTTTAAATATCTTCTATCCTGCAAATGAACAGACACTGAGTAATACGCATCTTTAAGATCTATAGTTGCCATACAGCATCCTCTGGAAACAAGTTGCTTAGCATTCACAAACGTTTCCATCTTAAAATGTCTATACTGTACAAAAGGGTTAAGTCTAGTCAGGTCCAGGATAATTCTGCATCCCCCATCCTTTTTTGGTCTGGGAAAAATATTGGACACAAATTGATGGATTTGGTAACTGACTTTCCAATTACACCTTTATCACATAAGCTTTCAAGTTTCACTTGAACTTCCATTTGTTCAGTTAGACTGAACTGAAAACTTATTTTTGGAACATGCTGCATGGGTAAATCAGAATTTGTATTAAACTCTATTCAAAACCCTTCAATAACACTCAGTATAAACATATCTGAGGTAATTTGCTTCCATTCCTCTAGGAACAGATGTAATCTCCCCCCAACTTTTAGTTGTGTTACATTTGATCTGTCTACATGAGAACCAGACCCACCTACCTCCTTAGCACCTGGTGGATTCGTTTGTCCCCGGCCTCGAGCTGGAAACCCCACTTTTGCTGGCCCTGCTGCTGCAGAACGCCAACTGCGCACTTGCATGGTCGTGCGACTTGTTCCTGGTCCCGACCAATCACCACGCTTGTAGGGGTACTTTCTCTTTTGTGACTTTCCGGCTGCTGGTTGCTTTATCAAGCCCACCGTCTTCGCCTCGTCCTCCAGCTCTTTAACCCTCTTCGCGAAATCCTCGCCGAAGAGTAGATTTGCCGGTTGTACACTCCCAGGCTGGCAGAGTGATGCATATTTAGGGTTTATTGTTGGCCGAATGGCGCTTTTTCGGAGACAATTGATTTCGAAATGGGCACTACAGAGTAGCCCCAGTACCTCTTGCTGCAAACTGGAAATCTCCTCTCCATCTAAGATTCTGGCGAAACTCGTGATTCCAGAACCCAGCAATTTTAGGATGCGCTGCAGCTTTATCTCCTGGGCTCTCATGGTTATCCCCATTTGGCCCCATTTCATTCTGTTCACTGCTGGCACCTTCAGCAGCTCACAGTTTACCGGAGTTTCGTGTTTCTTCAATGTCTCATCAATACTCAGCTCCTGTAGCTGATGGGAGACCAGATAGTTTATACTGGTTGTCAGCTCCTCACCCAGAGGCTCTCCCGACTCTGATGCGACAGCGAATAGTGCTGCCAGAGGTGGAATCTCTGGCAACGGCCGTTCTTCGCTTAGTTCGAAGTCCACATCAGAGTCAGGGTCAGAGCTAAGTTGACCCTCAGCACTTACCTCATCAAAGAGGGTGCCGTCAAGCAGCCCTCTACAAGGTGCTGCCGGCGCAGCCTTTCCCACGGCCTGCCGCCCACACGACTCCTCCTGGAGTGTGCGTTTCTGGAGCAACCCCTGGATGAGTTGCTCCATCTGGGATAACCGTTGTGAAACGGTATCCTGTCCCGCACGGGACTCATCATGGCCCGACTCAGCTGAGTCCGTGGGCCTGACAGACTTCGCCTTAGCCTTCCGCCCGATAGGCATTGGCTCTATGCCTTGTGGCACTAAGTCTGCCATCGCTCCGCTCCCGGTCGGCGACTCTGCAGGGGTGCCAGGCTGCCGCTCAGAGACCGCACTCCCGCAGCTCTCTCTCTCACTTTCTCCGCAGCTCGCCTGCCCCTGGTCGGTTTATCCATAGTGCCCTGGAAAAATACACAGCACCTGCAAACAAACAATACTCCTTACTCCACCAAAGTATTTCTAACTTTGCTGGAGTTTTAAACTACTCACCACAAGAGGAGCTCTGTCCTCCCGCTGTCCGTGCGCCAATGCGTCAGACGTAATGACGCGCATGCGCCCTGACGGTTCTTCTTCACGTAGTCACTCACGTGACTCCGAAGTAAAATTAAGAGCTAGAAATCCTAAATTCAGTACTTAATGTCATGAATCATTTAAAGTGAGTGATATTTTAAAAAATGTGCATTTGTGCAAAATAATTGATGCAGAACTAATATCAGTCAGTCTAGTTATAGTGTTGTGCAATGTATGGACATTTACAAGCAATTACTAGTATTTGTACACTGTGGATGGGTCGATTATAATCATGTATTGTCTTTCTGCTGGGCGGTTAGCATGCAACACAATACTTTTCACTGTACCTCAGTACATGACAATAAACTAAACTAGAAATATGATAAGTACTTTGAAAATGACACGTTATTAACAGTGAAAAGGTTAATCACGGTTTACAGGATGATTTAGATCGCTTGGTAGGATGGACAGAGGAACAGCAGGTTGAATTTAACACTGGAAGTGCAAGCGGCTTGTGAATACATAAAAGGATAGGACCTGCTTAATAGACGGCAAGGCCTAAGGGATTATTGAGAGATAGAGGGACCTCAGTATACAAGAAAGTGGCAGCACAGGTGCTGAAGATGGCATTTGATCATGGAGTCACAGTCACTCAGTGTGGAAACAGGCCCTTCAGCCCAATTTGCCCATGCCGACCAAGGTTCCCCTTCTACACTTGTCCCATTTGCCTGCATTTGGCCCACATCCCTCTACCCTATCCTATCGATGTACCTGCCTAAATGTCTTTCAAAGGTTGTTATAGTACCTGCCTCAATTACCTCCTCTGGCAGCTCATTCCATATACCCACTACCCTTTGAGTTAAAAAAATTGCCTCTCAGAGACTGAGAATGCATCCCTGAGAGGATTTCTTAAGATTATCATAGAGGATGATTTTCACCTATCCTCGCTGATTGTAGTCTGATGGTCAGGAGGTCAAGAATGCAGTTGCAGAGGTGAGTGCTGACTCCAAGTTCCATGAGTAGGAAAGAACTGCAGATGCAGGTTTAAATCGAAGATAGACACAAAATGCTGGATAACTCAGCAGGACAGGCAGCATCTCTGGAGAGAAGGAATGGGTGATGTTTCGGGTCAAGACCCTTCTTGTTTATCCAAGTTCCATGAGTTTGTTGATGAGCTAGGATGGATAATGGTATTGAAAGCAGAGCTGTGGTCATTGGATTGCAGGTAGATGGCATCAACTGTCTTCCTCTCAGTGACTGCAAAATAATATGACACTATTTGAAATAGGAGTTTAAAGTTACATTATTGATCCCTCGACCGACAATTATGAAAATCTATCCATCTGCATTTTGTGCAATCTTGTTGATTGTAAATTTAATTGCTATATTCCCTTATAATTAAAACTATGATTATGATCAAGAATTGAGAAGTTTGTAAAATAATTATTTGGCGGGTACAAAAATAGAATGCTTTGCCACGGACAATAATCAAGGAAAAGACCAATCCATCTATAAAAGAAAGTCGATATGCTTTTGAGCAACAAATGGGGCAAAAACATGAAAATGTGGTTATTTTTAGATTACATGCTGGCATAAATCCAAAGGGACAAATTGGCATCCTTCCGAGCGATAAACCATTCTAATTCTCTTGAATAGAAGTGCCTAAAGCACAAACAAATAAAATAATAAGCATTCACATTAAAAGAGAGACTCTTTGCAAACTAATAAATGTACACAAGGAAATAAAAACAGAAAATGCTGATTGCAACATCTTTGGCACCTGCCTTATTCTGCTGATACCTGAAATGCTAAGCAACCACTTTGTGTTTCTTATGCTTGTCATTCTCAATTTTCCTTGTAATTTCATATTTTTAGCACATACAATTTTTGATATGTTCTTTATGTATGAAGACATATGTTTTCCCCCAACCCCATCATTCACTCGACACTGAATAGAAATAATCTGCAGCAGTTAAATCTTGCATTTGTATTCATAAAATTCATATTACCTTTTTGGAAGGGTAAGCTAAGCAGATAGTTCATAGGACAATGCTGCTAAAAAGTGCAAGACTGAAAATCAGTAAACATGCTACACTCACTTTTGAAAATGTCAACCAGACTAAATTTATGATCACTGGAAGGTGTGGTTATAACACGCACTCCATCTGCAGCAATTGCAATTTTCAAACAGCGAGAAATCATTCACCCCCCACATCAGTCTGAAGAAGGGTCTCGACCCGAAACGTTGCCTATTCCTTCGCTCCATAGATGCTGCCTCACCCGCTGAGTTTATCCAGCTTTTTTGTCTACGACCGACTAGTTTTGTAGTGCAACTTCATGTTACTTTACTGTAAAACAAAAAAATCTATGACTGCTGTCTAAATAGAGATTGCAACTGCTCCACCTGCCATAGGTTAACGATGCTTCCATTCAATTCTATTCATACTCCACCCCATCCCATCTTCTGAATAAGATATTGTGCTTATATTTGATAACACCACCGTTAATATTGGCAGCAACTATAAAAGTATTATTTTAAAATTGTTAATAGTTATATTTTACAACCTGTGATGAATATCATTTCCATTTCTCCAGAATTTACTTTCCTTCGAGGAGGGAGACAATAATTCAATGTAATGAAATAAAAATCAATAATTTACTCCACTAAAGACATTCAATCAAGGCACATTTCAAACAACATTAAAAATTAGGGCAATTAGCCAATCAAATCAATAGCATAACAGAGTTAATCTAAATGGTGCAATACTCACGTTCATCCACACATGCAGAAAATTCTCTTGATCCATTCATGGTTGTGGCTTCAATAAGGGTTCACCCACATTAAATAATTCTAGCTACACATTATCACTAGAACTATAATTCATACTTGTTGAAAACTGAGATATCACTTATGGAGAAAACCTAGAAGATTTCTCCTTTCTCTTTCCTACGTTGGATATTCACAGATCCTTTCAGTTTGCAAAATTTCCATATCATTTTAATGGAAAAGCTATAAAAATGTTCTATAAATTACAAAAATCATGTTGGATAAATAGTACAGAAATGTCTACCTCCATGTTGCATAACTGCTTTGAGGAGCACCTGTTCAGTCTATAGGGGTAACCCCTGCTATAATTCCTATCCCACTCCAATCTAATCTGTCTCATATACTGTTATTAGAAGCTTCAAAGCAAGCTCATCATCTGTCTGTGCAGATTGCAGCTTTTTCAAACCTATATTGAATTTTCCACTTTGATAGCTTGCTTTCTCAGAACCATGATTGTATGCTGTAATATGTCTACCGGAGATACTGATTGAGATTTTTCTTTGCTTTTTTCCCTCTTTATTTACATTTCCTAACATGCCATTTCCAACACATTACCTTCTAACCTCCCCCATGGGCAACTCCCCTACATTAAATCTTGTCTCAAGATATAGCAGATGTTCTCCATCTCCTGTCCACCCTCCCCCGAAATTTGCTGCATTTAAAACTAACTTTAGTTTAGTTTAGAGATACAGCACGGAAACAGGCCTTTTGGCCTGCCGTGTTCGCGCTGACCAGCAATCCCCGCACATTCACACTATCCCACACATATTAGGGACAATTTACACTTATACCAAGCCAATTAACCTACTGACCAGTACGTCTTTGGAGTGTGGAAGGAAACCGAAGATCTTGGAGAAAACCCGCGTGGTCACAGGGAGAATGTACAAATTCCGTACAGACAAGCACCCGTACTCAGGATCAAACCCGGGTCTCTGGCATTGTAAGCAATGTAATGCAGCAACTCTACTGCTGCACCACCCTATTTTTTTACTTTTTTACTCTATTTTTCTATTCCGGAGTAAAAGGGTGGTAGACCTGTGATTTTAGCTCGGTTTCTTTTTCCACGTGTGCCCATTTCCAAATTATGTCTGCCCTGCTGAAGGTGGCATCTGGCATCTTCTGTTTTTGTTTCAGATTTCTACATCGGCAACTTTTTTGATGTTTATTTTCTGAGCTATTTATCCAGGTTATCTCTTAGCATTTCATGTGTTTTGTTTTAGACTCTCAGGATATCTATTTATTCCCTTTTCCACTTTCTATTCAAGTGCATTTAACATGATCTTTTTATTCATCTCTATTGGTCACAAGTTTCAAATTCAAACCACTCTTTCAAGAAATTCAGTCATTCTACTTTCACTATGAGTAGGAAGGAACTGCAGATGCTGGTTTATACCTAAGATAGACACATAGTGCTGGAGTAACCCAGTGCGTCAAACAGCATTTCTGGGATAAAAGGAGAGGTGACTTTTTGGGTCAGAAACCTTCTTCAGCCACTCTTCAGACTTGTCTGAAGAAGGGTTCCGACCCAAAATGTCACCCATCCTTCTTCTCCTGAGATGCTGCCTGACCCGCTAAATTACTCCAGTACTTTGTGTCTATCTTCATTCTACTTTCACTGTTAGGTTCATTTATAGCTCTGTTTTAGTTACAACCTCGACTTTGTATTTTCGTACAAAGGGGAAGCATTACAAATCCACCCTCCCTATCCAACCCATTCATGGATAGACTCCTTTTAATCAGTACAAATTGGCCACAACACTTTGTCCTCGATAGCCATCAGCACAGGAGCACCTAATGATTGTGTGCTCAGTCTCTTGGTCTACTCTATACCCATGATTGTGTAACCAGGCACTGTTCCGACACCTTTAAATTCGCTGACGACACCACCATTGGGTATAATGAGTCAGAGTGTAGGTGAGGTGATCAAGGTAGAGGAGAGGAGAGGGCTAACGGAATCGGACTAAAGGAATCAAGGGATGGGGGGAAAAGCAGAAATGGGGTGCTGATTTTGGATGATCAGCTATGATAATATTGAATGGCGGTGCTGGCTTGAAGGGCCAAATAGCCACCTATTTCTATGTTTCTCTGAATGGTCCTAGAACAACAACCTTGCTGTCAACATCTTTAAAACCAAGGCGCTGTTTGTTAACTTTAGAAGAAAAAAGTTCAAGGTACCACAGAACTGTCTTCATCGACAGGTTGGTGTTGGAGCATGTCCACAACCTTAAGTACCTGTGCATACATATCTCTGGAGATCTGTCCTAGACCCAGCACATTGATGTAATAATAATGAAAGCCTATTAAGGGTTACTGGGAAGAAGGCAGGAAAATGGGATTAGGAGGCCGAGATCAGCCATGATTGAATGGTGTAGACTCGATGGGCCGAATGGTCTAACTCTACTCCCATAACTTGTGAATTTGTGAACTTGAAATGCTTCTACTTCCTTCAAAGATTGCAGAAATTCAGTATGTCAAATAATACTCTCTTGAATGTCCACAGGTGAAAGATAGCGAGCCTATTGACTATTGCATCACTGCCTGGTTTAGCAACACGTGCCGCAGGAATAAAGGAGATTACAAGAAGTGTTGGACACTGCCTGGTCCCTCATGGGTGCTTACCTCACTACCACTGAAGGGATCTATGGGAGGCTCTGCCTCAAAAAATGGATCCAACATTATTAAGGACCCTCATCACCCTTGCCACACTTCCATTTCACTCCTACCATCAGGATGTAGGTATAAGAGCCTGAAAACTGTAACGTCCAGGTTCAGAAGCAGCTTCTTCCCTACAGCCATCAGGCTATTGAACATTACAAACACCAACTAAACTTTGAACTGCAAACTGTACCAGTTGCTTACGAAATTTAGGCCTTTGTTTTGTTTTGCACAGTACTGTTTTATTTATTTATTGAACTTCTTTTTTTGTTTAATTATTATGTCTTTTAGGAGTAGGAAGGAATTAAAGATGGTGGTTTACACCAAAGATAAACGCACAAAGCTGGAGTAACTCAGCGGGTCAGGCAGCATCTCTGGAGAAAATGAATAGGTGACGTTTCGGGTCGAGACCCTCCTTCAGACTTCAGATGTCTTTTAGGATCTCGTCCCGAAACATCACCTATTCCTTTTCTCCAGACATGCTGCCTGACTCGCTGAGTTACTCCAGCTTTGTGCATCTATCTTTGGTGTAAACCCCCATCTTTAATTCCTTCCTACACTTAAAAGACATCATGTCAATTTCCCTCCACAGATGCTGCCTGATCTCTTAAGTTCCTCTAGCAGTTTTTTTATCCACAAGTTGAAGTGCATTCCTTTTTGATGTGATTTATGTGAAATCCATTCAGTTGTGTTAGCTATGTGTTATTCTGAGCATCTGCAATCAGCCTGTGGCTGGAGTCACTTTGTCAGAGAGATTATGCTCCAAGATCAGGTGACAGGACAACTTAGACACTCAGGAGTCACATTAACGCCAGTCGTCGTTGAATTGCAAGTTGCTGCAGCTTTGCACCAGAAGTAGAAGTCAGAACCTTGCATTGTGATGGGAGACCATTGACAGTAAAATAAAAGTTCCAGGTGATCTTATGTAAAGCAAACAAAGTTAGCATTTTAGAAACAAGGAACGGCAGATGCTCGTTTACAATAAAATACACAATGTGCTGGAGTAACTCAGAAGGTCAGCCAGCATCCATGGAGAACATGGATCGGTGACATTTTGGGTTGGGACCATTCTTCAGATTGATTGGAGGAGGGGGGGGGGGCAAAGGAAAGGCGGAAGAGAAGAGAGATAGAACAAACGTGGCACGTGAATACAGGCAAGGGGAAGGGTGGGGGAGGGGGGGCAAGGGGGGGGAGGGGGGGTTAATGAGCAGATGGTTGGACAAAGGCCAGAGATGAAAAAGATTAAAAATTGTCACGCTTGTAATGAAAGACAGATGATGATTTGAAAAAAAAATGAGATGAAATGTGACCGTTATAATAGATGGTTAAAATATTACTTATGCAATCTCCTCTCTGGCCTTCATTATGCAACACTTGAAGGAGAAACAGAGGAAAATAAATTGCAGAGGGAATTTGTTCTAAATTGTGTCACCTTGATCCAAGCGACTTTCATTCAAGGTCAAGATTATTGGATTTCAGGACTAGCAGTAGGAACTGAAGGGATGCAAACTTTTCATCAACATTTCGTCAAATGTTGGTTACTCTATTGATATTCAGTGCTCCTTAGCTTGTATTTTTCTATATGTTCAGGTAAAATAATGACACCAATGAAAGTTATCCACGTGCTATGAAATGGGAATGTAATAACATGGATCACCAAAGGAGGCAAGGTTATATTAAAAAATGCTGGAGAAACTCAGCGGGTGCGGCAGCATCTATGCTGAGTTTCTCCAGAATTTCTGTCTACCTTCGATTTTTCAGCATCTGCAGTTCCTTCTTGAACAAGGTTATATACAATCTGGCTTTAGTTTAGTTTAGTTTAGTTTGGAGATACAGCACAGAAACAGGCCCTGCGGCCCACTAAGTCCGCGCCAAAAAACGATTCTTGCACATTAACACTATCCTACACGCACTAGGGACAATTTACATTTATACCAAGCCAATTAACCTACATACCTGAACGTCCTTGGAGTGTGGGAGGAAACCAAAAATCTAGGAGAAAACCCACTAGGTCACGGGGAGAATGTACATACTCCGTACAGAGAGCACCCGTAGTCTGGATCGAACCCGGGTCTCCGATGCTGCAAGCGCTTGAAGGCAGCAACTCTACCACTGCACCACTGTGCCGCCCTAAGTTATGAGACTACAAAATATTAGGGGCAGGATTTTGCATCATAACCCGAAAAGGACGTTTCTATCAGAACAGGTAAGAGGCATTTCGATAGGTACATGGATAAGTTAGGTTTAGAGGGATATGGGCCAAACGTGGGCAGGTGGGACTAGTGTAGATGGGGCATGTTGGTCAGCATAGGCAAGTTGGGGTGTAGGGGCTGTTTCCACGTGGTATGACCATGACTCTAAGGAAGCCCGCCCCATGATAGCCTCACCTCTCCACCTGCTCATTTAAAGTAGCATCTCAATTTCTAATCATAAGAATGTTCATAACAAATCATGTTTCTAGCTCATAGAAGCTAAATTGAATACATTTAGCTTCAGCTCAATATCTTCCAGCCCCGAATCAAAACTTGGAGGGAGTTGCTATTGGAGGAAAATGGAGAAAATTACAAAATTCCAACGTTAAAATATGCACCACATCTAACTAATACATTACCAGAAGTGATCGTATATTTGCAAAACTGTCCATAACATTTACATTTGTGGATGCATTTGAACTGGTTGTAAATGTCCATTGATGTCAAGATGTGAGGAGCGTTATATCCAATATTGATCTTTAGTGCCTTAAACTACAAAAAGCTTGATAAATACATGTGTATAGATATCAATTATGGATGCCCCCAGACTTGGTTTCCCTCCCTCTTGAATGGCTTATATGACAGCTGGAATTACAACCAGACATAAGAGAAATGGAGTTGAAGCACAATAAAGGAAGGGAAAAGGCACAGTGAATATTCTATGTGAATAAAAAATAATGGCTCATATCTTTAGTTTACACTTCTTCTTCTTGCGTAGGGCGTGCAGAGCCTAAAGTTGTAGGTCAACTTGTTCTATTTGATCTTGTTTGTGCACTTCAGGTTGATTGCATTAGATGAAACAGCATGGACCACGTGAAGGTTGCAATCTCCCACCCTTTTAGTTTACACTGGCACTAGTCTTGAGATCGGTCTGGGTATCCCTGTGGAAGTCTTGGTTTCCAGCACTGGCCTCTGCCAATTCCAGCTACCCCAGTGCTGGTCCAAGGCGGCTTCTTGAGGAGTCAATGATGCAGCATAACCATCTGCAGGCTAGAAAATACATGCCTGACCACTTTCCCCATTAAACCAAGCACAAGCAACAAAGTCCTCATTCAAGTGAATGAGAGATATCAGCCCCCATGGGGAAGGAAAGCAGTTATGGTTTTTTGAATTATTTATTCAATTTAGTTTCAAACATTTTAGTAGATTTTCTGTATGCAGCTTTATCAAAGCTTTTTATCATTTTCACACCTCACGAGTGTCACTGAATGTTTGCACATCTCAAAGGCATTCACAAGATTTAATGGCCCTGAACAAAAGTTACGACTTAGACAGCTGGTGAATGAACATGCAGGGTCTTACCAACTATCAGATTGGTTCCATAAATCCAGCCAGCTGCTTCTGTTGAATTAAGCTGTGCCAGAAGACCGCAGGGAAGAGGCCAGTAGTTTAGTTTTGTTTAGTTTAGAGATACAGCGCGGAAATAGGCCCTTCGGCGCACTTAGTCCGCACCGATCAGCGATCCCCGCACATTAACACTATCCTACACACACTGGGGACAGTTTACTTTTATACCAAGCCATTTAACCTGTAAACCTGTACGTCATTGTAGTGTGGGAGGAAACTGAAGATCTCGGAGAAAACGCATGCAGGTCACGGGGAGAACATACAAACTCCTTACAGACAGCACCCGTAGTCAGCCTCGAACCCAGGTCTCTGGCGCTGTAAGGCAGCAACTCCACTGCTGTGCCACCGTGCCACCTTCTGGGATTTAAAAGGTTCCTGAATCATTTGTTGTGATTTTTACAAAATATTATCTCTGAATGGGAATTATAAACCTTGTACTTTTAAGACATATGCTTTAACTCTCCTATTTATGTGGAAGAGCATGTTGATATGATTGCATAATGAATAACACCAGACTTTAAAAAAAAACGTTATCAGTTGGATATTAAAAATATTTAAATA
Organism: Malacoraja senta; assembly: GCA_038087875.1. Lineage (NCBI taxonomy): Eukaryota > Metazoa > Chordata > Chondrichthyes > Rajiformes > Rajidae > Malacoraja > Malacoraja senta. Next base: position 15,442,502 of record CM075979.1, on the reverse strand, counting down.
TTCAAGAAATGAGAACACTGATGGAAGAAAGGCTCTCAATGTTCTTAACTGTTAGAGTTAGCTGGAATGGCACTCAAGAAAAAATGCTAAGAGTAGATTTTAAACTGTACATCCATCATTCAACAACTATCCAATAAATAGTGTTAGCGAAATGGCTGTGTTCATAACTAATGAGCATATATTAGCACTACAAAAAAAAGTTAATTCCAAATATTTGATAATACATGATACCAAACAAAAACTGAATAACATAAAGAACTAATTTCTCAGAAGAATATTACTGCAATTAATTTTGTGTTGTGAAGATTTGTGCATCTGTAACTAGAAGGTTTTGCTATGGTGCTCTATTCTCTGCTTTGGGAAGATTAATGGCCATTCTTAGAGTGCCAACTGCTTTCTATTTATTTCAAGAAGCAGAAATTCAGACCTCCAGCAGAACTGAGCGTCAATGATTGTATCAAAATAATTTGCATCCACAGAAATATGTGAAGAAAGATTAGAATTCATCATCATTCCGTCCATAATCATTTCAATTCCACTTGAAATGAAACCTTTGAGATCTCCTCTCGATCATTCATATCGCTTATGACCGAGTTTGTCTCACTTCTCACAAGCTTTATCAATCTTCAAAACACACTCTTCTCCAGTATAGTTTCAATCCACTTACAGTACATTCTCCTTTAGTGTACCCTGTAATGTTTGTTTCAACACTGTATGTTACACTTGAACAATACTTCACTGTAACTACTCCAACCTTTAGAACACTTTCCTTTAACCCAAAAATATAAATTGCTCCAATTTATTGCCAATTTCTGTCGCAGGTGATTTCGTGCAATCAACAATCAAAGCATGTCTCCTTTTTTTGTACAGTTTTAAAATTGAGATATATGCAAAGTAATATTAAAATAGGAGTAACGTGAATTATTTAATGCTGCTTTTTCTGGCTGGCAGCGAAAACGAAGCCCATTGTTCATTCTACAATGTATCGTAAGAACCGACCATTATTTTCCTGTTTATCTGGGACTTATTTAAAAACTTAAAACTTGGGTGACTCTGAAAAATGATTTGGATTCAAAATAACAGTGTCAGGGGGACAGTAGAACAGTGATTAACTTATTGTACAAAGTACCTGGAGGCTGGGACATTAATGATCCAGAAACAAGGGTTTGAATCTATCCATGGTAGCAAGGGAATTGCAATTCAGTTAATTAAACATTTCTGGAATAAAAAAAAGCTTATCATCTGATTGGAACTATGCAACTGACAGATCCTTGTAAACACCCATCTGGTTTACTAGTGCCCTTCAGGAAAGGAAATATGTCTTTCATACCCAGTCTAAGCTATGCATCATTCCAACTCCATCAACATGGTTGATTCTGGAATAGCCTGACTAGCCTCTAGGTTGTACCAATATAATTACAGTGAAGCAACAAAAGGGTAAAGTAATATCTTAAGAAGTGGCAGTGGTAAAGTTGCTGCCTTGTAGCGCCAGAGACCTGGGTTCGATCCTGACTCCTGGTGCTGTTTGTATGGAGTCTGTACGTTCTCCCTGTGACCTGCTTGAGTTTTCTCCGGGTGCTCCGATTTCCTCCCATACTCCAAAGATGTACAAGTTTGAAGGTTAATTGGCTTTGGTAAAATTGTAAATTGTTCCTAATGTGTAGGATAGTGTTAGTGTACAGGGATTGCTGGTCGGCGCAGAATTGGTGGGCCGAAGGGCCTGTTTCCGCGCTATATCTCTAAACGAAAGTCTGAACATAATAGGCCATTTAGTACCTTGAGCCTTTTCCACCATGCCATCTGACATTCCTCAAGTCCATTTTCCAGCCCTTTCACCATTAGCCTTGATATTCTTGAAATCTATCTATCTCATGCTTCAGTACCAAAGCTGTTGCGGATATTTTATCCGCAACAGCTCTCTGTGGCAAGGGGTTCAAAAGCCTCACAACCTTCAGCGAGAAGAAATTCTTCCTGGTTTCATTCTTAATTAGGCATCCCCTTACTCTGAAACCATGCCTTTGTGTCTGGACTCGCCCATGAGAAGAAATATCCTCTCAGCAATGACCCTAGCCTGAAGAGGGGTCTCGACCCGAAACCTGACCTATTCCATTTCTCCTGAGATGCTGCCTGACCCACTGAGTTACTCCAGCATTTTATGTCTATCTTCGGTGTAAACCAGCATCTGCAGCTCCTTACTACTAACAAAATATTTTGTTAAATAGAAGAACAAAAATTGTTCACAATACTCAAGATGTCACTTCACTACATCCCTGTACAGTTGAAGTAAGAGTTTCATACCTTTATCCTCGAACTTCCTTGAAGTAAAGGCCAACATGCCACAAACTTTCCAGACTGCTCGCTTTGTGTGTTGGCTTTCTGGGTTTGATGCACAAGGATCTCTTGCAGTTGCAGCTTTCTGCATTTTTTTGCAGTTATATAATATCCTGTATTTGTATTTATTCTTTTCAATATGAACAACTTCACGTTTGTCCATATTATTTAAATTTAGTCTGTCGTCGGGTCTCGATCCGAAACGTCACCCATTCCTTCTCTCCAGAGATGCTGCCTGTTCCGCTGAGTTAAGGGCCTGTCCCACTTGGCCGTCATTTGTGCCTCATTTACGCGTCATGTAAAAAATGTCAAGGAGTCGTTACACGCGACACCGTGCGCAATTCACGCGTCATCATGCCGTCTGGTGCGTGTGACGTCATTAAAATACCCTGCAGCGCGCGGCGACGCATGGTTATGCGCGGTGACGTAACCATGCGTCACCACGAGATACACGTGAGACGTCGGACGCATTGTATGACGCCAATGCATCAGCGTGCGTACCCAATGCATCAGGGTCACGCAAGTAGCGCACGAGGATTTCGTGCAGCATGAAATCCTGGAGCGCCGCGCGATACTGCGCGCAACTCCACACTCCTCCATGCCTCTCCATGTGCCCGTCTCGCGCTACCCACACGCTACCCGTGCGTCATAACACGTCGACCTATTTTACATATGACGCGTAAATGAGGCGCAAATGACGTCCAAGTGGGACAGGCCCTTTACTCCAGCATTTTGTGACTATCTTCAGTTTGAACCAGCATCTGCAGTTCCTTCCTACACCATATCTCTTATTAAACTGTTTGTATCCTATTCACTTTTACTTATGTTTTTACCTGCACATTTAGCTCCTGTATACTATTTGCTTGTTTCCTCCAAGTCATTACTATGTATTATAAACAGTTGTAGCCACAGCACTAATCCTGATGGTCCCATGCCGGGTCCAGCTATATATTAGGTGCTTTTCCAATGATGCAACCAACACAGAAACACATGTGTTACTTCATTATCACTGGTCTGAATCCTGGATCACCTTCAGCAATGTGGGACTACCTTCACCAGAAGGACAACAGTGACTTAAGAAAGCTGCTCCCACCAAGCTGTCAGGGACAGTCAGAAATGAACAACAAATGGTTGTTCTTGCCGGTAACTCCCAGATTCCAAAATAAAAATAAATAACAAGCAGAGGAGTGATTAGAAGTTTTACTGAACGTTAATCCACTGAGGTGCTTAAGCAGCAATGAGCCAAGGGGCTTCCATAAGTATTTTTGTCTTGCAGAAATCCCCAAAAGGCAGCAATACGTTATTGTACACAAGGTTTATGGCTTTGTTCATAACAGAACAGTCCATGTGGACACTTGCTTTTTACAAAGGCCTTTCATCTCCTACCATTGCAAGGTTATAAGAGGAAATAGTAAAGCTGGAACAATTGAACTGATGGATCGATGCCGGTTTCAACATTAATTAAAGGTGGAGTGTTGCTCCAATCCCTCCAGCCACGATGGGAACAGCTCCAAACATCAATTGCAGCTGCCGATTACAGTAAAAAATCAAAGTGCATGGTGAACCCAACAAGTTGGTCAGCATCTATAGAATATCTCTTGCGTCTTCATTTCACTGCTCCCTCCACAGGTGCTGCCGAGCCTGCTGAGTTCATCCAATATTTTTTGTTGCTCAAGATTCCAGCATCAGCTATTTCTTGTGTTTCTGTAGATTTTAGACTTTAGAGATACCAGGTAGTAAACAGGCCCTTTGGCCCAGTGAGTCAGCGCCCACCAGCAATCACCCGATACCCTAACACTATCCCACACACTAGGGACAATTTAAACTTTGTCTCAGCCAATTAGACTACAAACGGGTGTGTCTTTGGAATGCGGGGGGAAACCAGAGCACGTGCAGTCACACAGAGAACGTGCAAACTACGCACAGACAGCACCCATAATCAAGATCAAACCCGGGTCTCTGGAGCTGTACACCCTGCCGCCCCGATCCCCTTACTTGACTATTGCCTCTCCCCACGATAGTATAAACTGCTCTCACTCCATGTATCATTAATGTTAAATGGTCAATACAAATTTTGAGCAGGAAATGAATGGCAGAAAAGCATAATAGGCTTAATGATCCACTTCTGTTCTTATCTTCCTATTGATATAATCCTGTCCAAGGAATTAGCTGAAAGGTCATGGGAAATAAGACATAAATTCTCTTTGAACTCATATTCCATGTTGCATTTTCCAACTCTCACCAGCTACATGTTGCCTATCCATTTCCCTTCATAATTTTTAGTTTTTGAACATGATTGGACATAATTTCATACACATTTAGAGTCATAGAGTTATAGAGTGATACAGTGTAAAAACAGGCCCTTTGGCCCATCATGCCCACACCGGGCAACATCTCCCAGCTACCTTAGTCCCACCTGCCCGCGTTTGGTCCACATTCCTCCAGACCTGTCCTATCCATGTAACTGTCTAACTGTTTCTTAAATGTTGGGATAGTCCCTGCCTCAACTACCTCCTCTGGCAGCTTGCCCCATGCACCCACCACCCTTTGCGTGAAAAGGTTACCCCACAGATTCCTATTAAATCTTTTTCCCTTCACCTTAAACCTTTGTCCTCTGGTTCTCGTGTGAGACTCGTGTGCTTACTTAAGGATTTTCCCTTTGTTAAAGTGAAAAATGTTGGAATTCATGTGTAAATCTTTATACAATGAGGAACTGCTTGTGCAAAATCAGCATATGTATGCACTTACATAGAAACAAAGAAAATAGGTGCAGGATTAGGCCATTCGGCCCTTCGAGACTGCACCGCCATTCAATATGATCATGGCTGATCATCCAACTCAGTATCCTGTACCTGCCTTCTCTCCATACCCCCTGATCCCTTTAGCCACATGGGCCACATCTAACTCCCTCTTAAGTATAGCCAATGAACTGGCCTCAACTACCTTCTGTGGCAGAGAGTTCCAGAGATTCACCACTCTCTGTGTGAAAAATGTTTTTCTCATCTCGGTCCTAAAGGATTTCCCCTTTATCCTTAAACTGTGACCCCTTGTCCTGGACTTCCCCAACATCGGGAACAATCTTCCTGCATCTAGCCTGTCCAACCCCTTAAGAATTTTGTAAGTTTCTTTAAGATCCCCCCTCAATCTTCTAAATTCTAGCGAGTACAAGCCGAGTCTATCCAGTCTTTCTTCATATGAAAGTCCTGACATCCCAGGAATCAGTCTGGTGAACCTTCTCTGTACTCCCTCTATGGCAAGAATGTCTTTCCTTAGATTTGGTGACCAAAACTGTACGCAATACTCCAGGTGTGGTCTCACCAAGACCCTGTACAACTGCAATAGAACCTCCCTGCTCCTATACTCAAATCCTTTTGCTATGAATGCTAACATACCATTCGCTTTCTTCACTGCCTGCTGCACCCGCATGCCTACTTTCAATGACTGGTGTACCATGACACCCAGGTCTCGTTGCATCTCCCCTTTTCCTAATCGACCACCATTTAGATAATAGTCTACTTTCCTGTTTTTGCCACCAAAGTGGATAACCTCACATTTATCCACATTATACTGCATCTGCCATACATTTGCCCACTCACCCAGCCTATCCAAGTCACCTTGCAGCCTCCTAGCATCCTCCTCACAGCTAACACTGCCCCCCAGCTTCGTGTCATCCGCAAACTTGGAGATGTTGCATTCAATTCCCTCGTCCAAATCATTAATATAAATTGTAAATAGCTGGGGTCCCAGCACTGAGCCTTGCGGTACCCCACTAGTCACTGCCTGCCATTCTGAAAAGGACCCATTTACTCCTACTCTTTGCTTCCTGTTTGCCAGCCAGTTCTCTATCCACATCAATACTGAACCCCCAATACCGTGTGCTTTAGGTTTGTATACTAATCTCTTATGTGGGACCTTGTCGAAAGCTTTCTGAAAGTCCAGATATAACACATCCACTGGTTCTCCCTTATCCACTCTACTAGTTACATCCTCGAAGAATTCTATAAGATTCGTCAGACATGATTTACCTTTCGTAAATCCATGCTGACATTGTCCAATGATTTCACCACTTTCCAAATGTGCTGCTATCCCATCTTTAATAACTGACTCTAGCAGATTCCCCATTACCGATGTTAGACTACCTGGTCTGTAATTCCCCGTTTTTCTCTCCCTCCCTTTTTAAAAAGTGGGGTTACATTAGCTACCCTCCAATCCTCAGGAACTACTCCACAATCTAAGGAGATTTGAAAAAATATCACTAATGCATCCACTATTTCTGGGGCTACTTCCTTAAGTACTCTGGGATGCAGCCTCTCTGGCCCTGTGGATTTAGTGGCCTTTAATCCATTCAATTTACCTAACACCACTTGGAGCTCTTTGTTGCACTTGTCCCATTGTCTTTCCTGGAACCCAATTCTGGAAGTGGAATCAAATGCATAGGGGTCTTGTGTCAGCAACCGAGGTTAATTTTTTACTACGATAGTTTTGTAAGGTTGATTTCAATTCATTTTACAAATTCCTTAATGTAATTTTCTGATATAGTATTGTAGATGATAATAACGTTGCTCTCAGTAGAACAAAAAGGTGCAATTTATGATTTAAATCAAGATAAATAACTGAAAATTGTCAGGGGAGACATTTAATTTAATTAATCATTTGTTGGCCGTCAGAAAAATATGTAAAATAAGAAAAGATCATCTTAATTGAAATCTCAGCATGGTATTTCCAGGGCTTTTCTGCCTCATGGAAGCATCTGCAGAGCCATTAATCTTTTTACTTACGCAAGGATTTTACCTTTGTTAAAGATTAATACATTGGGATTCATGTGTAAACCTTTCTACAATAAGGAATCACAGATAGATAATATAAATAGTCATTATCTAGTCACTGTTCAGTTCAGAGTCGTTTATTGTCACGTGTACCGAGGTACAGTGAAAAGCTTTTTGTTGCGTGCTAACCAGTCAGCAGAAATACAATACATGATTACACTCAATCCATTTACAGTGTATAGATACATGGTAAGAGAATAACCTTTAGTGCAAGATAAACCCCAGCACAGATGTGTTAAGGATAGTCCAAGGGACATCAGAGGTGGATAGCAGCAATAGATATAATGCACTGTATTAGATAATTTTAAATATGTCCCCCCTACAACTAAAAATTCAAATAATGAAGGATGAAGTAATATTATTAAAGTCTTAAGATATATGTGTTCTGTTCTGATGCTCCCAACAGTACTATATTAATTACCATAACGTTTTTTTTTTTTTAAGGGATAAATACTTAGAATTGCAATGGAACCGATTGTATACTTATTGGAAATAGATTATATAATGAAAGTGTCATTGTTATTACATGTTGTCAAATTGCAGTAGATTTGTCGACCAGCCTTGCCTTGCTGAAGCATCTCTAAAATGTCATCAAGTGATTTGAACACCACTAATGAATTGTATTGGTAATCATGAGTATATTTCTGAGGAAAACCTATCTATTTTTATTTGATTGATCACAGAACACAGAGTTGACATTTCTTGCAAGGGCAGCACAGCAGTAGAGCTACTGCTTTACAGCACCAGATGCCCAGGTTCGATCCTGGCGACAGGCGCTTGCACGGAGTTTGTACCTTCCCCTCGTGACCTGCGTGGGTTTTCTCCAAGATCTTCAGTTTCCTCCCACACTCCAAAGACGTACAGGTTTGGAGGTTAATTGGCTTGATATAAAAATGTAATTTGTTCCCAATATGTGTACGATTATGTAAGTGTGCAGGGATCAGTGGTCGGTGCACACTCGGAGGGCGAAGGGCCTGTTTCCGCACTGTATCTCTAAACTAAACTAAACTAAACTAAGCCAGCATTTCTTGCCCGTTCCTAACTGGTTATCAAAGCGAGTGCCTTGTGTCATTAGTCAGAGGTTGGTTACCAGTCAAGAACATATGGGCCACACTGGATATCACTGGCAAGGTTGTTTCTTTCCCGAAAAAGACATGAATGAACCAGATGGTCTTTTTCAATTTGGTATCTGTGTGGTTATGAACGATGGGACAAGTTTTAGAAAAGAGTGTGCATTGACATCCTCAGGAGAGATAATGGCACATTATGAATTTTTCATTGATGTTCAATAATATTTATTTATCATTGTTCAGTGCTTCATAACTAAAATATAGTTCTGTGTGGATTTTTGGGGGCAGCAAATAAATCCAATAATTATTAATCATCAAAAGTATTTTTTTGCCGTAAAGACTCAGGATCACGTAATTTCTAGTCATCAATCTTTTACTTGTTGACTTGGATGGTCAAAGAACATTGGGTTGAATTCCAAGCAAAAAGTATTGGGTTGAATCCCAGAATTAAGAATCATGAATACAAGCAACTTTTCCTTTTGCGCAGCACCCTTTCCTAATTCTGGTACCTCTCTGAGAGTAACTCATGGAGTTTCAACAGAGGAAGACACAGTTTGTCCTGATTACTCCTTCTACAGTCAGAATGCTCTTAACCAATATCATCAAAGTGAGCCCCACCGCGACTGGCAAACTCTTGTTACCGAAGGGATCAATCCCATGGCCACAGCTGCTTGCAGTTTATATTAATGAATGATAATGAAAACAGAAAGAGTAATTTAGTTAGTGTAGATAGGTGTCATGATCAGCCTGGACAAGGTAGGCTGAAAGGGCCCCTTACTGTGATGTACATTTCTATGATTCTATGAATGCGTTATTATCTATCAAAAAAGTGTCTTAATGGGACTGATGCATAAGAGTGTGAGTTTTATTTGCATTGTAAAGCATTGGTAAATGACAAAAAAAATAAAAAACAGAGTTGATGGGCAAGTGCAAGAGAACAAGTTGTAGTAGAAGAAAAAAATGGGTGAATAGGACTGATGGGATTGTTCTGTTGGGAGATAGTATGTGTCCAATGAGCTGAACGAGGCTGTTTCCTGCACAATAAATACGTAAGTCACCTATAAGAATGATTGGCCCAGTGTAAAGTAAATTACACTCCAAAGTAAATTGAGGAAAGGTTTGGAAAGAGTAAAGAGAAACCGGTTGAAATTTTGGAATTTGATAGGGTATTGAGTGCAAATTTAATAGTAGCCTTCAGAGGAATCTGGATAAATACCTGAATGAAAAATATCTGAAAATCTGAAGGGGACAGCACAATCACACAGCGGTAGAAACCTGGGTTTGACCCTGACTATGGGTCATGTCTGTATGGAATTTACACGTTGATCCAATGCCCATGTGTGTTTCCTCTGGGTGCTCCGGTTCCTTCTCACATTCCAAAGACTTGCGGGTTAACAGGTTAACTGGCTTCTGTAAATTGTCCATAGAGTGTAGTACAGAACTAGTGTGCAGGGTGATTATTAGCCGGCATGGAATTGGTGGGTTGAAGGGCCTGCCTCCACTCTGTGTCTCTAAAATTAAAAAAATAAAAAATAAAAATAAAATGAAGAGACACAGGGGAGAAAAGCAGCAGGTGTAACTATTCCTGGTTGAAATCGCGAGTAAATTCTGGTTGACCTGATTGCCTTCTGCTATAGAACATTGCCAGTTGCTTCTGTCCTGTGCTCCCATCACAACCTGTCACATTTATGAACTAGATAAAGGAAGGGAATAAATATTTTATATCACTTTAATGAAAGAAGTCATACTAATGAGGATTCCCATCCATCAATATTTTATCACCAGTTATTACTAATTCAATTAAATATTAGTTATTCTTACAATGATAAATAGGTATGTTATGAATATTAATAATCATCAAACATTAATCATACAAGATTTGAAGTTCATTCCACATATATGTTACCTACTTTGCAATGATTAATTTGGAACTATGGTTGAACCATTTCTAATCATTTTAAAGGGGAATTGTAATTGTGCAGAACAGGATAGAAAGCTTCAGTTCTGAACTATTTTTATCAAAATTATGTTTATGCTTGATATAGTTTTTCTAATGAAACATGTAAGAAGGCACAGCAGATGCTAGTTCAAACCGAAGATAGACACAAAAAGCTGGAGCAACTCAGCGGATCAGACCGCATCTCCGGAGATGCTATTCCTTTTCTCCAGAGATGCAGTCTGACCCGCTGAGTTACTCAGATAAATGTCCTTATAAATTAATGATACATTTTTATCAGTGATAGAAGACCCTGAAGAGGATGTTCATTGAACCTGGGAACTTTTTATCGAGTACACATTACAAGATTAGAAATTGTTCAGCCAGAGCTGAACACACTTCTCGGCATTTGCATACAATTGCATCTTGCGCTTCTTGTGCGTGGTGGTGGAGAGATTGGTGGAAACAGAGCCGCGACGTGAACGCTCTTTCCTTGACCCCAACCTGGGATTATTGTTTGAGTTATACCTTCACCAAGAATTACTGTCTGCAGTCTCTCCATTCTTGCACTTCTTGCTACAAATACAGAGGGCAAAACTTACTTGTCCTTTGCATACTGTAATTTACTGGTGTGAACTAAGTGTTGACAACAGCCTCTCAGGTCCACTGAGGAAGCTCCTCCCTCAGCACTCATGAAAGAGTAACACCCTTACATTTACAAATTGTAACACTGGAGTAAATAATGCCTAAAAATTAATACATGAAAACAAATTAACTAAAAATGCCAATAATCGAACAAACCATTTTTTAGTATAGGTTATTGGCCGTTCCCCTTTGCCTCCTTATCCAAATCATCACTGAATTCAATAGTTCTCCAGTCTGTGCTGAACCTGTGCAAGATCCTTATGGTGATTCTAGAGCATGGTGCTGGGGAATGCCAGCAGGATGAAGTCTAGTTGCAGAGCAAACTGACAGACTTGATCCTCCAAATCTGTTCATTAGTCTCAGACATCTGTGATTAACAGTGTATGCATAGTCTAGGGCCGACTTTCATTTAAATGGATACAGGCTGACTATTCCTTTTGGATTAGTCAGCCTGTATCTACAATTTGTGGCCAAAAGGATCTGATTACCATAATTTGAAAAAAACCTAGTCAAGGCAATAAAGCCCTTTTCACTAATTGCAGCTGTTTTTTTGCTAATTCTTTTGAAATTAAGCAAAGCATGACCTACATTGGGCACCTACTGCTGTGCAGAACACATTCTCCTTTGCTTTATTCTTGAATCTAGCACTCCACACTACTTTCCCATATGGATTTAAAGGAGCAGGCTTCAAAGTTGTGAATTTTGAGTCAGGAAATGTCATCCTTCTTGAGTCCCCTGGTTGTCTGTTACATGCATCAATATGTTGAAATGATGATTTGTTTTTACTAATAATCAGATCAGAAGCATGATAATGGAGAATGTACCAGAATGAAACAAGATATTTCGGATGAGACGTGAAATTAAAAGAGAATAGTCAAAGAAAGCTTTCAGTGTGTTAGTCCATCATTAGTTGTTTGAAAATTGTGGAAACATATTATTAAGAATATCACTTAAGATATCATAATTTGGGAAGGCAGACTCAGGTTAGTTTTCTGAAAGTGAATCCTACATGACCAATGAAGAGTTCTTTGAGGATGTAACTTTGAGTTATTTGAGGATCGATAAGCAGAAACTAGTATATGTTATGCATCTGGATGGAAAAGGTATTCAATTAGGTCCCATCCTAATAAGAAGTTGCAGGAATACATTAGTTTGTATTAATGATTGTTGAAGAACAGAAAGAAAGAATGACATTTTTTCACATTTTTCCACATTACCTTGTCACTTTCAAATGTGCCAACTTATGTGCATAAGACTCTAACCATGAAGGCAAGAATGCCTTCTTCACCAGTCTGTCCACCTGACTTGCTACTTACAGGAAACCATGCACCTATTCTCATAACATAATCAGCTCTGCGGCATTCTCCAGGACTCTACCACTTACAGTGCAAATCCTCCTCTGGTTTAGTCTACAGAACCTTTCATTTGTCAGAGTTAAATTCAGTTTGTCATTCCTTGGTCTACCTTCCCAATTGATCTAGATCCTGTTGCAAACTTGAATACCTTTCCTCACTGCTCAATATACCACAAATGTTGGTGTCATCTGCAAATTTACCACCAATGTTAATTACATTGCCATCCAAATTATTGATGTAGATGACAAGAACAGTAGACCCAGCACCAACCCCTTCAGCCGTCTACTCGTCACAGGCCTCTCCTCAAAAAACAACTTTCCACAACTACCTTTTGACCCTTTCCTTCATCTCAGTTCTGAATCCAGCTTGCTAGATAACCACGCAATCCAATCCTCCAGACCTACAGGTCCTTGTCAAAGGCCTAACTAAAATCCATATAGACAACGTCTACTGCCATGCCCTCATGAATCCTCTTGCTGACCTCTTCAAAAAACTCTATCAAATTTACTAGACATGATGTCCCATGTAAAAACCTTGCAGACTATCCCTTATCAGTCCATGCTTATCCCAATGTGGTAGTGCAGTCATGCTGCTCACTGCCGCTTTGAAGAGGTTTCCCAGCTCCATATTCAAGGAGACAAAAAAAACAAAGAGCTGGAGAAATGCAACGTGTCAGGCAGCATGATACAATACCCTGACCTAAATTTGGCTTTCATACTGGAGGGAATGGACATATGATGTTTCTGGTTGGGAGCCTTCTTCTGTCCATTCCATCCCAGATACTGCCTGACCTGCTTAGTTCCTCCAGCATTTGTCAATTTGCTCAAAATTCCAGCATCTACAGTATCTGGGCTGGACATCCGGTGGCACTGTTACTAGCTGCCTCCGCACATGGTCTGGTTGTCTTTTTTTATTTTGTCATGTTTACAGTGTGTTCTTTTATTGTTTTAGGTTTTTTTCAGTATTTTATGTGGCGGGAAGCGGGTAGGGTAAGGGGGAAACCGACCTTCAGTCGCTTCCTGGCGAGGATGCGGCTATTATCCGAGTCGCTTCCTTGCCCCCCCCCCTCGTGGCCTACCAACTGGATTGGCGTGGCCTTTCCTGCCAGGACTGGACCAGAGCTTCAGCAGCTGCAGCGCTGCGCTCGATACATCGCGGAGCGGGTGAGGCCTTACCTGGGATCGCCGCTTGGAGCTCCGGAGTGTTGGGCCGCTGCTCCAACATCGCGGAGCTGTGGGTGTGGAGCTCCCAATGTGGGCGGCACTGACTTTAACATCGCGGAGTCCTGGGACCCTTTGCCGGGGGTCGCCAGCGCGAATCTCCACCCAGCACGGCCTGTGGGCATTGGGAGCCGTGGACTCCGGTGGAAGGTGGAAGGTAGCCGATTCAGAGGTCCAGGCCGCTGAGGATGTTTTCCCGTTCGACGTCAGGGTTCCATCGTTCCCGGCGAGAGGGCCTGAACATCGGGCCGCCCGTGGCGGCGACTACGGGGTGCTCGAGAGGCCCCGACCACGGGTGAACATTGGGGAACATTAGCGAGGAGATTGACTGGACTTTGGTTTCTTCCCTCACAGTGGGGAACTTTGGTGCCTCTGTGGGGATGTTTGTGTTGTGGACTACTGTGTTCTGTGTTTTTGTGGGGGGGGGGGGGTTTGTATGACTGTAAGGGAAAAATAAATTTGTTGTCTCTTAATTGAAGACAATGAAAATAAATTAAATCAAATCAAATCAAATCAAATCTAATGTCTCCTAAAGTAGTGAAAACTTCATTTACTTTTCATTCAGTCCGCAGGAGTAGAGAGGGTGGATAAAGACACTTGCCTGCGTGGCTGGCTTCTAGAAAGTGGAGGCATCCATGATTTGTACTCACATCCTTACCGATATCTCCCTGAAACTTCCAGCCAGCACTGTAAACTAAATGTACTGGAAACATTCAAATGGTTAGAGAAGTGGAGAGAGAAACACAGTGAACCTTTCAGGTCAATGACCCTCCATAGGATATTTAATTTCTGACAGGCACATCTGGTTGTTGCTCTGAATGTTTTTTGTGGCATTTTTCCACAGAAGGTTGTGGAGACCAAGTCAGTGGATATTTTTAAGGCAGAGATAGACAGATTCTTGATTAATACAGGTGTCAGGGGTTATGGGAAGAAGGAAGGAGAATGGGGGTAAGAGGGGAAAGATAGATCAGCCATGATTGAATGGTGGAGTAGAATTGATGGGCTGAATGGCCTAATTCTGCTCCTATCACTTATGAACTATTATGAACTAAAGAACATACCTCCTGCAGACACTGCTCTTCATTAGCCTACTCCGTTTCCTCTGACTGCCCAGGAAACACACTTTTCAACCCCAAAACCCGTCATGATTGCAACACACAATCATTCAGAAGCCACACTTCCTATGTAGCTGAAAGGGTATTGATTGCTCTTGATGTATGTCACTTTACAAACAGCAAGGTTAGGTGCCAGCAGTTGCGAACTTGAAATACATCGCCAGTCATTGATGTGTGTCCACTTCATTCAGCATTACAGTGGGAAACTCGCCAATCCTCTTCTGTAAACTTGGCAGTTGCAGATCTCAATCTTTATGCAATCTTCAAGAAACACGTGGGACCAGAGAGTTATGGAACTGTATAGCACAGCAACAGGCTATTTAAAACCACCAGCCCACCCCACCATGAAGGTGGTCTAGAATGCTGTTATAACACAATTCAAGAGTATCAAAGCCAAATTTAAGTCAGGGTATTGTATCATTCTGTGATGTTTATTTTTGTGCTTTAGTATAATTTCTCAAGCTTTGTGCTAGATAAGAATGATGAAACACAATACCCGAGTTCCAGTGGCTTATTTTTTTGTGGAAGATCAAATATCACTTCAAACTAAGAGCTGGAGTTAGATTTTTAAAATGGCAGGGAAAGCAATCATTAAACTGTTAGAGGCAATTTAACAGTCACAGTGGTAACGGTGGCGCAGCAGTAGAGTTGCTGCCTGTCTGTGCGGAGTTTGTACGTTCTCCCCGTGACCTGCATGGGTTTTCTCCGAGATCTTCGGTTTCCTCCCACACTCCAAAGACGTACAGGTTTGTAGGTTAATTGACTTGGTAAATGTAAAAATTGTCCCTAGCGGGTATAGGATAGTGTTAAAGATCCTTTAGCAAGCAAGATAGATCACTTGACGAAAAAGACGTAGTACGGTCATGGGCAGATTCATGGGTAATTTTCGGCCCCATTTCCGTAACCGGCTTCCGTCTCCGCACCAAAGATAACTAGTGCGGAGACGGAATCCGGTTACGGAAACATCCTCGTAAAAATAAAAGTTATTTGGTAAAAATCTTCTCCTCATTTTCAGAATTATAATTTATTAACACAAACTGTTCCCCCGCAACGCTGATTACACTGCAAGTCGGGTCAGGTCGGGTCGGGTTACGGAATTGGATGAAAAAAAGGCCCACGTTCCGTTCCGTTGCATACTACACGTCAGCCCATTGCATTTAGCAGGAGTGATCTATCTATAGGGTCTTTGGTGTTAATGTGCGGGGATCGCTGGTCGGTGGTGACCCGATGGGCTGAAGGGCCTGTTTCCGCTCTGTATCTCTAAACTAAACTAAATCAACTACCAACTTGCTTTCACAATAAGGTGGTATTCTGCTCCTATCAGAATAAGTGATTGGAGCAGAATCAGGCCATTCGGCCCATCAAGCCCACTGCGCCATTCAATCATGGCTGCTCTATCTTTCCCTCCTAACCCCATTCTCCTGCCTTCTCCCATTGACACCCGTGCTAATCAAGAATCTATCGATCTCTGCCTTATAAATATCCATTGACGGCCTCCACAGCCTTCTGTGGCAAAGAATTCCACAGATTCACCACCCTCTGACTAAAGAAATTCCTCCTCATCTCCTTCCTAAAGGAACACTCTTTAATTCCTAGGCTATGACCTCTGGTCCTAGACTCTCCCACTAGTGGAAACATCCTCACCACATCCACTCTATCCAGGCCTTTCACTATTCAAACATTTCATTTACTTCCACCAAGACAGAGAGAAGGTCCCTTCAATGAATTATCTGGGCCTATTTGAGGGTCAGTGAATTAGAGGTAGGGGTTAGTTGCCTCACAAAGTAAGAGCCTCTTTCAATATTCCTTGCAAGGCCTCTTCCTCCTTGAGTGGTCCTCATCCTGCTGAGTGCTGACCTCGTAGTCTTCACTCACGGACACCGTACATTAATTAAGGACCAATTTACCTAATTCTCAGATCTCATAACCAATAGATCCTTGGATGGGTTTTCCTGCAATTGACAATTTCTCCTAACTGTATCAAAACCAGACCACTCTTTGTGACAGGAGAGAAATCAAGCTGAGAAATGTAAACGCAGTCAAGCCATTAATTCAGCAAGACTACCGCCTCTCCAGCCGAGCCGAGCTCTTTGTCTGCTTTTAATCCCACCCACAGCCACCCCAGTTTCCTGTAAATAGCAGACTAGCAATACAGTTGAAATGAGTATTTCAGCTGCGGGGAATTGAAAATGCACTGATGTGAAAAATAGGCAAATATTTATTCCAAATGGATCATAAAAACAAAACCATTTTCTGTCACACTTACTGAGTTTATTGTCAGCTGAATGCTTTTAGCTACAATTTTCTGTCAAGTAAATACTCTTTATGCCCAGGATGCATACGGTAGTGTCAGCTTTGGCCTATTTCAAGCATGACATTAGCAGAGTTAACTGCTGTCCCTTTTTCCCTTTATTTTTCTGAAAGCCCACAAGTATTGCTCCTTTATTGATTTCCCACCATCTGGTGCTTGTTTTTCCTGAAACTTGACTTCTACTAATTTCTCTCAGTTTGAAATTTACCCACCGACTAGGGAAACCGAGGGCTGATAAAATTCAGTGGATTGACTAACTAGCCGGTTAGTTCAGGATAGTTTCTTTACCTGGTGACTGAGCCTCTGCAAGAAAGAGGTCATTGCTACTTAGATAGACACAAGTCATGTTTTTTGATGTAACATATAACGTTGACACAGTGGCAACAATGGAAAAAACAAGGAACTGCAGAAACTGGTTTACAAAAAAAAGGCACAAAAAAAGGCATAGTATCTCAGTGGGTCAGGCAGCACGCCTTCAAAAACAGACATAAAGTGCTGGGGTGATACAAAAAAAGATACAATGTGCTGGAGTAACACAATGGCACAACTAATGGAGCCACTGCCTCACGGTACCAAAGACCCATGTTCAATCTTGATCTTGGGGGCTGTTTCTGTGGGGATTGCACATGTTTCCTGTGACCATGCACATTTCCTCTGAGTGGTTTCCTCTCTTTCCAAAATACAGGGTTGGTGGATTAATTGGTCTTTATAAATCGCCCCTTGTGAATGAATACGTGCTCTAATCTGAGGGAAGTTGAAGACAGTGTGGGGGAGAATAACAAATGTGATTAATGTTGGCTAAGTGTAAAAATGTGTAGTTAATGGATGGTGTGGATTCAACTGGCCATGGGGCCTGGTTCAGTGATTGCGTTCCTTTATGTCTATGACCCTGTAATTACAAAACATTACAATAATAAGAATACTTTTATTTTCATGCCCCAGATTTATCATTGAAAACTTACAACAAAGAAAGGGGCTTCTTCATCTCACCTTGTCAATATCGATTATGACGCCTATCTAAATTAATCCCATTTGCCTGCAATAGCCCACATTTGGCAATGCCTTTTCTATGTAAGTATCTGTTCAAATCCCCTTGGAATATTGGAATTGAATTGCATAATGCCGCATTTTTTAGTGCGTGTGGTTTAATTTCAGTACGGTTAAATGTACACAAAATACTCACTGGCGCAGCACACCCCTACAATTTAATGCGTATTTACTGGCGCCATTCATTCCTTTAACATTTTCATTCTTAATGAATTGTGACCCAATTTCACATGGTTATCTCCAATTCTGCAAAATATCATTTTGGGAAATAACCTTTCATGTGGAGACTTACCAAATGGCTTCCTATTAGAAATACAACCATGGTCGATAGCACTCAACACAGATTTGTGATAATGGTAATATATTCCACCCTGTCTCTGATGTTACATTCCATTAACTCCACTTTAGAGCTACCACCAAGGATTGAATTTTCAGCAAACAGTGATTGCCTGGGAACCTTTTAGCCTTTCTCAAGCTTTTCATTAACTTGCTTAAAGAATACTCATTCTCCCATTTGTAATGAAAACATCTATTGGTTATTTGGGCATGTGGGCCAGAACTGCTTCCTACAGTTGATATCTCGATACTTCATTGACTCGTGTTGTGTAAGGAACTATCATTAGCTGCACAATTATTTTGTGGTTTGAAAGTGCACCACCTCATAGGAAAAGGAAGACCATAATAGAAAGGAACAATTGAAAATGGACCTAACTTGAACCGTTGCATCACCCAGAATGAATACTCTGCAATATTACCTTGCGGCCCTTTGGGAAGAGACATGCAGCAGGAGTCCAATCTGAGAAATTCCAGAATGTGTTCTAGAATCCAGGCCATGAATGCAAATGAGCATTGATTTCTGTGGACTGCCAATTGTTCTTGAGAATGTGCTAAACCTTGGATCGCAGGCAGGTTTAAGGGTCACCTGTAATAAAGCATCCCTTACTTGAGTTCCAATATATAGCTGCAGATTCTTTTGGAAATGTGGTATGGAATAGTTCATAACCATTAGACACCACTGTTATAATTCACCTCTGTCTTGATTCAACATGTTGGTGAATTGGCTACACAATATAAAGCAGTTTCTGTGCTTTATTTGTGATATTCTGATTTTTTTCTGGCAGATGAGAGGGAGGTTTCATGTCACCTGCCAATAAGTTATGACCTATAGCCAGCAACACCCAACAAGCCAATGACTTTATTTTCTTCTCTCACTCATGGAGCATCAGGTTAATAATCAAGCCATATACATATGCTACCACAAAGACATCTAATGACTACCCAATCCACGAGGCATCTCCTAAATCATTAGTGTTGGAATCAGAATTCACAGAACTCGAGTGGAAAGAAGATATCCTCAATGCCGGTAGAAAGGCTCAGAAGGCAGGGACTATCCCAACATTTAAGAAGCAGTTAGATAGGTACACGGCTAGGACAGGTTTGGGACGATATGGAGCAGATGCTGGCAGGTGGGACTAGTGTAGCTGGGACATGTTGGCCGGTGTGGGCAAGTTTGGCTGAAGGGCCTGTTTCCACACTGTGTCACTCTATAATAAGGAGATCAGAAAGAGGAAGGACCTGGGTGAAAGCTGTTGATGTTGTAACCAAGATGGCCGCGCCGTTGTGTTTGGCTGCCTGTCGTCTCCAGTCTGGACAAAGCCCAGGACAAAGCAACCTCAACCTCAACTGTCCATATGGCCTGCAGTCAATCCTGGTCTACGAACGCCAAACACTCCTGGACATCCGAGCCTTGGTCGTCGAGGTCTTCATCCGAGGCCCTGGACAGAGCCCCAGACAAAGCCCCGGACAGAGCCCCGGACAAAGCTTCCCCTACCGCTTGCTCCTCGCTCGGCTCCCGGTGGGTGTACGGGCTCGGCCTTGCGGCTGCCGCCACACGCGCCAAGCCAGGAGGCAGAGTAAACGCGCGGGCGCCTTGGAAAGGTTGAAGACTTTTGCCCGCGCCCGTTCAACATCAGCTTACCTCGCCCAGCGCTGTGAGGACGGATCTGGTCGGCCCTACCGTTCCATCCATTGGCGGTCCCTCGAGCCCAGGTATGCCTCTCTCCGGTCGATCTTCCCGATCCACGGGCTCCCAGCCAGGCCATCTGTGAAACGCAGCGGCGTGGTCTCCCTGAACCTCCGCCCGCTGGCGTGTGAGCCGCTACCAGATCACAACTTACCTGCAGTCCCTGCTAAAGTGAGCCTGATCAACGCGAGATCCTTGCTGAACAAAACCTTCATCCTCAACAACTGCTTCACCGCACGTGGATTGGACTTCCTACTGGTCACAGAAACCTGGCTTAATCCTGGTGAGCTTGCCCCACTCGTGGAACTCTGTCCTGATAACTGTAACTTTTTCCAACTCGCCTAGGCTCTCCGATCGCGGTGGGGGCCCAGCCACTGTGTTTAAGAAACATTTCATCTGCCGTCTCCTGAACGCTGATCATTTCTCAAGTTTTGAACATCAACACATTATAGTTGGTCTAATCTGTCCACTTTTAATAGTTCTTGTGTATCGCCCACCAAAAATGCATAAGGACTTTAGCTCACAATTTGCTGATCTTATCGCTAGCTTGTTGCCCAAATTTGACCGGGTCCTGATTCTTGGTGACTTTAACATTCATGTCTGCTGTCCCATTAAGCCTCTTGTGAGTGAATTTATGAACCTGGTTGAGTCCTTCAATCTGACTCTACTAACCACTGGACCCACGCACAAGCTTGGCCATACACTCGACCTGGTGCTATCATCTGTCTCCCAATTTGCAATACACAAATTATTGATGCCTGACTGTCAGATCATAGTGCAATTATAATTGATGCATCTCTGCCTTTCTCTCCCTCTAAATCCCATCTCCCTGCTCGCTACTCCCGCTACGTTAACTCTTCGACTGCCAGGAACTTCTCTGAGGCTCTCATAGCCGCCCCCGACATC
>CM075979.1:15103179-15421517 GCA_038087875.1 Malacoraja senta | reverse complement strand
AGGTTTTTATAGCACCTGCCTCAAACTACCGACTCTGGTAGCTCATTCCATATGCACACCACCTCTAAATTAAAAAAAAATGCCCTTTAGGTTCCTATGAAAATCTTGCCCCTCTCCCCTTAAACCTATGTCCTCATGTTCTTGAATCCCCTACCCTGGGTAATAGACTCAGTGTATTCACGATATCTATTCTCCTCATAATTTTATACACCTCTATAAGATCACCCTCAGCTCTGGTTTTTGAGTTCTGGCAACATCCTTGTACTTCTTCTCTGCATTTACAAACATCGCTTCTGGGCATTTCCTTAGCAGGTTATTAGCCAAAAGCCACCAGCTTAAAATGGCAAAATTGACCTTGGAGGTGCAAGAGACCCCAGCAGCTCAAAGGAATATTGCAACTGAGGCTCAAGGTGGGAAAACAACTACAGACATTCACATATATAATCTAGAAGATGGGCTTTTCAAAGGAAGATAAAGCAAGCTACAGTATTACATGACCAATCATTTGAATGAAATATTAATCTAGGGATGAGTCTGGCTTCTTTCTGTTCTTTTGTTCAATCAAATTGCATGAATCATTTGAAAAAGAGCAGGCAGGACTGCCAGAATCCTGGGCACATCCTTTTCAATATTATTTCATTAATGCTTGTTGTTATGCATAAAATAATGATCATCTTTACCTTGATATCAGCACAACCCACTCCAAATTAATTCTCCAGAGATTAGTTTGAATAGATTCAGTGAACTGATATAAAATGCAAACCTATCTACTTTGTTAGTTGCGACCTGTCTTCATATATCAGTTCCTATCAAGAACACTAGATGGTGCCTTGGTTAACATCAGGAAATGTTGCCATTAAAAAGTGCTCAGTATTAAATAACTGAGGCACACTTTTCACAGCCCTGATTCTTCTTTTCTTATGATATTTGATGATCATTCAGTGAGTGTAGCCATGGACGATATGGATTGCCAATGAAATGTATGAATTCACTGTTTGTGACAATACTCTCATGAAAACTAAAAATTGAAAAGTCCTTGAATCTACAGGGTAAATTATTTGAAATTCCGTACAGTGTGCAGGCAGCCCATTTGTCTTTTGACTTCACACATTGCATTCCCTTCACATCTGATTTCCCAGTGGCCATTTTATGCCAGCAAACAGTGGAGATGACGTTGGTTTACAGACACCCAGGCAGGCATTGGAAAATAATGTCACTTAGGCCCCAAGATAAATTCAGATAGTAGTGCATTTCTGGTTTAAGAATTTTTGAAAATGAGTTCTCCAGATCACCAGTTTCCATTGTTTCCTCTTCTACAAATTTAATTTTAAATTGGGAAATTTGTCTCTGTTGATGTAATGGTGTTGGCCACTTACTCTATTATTTGAGTCTCACCAGATGATCAGCCTTTGACCTCCAAGATTTGATTTTAGAAATTGTGCTGGAGATGTGTGACAACTGTTTTTGCTCCATAGGTACATCATTTTCATCTATTGGTCAACTTCATAACTATTCTGTTAGTATGAGTCAGTCAAAGGCAGCATTGTATGCCTGGGTGACTCAATTTCTGATTTCCCCCAATGCCTTTCCACAACCTACAAGGCTCCTGTCAGGTGTGTGCTACAGCATTCGCTACCTGTCTGTATGATTGCAGTTCAAAAGTAACCCAAGGAGTTGAAAACAAAGAGGGCAAAACAGGCTATTGATCAATTGCCATCTATTGGTAACAGTAAGCATCTCTTTCTTAAATGCTGGTGCAGAGTGCAGAATCAGAAGGCAGATTACAGCCACACACTTCTATGACAGCGCTTCCCAAGCATGACTTCTGCTGCGTAAGTGGATAAGGACAATAGTTGGAGGACAGCTGTTCACACAATTGTGCGGCACGATAGCGAGCTGTTGAGTTGTTGCCTTACAACGCCAGAGACCTGGGTTCGGTCTGTACAGAGTTTGTACTTTCTCCCCGTGACCTGCATGGGTTTTCCCCGGGAGATCTGATTTGCCCCACACTCCAAAGACGTACAGGTTTGTAGGTTAATTGGCTTGGTAAAATTATAAATTGTCCATAGTGTGTGTAGGATAGTGTTGATATGTGGGGATCGCTGGTCGGCACGGGCTCGGGGGCCAAAGGGCCTGTTTCCTCGCTATATCTCGAAGCAAAATTAAAAATTGGTATTTTTATTGGACTTAAAACCTGAGGCTGTTAATGGAGCATAAAATGTTTGCCGAAAACACAACTATAGAATGTAAAGTATGAAAGGAAATTTTAATCAATAATTGACTAATTACTGTGCTGAGAACAAAGATGGCCGTCCACTACAACCTATCACAATCACAAATTCAGTAAAATAATTCAATATGTCCAAAGGAGTGGAATTAGAAAGCAGTAACAAATGTTTCTTTAATAAATTCATCACATTCTATAAACATATTTTACGTATGCCATATTTTAAATCGAGACTGAGGGGTAAAATGCAAATATCTTTGACCTCGCAATTTCTCTCCACTTAATTTCCTCTCTCAACAAAAAATATGCTCATACTTCAGTTCAGGTTCACAAGATACCTACTTTGCTTCTAAGATATTGACATTGATCCATCAGCTTAATGGAGTAAATGGTGAAATCCAACTGGAACTTTTTTAA
Organism: Malacoraja senta; assembly: GCA_038087875.1. Lineage (NCBI taxonomy): Eukaryota > Metazoa > Chordata > Chondrichthyes > Rajiformes > Rajidae > Malacoraja > Malacoraja senta. Next base: position 15,418,873 of record CM075979.1, on the reverse strand, counting down.
TTGCCATCTACTCAAGTTATACACAAGAAATGGATTCAAAGGATGGAGAAAGGTCAGTGGAATTCAAACACCAGTCTCAGAAAAGCTTAATCAGGCAAACCAAATAACCACATGAGAGACAGGGATAACGGAGAAAGTAATTGCTCAAGATAGATTGCTTTATTGTAGCATAATAAGCCATTAGCCATTGTAGAATTGGTCTGGGGAATTAATACTTTCATGCCCTGAGTACAGCCCATTCCAGAAGCAGCACACACTATTTCCAGTGTTCTTTAGAAAAGAATAAAAGAACGTGCATTTTTATAAATTCCGTTATACCCTCATTTCTCAATTTGTTTCACAGCCAGAAAGGTATGTTTTGGGGTGTAATAACTGTTGCATTGCAGGAATGTGAAGCCAATATACACATAGAAGGGCACAGAAAGAATAACATGAGAATTTTGTTTTTTGATGATCTCAACAATCATAATAATGTGATAATCTGATTTGGTCGTGTCACCTGAGGGATAATTTTTGACCAATGCATGATGAAGAACTCCTCTGTCAGTCTTTGAAATGGTATCTTGGAATCATCCCTACACACCTGGGGGAAGAAGAAATGACATGGGTTGTGAGGCATTATTGAATGATGACACCTCTGGCACTTAAGTACTGCTCTGGCATTTTGAAATGCTGTGCTGGTATTTGTCCAAAGGTAAGAAAACGTGAGAGAAATGACAAGAATTTGCAAGCCAGGAACCATAAATCAATTTATGGAGCAACAAATTACCGTTGACTCCAGCAAGTTAGAATTTTTTTGCTGCAGGAGTTGAATATTAAGGAAATACTTAGACATAATTAACCTTTTAAAGTCCCATGGTTTTCAGGATCTGCAATGCATTTGCTATATCTTTCAGTGTTGAGCCACTTCTCCATAAGCACTGTTTAAGTGCTGTAGTTGCATTATGCTTTAGTTTAGGATTGAAACAGTCTTCATTTAATGGTAATAATTATGCTGTAGAACGGTGTGGGGAGTACAGTAATACATTTGCCTGAGTGGCCTACAGCCAATGTGGGATTCTTTGCCCACCTTAAACTGAATCTTCAGGTCTTAATAAGCCCTATGTACAATTTCAGAACAGTTAGTGCATAGTAGGCTTCAGACCTTTGCACAAAGTAATACATGGCACCAATCCTTCAACTTCAACTCAGAATTGAAAAAGCAATAATAATTTGCAAGAACAATCACAAACTGAATCAATAATCATTTCAAAATGTCATAATAGTTAAAGTTAGAAAAGTTTGATGGTTCGGGAGACGGAAACCTTTGCATCTCTTGTCAGTTCTAACCCCAGAATTTTATTTGCGGCCCTTAAAAGGTTTGAGATATCATTTTCTATTACGTTGGGAAAGTAAACTCATTGAATCACACAAAAGAGGCCAGCAAATCTGTGCTACATGTTAAAACAACAATCCCATTTGTCCCATTCCTCTGCTTTCAAGAGCTGGACGAATACGTTTTCTACTCAAACAAAATGCTGAAGTAAGTTAGCAGGTAAGGCAGCATCTCTGGAGGACATGGATCGGTGACGTTTCTGGTCGTTACCCTTCTTCGCACTGATTGACTAAATCGGTTAGTTCACCATGTGATGCGGTACTGAGCTGCAAGCTTGAAAAGGTCCCATGTGTAATACATAGTTAGCGCTTGTGAGGTGTAATCAGTCAGGCAGCAGCATGCATGTGCTAATATTAGCCTTAATGTTTTCAGCATCGGAGGAGATATTGGCAAGAGTTCCGACTTCTAAACACTGGACTGTGACTTGACGGAGATGCGATTTTTCCCCCCGTATCGTATCTCCATCTGCACTGCGGCCTAACATTGAGGAGTTGGCAGCCTTTGCTGGAGACCGACTTCGAGAGCTCCACTGCGGGGAGCCTACGGGACTTTAACATCGCGGACCCCGTGATCGCTTTGCCAGGGATTGACCTCTGAGCTCCACCGCGGGAGCCTGCGGACTTTAACATCACAGAGCTCGCGGTCTCTGGTCAGAGACCGACTTCGGGAACAAGCCGCAGGAGCTTCGACTGCCCCGATGCTTGAGCTTCAAACGCCCCGCGCAGGAGTTTCGATCGCCCTGACGGAAGGTTCGACTGCCCCCAACCGTGGGAGAAAAGTGAGGGAAGAAGATTAGACTTTATTGCCATCCATCACAGTGAGGAGTGTGGGAATCCGCTGTGGTGGATGTTTATGTTAACTGTTATGTAGTTGTGTGTCTTGATGCTTTTTTAGTATGGCTGTATGGTAATTCGCATATCACTGTGCCTTAATTGGTACACATGACAATAAAATACCTTTGAAACCTTTAAAACCTTTGAAACCTTTGAAACCTTTGAAACCTTTTGACTGGAAAATAGATTATTGTCATGAACATAGCCTCTGCTTCACATCCATTACAATTATAGAGCTTGCTGATGTACCAAGGTTGCACATGAAGGACGATTCAGGCTAGAAAGTATTAAACAACCACTGTTACTCATGGGATATAATCCTCAAAATGCAGTAGTAGACTTGAGGGTGAAGTTAATATAATTTGAGAACTTTCTTCAAAATGATGTATGAAGGAACTGCAGATGCTGGTTTGAACTGAAGATAGACACAAAATGCTGGAGTAACTCAGTGGGCAGGCAGCATCTCTGGAGAGAAGGAATGGGACATTTTGAGTCGAGACCCTTCTTCAGACTGAAGAAGGGTCTCGACCCAAAATGTCACCTATAAACAATGCTTTATTTTCAAATTAATATGCCATTCCAGTGTTTGTAGATAGCAACATGTAAAAGAAGAAAGTCCATATGGCTGTTTTTGATTACCTACAATATGTTCTAATTTCATGCATTTTAAAACAATGCTGAATATATTCATAGCTTTTAAGATCAGATGTTTTAATTAGAACTTTTAGAAAATAAAGGAAGTGTGATTAGCTGATTTAAGATCAACCTATTTGCCTTATCATGACCAAGGATGTTTTAAGATATTTGGTAATGTTGTTGTATGAAAATGACTCCCTGTATATCTGAACAATATTCACTGCTGAATTAGATATGGAATTTGAATTTTACAAAACCTGTGCTGGACTTGGACGTAAACTTAAACCAACATGTTATCCTTAATGAATTATGTGTACTGGACTGTGCCACTTAAGTTCCAATTGAAATTTAGAAAAATAAGATGAAAACATCTATTTTAGCACCTCATTACCTGTCCAACAATCAATCTGTCATCTAACTGGCTTTTCCCAATATTCCTTAATAACTTGGTCATCAAAGGTAAAAAGAAATCGCATGCTAAATGATAACAAGGAAGCGAACATCAATTGCTATGTGCAGAAGAGATTTCCAAATTTCCCTCATTGTCTAAATGTAAAACTGTTTCCCAATCATGTCCTTGAAAGACCTAGGGTATGCCACAGTCCCAGATAGCATCAATAACGTCTACTTCATCTAAGAGTTCCTCCTTGCATCTTAAAATCTTCCAGAAGATCGCTCCTTAACATTTCACATGCTAGGGATCACCATCCCAGCTCTGCAGTCCGCTCTCATTACCCTTGGAGGTCAGGTTTGATTCTGATGTGCTCCTTCCAATGCAAGTGTAGATGTCTGACGATGCGGTGCTCTGAACTGCTCACAGTTCTGGAAAAGAAATCAAATTGCAGATGAAACAAACAGAGAAATGGAGCACAGATTCTGAGGAAAGGTTGATGACCCAAAAAATTGACTGTTTTCTCTTTCTTCTGACATCGCTTGACTGGATGAGTTAGTCAAACAATTCTGCTTTGTTTCTGTTTACTGTTCTCCTGGAACAGGTACACTAGGGCTTTGCATTCTTGCAGTATTCAATCATTAATCTCTCATTATAGACAATTCAATTCACACTGAAATTAGACAGCGGAATTTTTTTTTGAGGTGAATGGCTGATATCTTTATTCTGCTGTTGCAGTCATTGGCAGAATGAATCTAATGCAGGGAATTGCAACAACTGCTAATCATGTCAGAAAGACACAAAATGCTGGAGTAACTCAGCGGGACAGGCAGCAACTCTGGAGAGAAGGAATGGGTGACGTTTAGGTTCGAGAACCTTGTTCGGACTGAAGACGTGCCAGTCGCGTCACGTGAATTTATTTTAGAAGGAAAAAATCTTAGTGTGGGGAGAGATCTGCAAATTTTCACCATGCAATTTATCAGAGGTTGTGATTTGGTTTTGTAACACGCAGCTGTTTGCCATTGTTCTCCAAAGGACGGTGGGGCCTACGGGAAAGCCTGCTGGGGCAGAGCAAGGTATTCTGCTCCTGATGGCAGTAACTGAGGATGGTGTGGAAGCAGCACACCGCCAGATGATGCAGCAGAAGCAGTCAGCAGCCAGTAGATTAATCACCAAAGCCAGTCTGAAGAATGGAGGATGTCTGTTTCGTTCCTGTCCAAATAAAGCTGTAATGAATCCCATCTGGCTTGAAGCAACATAGTGAAAAATCTATTTCAGCTACAATCTGCCAGCGTTTTTTTTTATCCTCCACACTCACTGTGGGAGCTTTGTTGCTGCAGAGACAATAATACCGACAGTAATCTCATGTCATTATAACAAATGCCATCATCCTTAGTGCAGTCAGAACAATCAGGGTTGGTTTTACGGGTAGTGATCAGGAGAGATTAAATGATCAAACCTTGTTAAAGTTAGCCAGGTCAATTAGAGTTCACTGGGTCTGACATATGTTAAAAGACAAATTGTGTAGGAAAGAACTGCAGATGCTGGTTTAAATCGAAGGTAGACACAAAATGCTGGAGTAACTCAGCGGGGCAAGCAGCATCTCTGGTGGGAAGGAATGGGTGACGTTTCGGGTCTGAAGAAGGGTCTCGACCCAAAACGTCACCCATTCCTTCTCTCCAGAAAAACTGCCTGTCCTGCTGAGTTACTCCAGCATTTTGTGTCTATCATATGTTAAAGGACATTGGATAAGCTGAAATAATACCTGGTAAAGGGGATCTTGCCCTTCAGTAAGGGCAATTGGATGGACATAGTCATAGTGTGATAGTGTGGAAACGGGCACTTCAGCCCAAATCGCCTACACCGGCCAACAATGTCCCATCTACCCTAGTCCCACTTACCTGCGATTGGTCCATAACCCTCCAAACCTGTCCTATCCATGTACCTGTCCAACTGTTTCTGTGCACCCACCACCCTCTGTGTGAAAAAGTTACCCCTCGGATTCCTATTAAATCTTTTCCCCTTCACCGTGAACCTACTGTATGTCCTCTGGTCCTCGATTCCCCATCTCTGGGTAAAAGACTCTGTGCATCTACCTGATCATTCTCTCATTCTTATCAGTGTCAAGTACAGTAAGCTGCACTGAAGTGGAAAATATCAATTGTATTAATTATGGAAAAAACTATATTAAATTTAACAGTTCAGCACAGGGAGGTGACTTAAGATAAGATAAGATAAGATATACCTTTAATAATCCTTTACAGGAAATTACAGTGCCACGACAGCTTCAAGACAGACATAACACCACACATTTCCTCAAATAGCTTCCATACTTAACAAGTTAAAATACAAGTTAAAATACAAGTTAAAATACAATTAAAATACAGTTATTTATGCGCATTATATAACCTTATAGCAGCTGGTAAACAGGACTTCCTATGTCTCTCAGTTTTGCACATTGGTGCAATCAGTCTCTGACTGAAGATGCTGCTCTTGATCACCTTCAAGGCATGGAGTGGGTGAGTGGGGTTGGTCATTATAGAACCCAGTTTGTTCAGAGTTCTGGCCTCTGCCACCTGCTGGACCATTCGTTGCTCAGCCCCGACCACTGAGCCGGCCTTCCTGATCAGCTTATCCAGTCTGTTTTTGTCCGCTATGCGGGTGCCATCTCCCCAACAGGCCACAGCAAAAAACAGAGCACTGCTCCATCCTTCAATATTCTGGAACATCTGTATGTCAAATAGGTAAACGAGTCTCATGTGTATGTGACATTATGATTTAATGATACATGTAATGTAAGCATATGTAGTTGTAGTTAGTCTTCAATAAAAATGTAGCATATGTTCTGAATCTCCTGGTGTCTCCTATTGACTACTTAATGCATTAGTCATAATGGGCGGCACAGTGGCAGAGTTGCTGTGGCTGCAGTAGAGTTGCTGCCTTACAGCACCAGTGACCTGGGTTTGATCCTGACTACGTGTGCTGTCTGTACAGAGTTTGCACATTCTCCCTGTGACCACATGAGCTTTCCCCAGCTGCTCCGGTTTCCTCCCACTCTCCAAAGATGCGCAGGTTTGTAGGTTAATTGGCATCGATAACAATTGTAAATTGTCCCCAGTGTGTAGGATAGTGTTAGTGTACGAGGTGATCACTGGTTGGCACAGACTTAGTGGGCTGAAGGACTTGTTTCTGCACTGTATCTCTAAAGTCTAAAGTCAAAGTCGTCCCAATGTGGCACTAAACACCACCTCAATGTATCTAACTAGTTGCTGCTTAACTATTAAATTGAAACTTCCATGACATGGTGAGTTATGAATTCAACTTAAGTCTTACCTGCTCACTCAGAATTGGCAAACAACTTATAGCAAAGGGAGTGAATTGAGGGGTATGAATTTTGTGTAGGCATATGGGATTAGTTAAGGTTGGAATCATGATTGCTGCAAACATGACGGGCCAAAGAGTCTGATCCTTTACCATATTGTACTTTGTTCTAAAGATCCTGTTCCTTTTGATACATTTCCCTCACAGACTCCTGATGCTTAATACAGAGATATTCTCCCATGAGGCTTATGCCCTCAGTATTCTTTATGACAGTGAGATCTGGATCAATACCTTCAAGCAAAAGTGGCAATTTAAAAGCATTCACCTCCACTGCCACAGAACGTTTCTTGGAGCCACTGGAACCAACCCATCACCAACAATGAGATCTTTCCGGAATAGACACAAAAATCTGGAGTAACTCAGCGGGTCAGACAGTATCTCTGGAGAAAAGGAATAGGTGACGGGTTGAGACCCTTCTTCAGTCTCGACCTAAAACGCCACCTATTCCTTTTCTCCAGAGACACTGCCTGACCCACTGAGTTACTCCAGCTTTTTGTGTCTATCTTCGGTTGTGGGGGTGAGTGAGATTGCAGTGGGGAGAGCAAATGTTGGTTTTAAAGCAGAATCGCCCCAGGAATATTAGGTTAGTATTAGTTTTAGGTTTATTATTGTCATGGTTACCCAGGTGCAGTGAACTGCTGGAAACAAAGAACTGCAGGTGCTGGTTAATACAATAATAGGACACAAAGTGCTGGAGTAACTTAGCAGCTCAGGCAGCATACCTGGAGAACATGGATAGGTGACGTTTCAAACCATGACCCTGGTTCAGACTAATTGTAGGGGGGTGGGGGCAGAAAGGTGGAAAAAAGGAGAGGCATGACAAAGCATGGCAAGTACTAGCTTGACAGAAGTGAGAGGAGGTTTGATAGGCTGATGGTTGGAACAAAGGCTAGAGATAAGAACAGGTGTTTGAAGAATTGTGGAACATGAAGCCAGAGGGTGGAAAGTAATGGAGGGGGGGAGTGTTGGAGGAGAGAAATAGGTGTGAGTCCAGGTAGGACATAGGGAAGGTTAGTTAGAAATGACCTGAAATTGGAGACTTCAATAGTAACGGTATAGGTTTGTAAGTTACCCAAGCGTAATATAAGGTATTGTCCCTCCAGTTTGCATGTGGCCTCACTCTGGCAATGGAGGAGGCTCAGGACAATAAGGTCAGTGTGGTAATGGGAAGGAGGGATTGATCATCTATACTCAATATCCTGCCTGATGAAGGCCAAAGTACTGAAAGCCTTCTTGACCACCCTATTTTCCTGTGATGCTACTTTCTAGGAACTATGTACCTGCACTCCTAGATCCCACTGCTCTAGAACACTCCCCAAGGGCCCTACCATTCACTGTGAAGATCGTACCCTGGTTTGACTTTCTAAAATGCAACATCTCGCATATGTCTGCATTAAACTCCATTCACCATTCCTCAGCCAATTTGCCCTAATTTCAAATAACCATCTTTGCTATCGACAATACCATCCACTTTAATGTCATCTGCAAATTTACTAATTATGCTTTCTATATTCTCATTCAAATTGTTGACATAAACCACAACACCAACGGGCCCAGCACTGATTCCTGAAGCACAACACTAGTCACAGGCATCCAGTCCGAAAAACAAACTTCCACTATCACCCTCTTCTTCCTTCCATGAAGCCAATTCTCTATCCAGTCAGCTAGCTCCCCTGGATCCCATGCGATCTAACCCTCCAGAACAGGCTGGCCTACAGCTTTGCCCTTTGTCAACCTTTTTGGTTACCTCTTCAGAAAGTTCAATCGATTACCTAAGAAATGATCTCCCACATACAAAACCACATACAATGCTGACTAACCCAACTAGCCTCTGTCTAACCAAATGAATATATATATTATCCCTCAGAATCCTCTCCAGAAACTTGTGAACCACAGATGTTAGGCTCGCTGGTCTATAGTTCCCAGGCTGTAATTCTCAGGCTTTTCCTTGCATTTTACACCCAAATTATCCAGTCTCATTCCATTATCAATAAACTGAGTAATTTGACTAATAGGAAATTAATAGTGGCAGTTCTCATCACTGGTTAGATTTATCTGCTTTGCATTGCAACAAGATCAACATGATCCCTTTATTTCCAGTTAACCATATTATATTTCCATCTAGTATAGAGGGAAGCCATTATGCCCATTGAGTTCATGCTGACCCACAAAGCAATACCATTCCATTAATTATTTTATTTTCTCCGTATTTCTTTCAATTCTCCTACCCACCTGTATTAGGGCAATTTAAGAAATTCCTGAGGCAACCTGAAGAAAGGTTCTGACCTGAAACGCCACCTAGCCATGTTCTCCAGAGATACTGCCTGACCTGCTGAGTTACTCCAGCACTTTGTATCTCTTTCCTGGGCAACTTAATGTGGCTGATTAACCTGTTAATCCACATGTACTGGAACATGAAAGAAAACTTGAGCACCTGGAGTAAACCCATGGAGAAAATGCAAAATTCACAGTCAGCACCAGTATCAAGATTAAACATGTCTCTGGAGCAACTCTACTTTGTGCACCACTCTGCCATCCCCGCCAACACACTTAGTATGCAAAGGAGATAGTTGATATCTTGATATTTATGCTTAAATCAAAATTACGTCACAATCAATTCAATTTATTTGTCTTTTGGACAAATTTGTCATTTGGACCCCTTGAGGTCCAAACGAAATGTCGTTTCTGCAGCCATACAATACAAAACGAAGAAGACCCGAGACACAACACAATTTACACATACATCCATCACAGCGCTGTGATGGAAGGCAAAAAAACATATCTCTCCACTGCACTCCCCCCCCCCCCCCCGATGTCAGAGTCAAAGTCAAAGCCCCCGGCGGGCGATGGTGATTGTCCCGCAGCCATTAAAGCCACGCCGGGTGATGCAAGGTCGCGCACCGGATCTTGGTGTTAGAGCTCCGGCGCGCACCCGCAAAGTCCGGTGGCCATTCCAAGCCGCGCGGGGGGATAAAGCCCCGCTCCAGGTGCGCTTCAACCCCGCAACTCGGGCGGGAGAAGTCGCCGCTGCGGAAGCCCCGAAAAAGCGGTCTCCCACCAGGGACCCGCGGGCTTACGGTGTTGCCGTCCGCCAGACCCGCGGTTGTAGCCTCCGAATCTCCGGGGGTCGGGTAGCAGCAGCGCTCCACCACAGCTCCACCCGCTCCGGACTCGGCCAGCCCCGCGACGGTGAGTAGTCCGCAGCTCCACGGGAGCCCCAGGTCGTTCCTGCTGGAGGCCGCTCCACGTTGCCCAGCCCCAACGACAACGGAGACCCGACAAAGAAAAGGTCGGGTCTCCCGTGCAGCGGAAAGATTTCAAAGTTCCCCCCCCCACCCCCACCCCCACCCCCCCACACACATACCCCGACAAAAAAAATAATAAAAAACTACATAAAAACGAGACAAAAATAATAAAAAGACAGACGGACTGCAGAGGCCGCTGCAGACAAAAGTCGCGCCGCCCACCGAAAATCAAAGGCCTAATGGAGCACGTAGTCCTGAATCCTTAGAAAACGGACTATTCACATAAATAAGCATAGTCCCTTCAAAGATGTTGCTTTGAAACATCAGCAGTGGCTCAATGGGTAGCTCTCATACATCTCTGTCAGAAGGTTGTGGCCTCTGAGGCTCAGCCACAAAAATCTCGGCTGCAATTGCAGTCAAATAATGAGGAATGCAGCAGTGTCAAGATTGATATATTTTTGGATGGTTATACATCAAGGGATATTGGTTATTGTAGGAAACAGACACAAAGGTACAAAGTTAGCCATGATCTACTAAACAGTGCAGTGGCACAAGGGGCCAAATGACCTACTCCTGAATCTATTTATTATTTTCTGCTGTTGTTTTGAGTTGCCTTTCATGTGAAATATTAAAACTTAAGAACGCACAAGGCCTTATTTAGTTCTCTCAGCCAACCATTTATCCCAGGTGCCTCAGGCATCATTAATCGCCCATGGAACATTATTGAAACAAATTATCTGGTTATTATCACAATGCTGTTTATAAGTGTTTGCTGGCACAATCTGCCTATGTACTCCCTACGTAGTAAGGAACATCACAGCCAATTAAATACTTTTAAAATAAAAATAAAAAGTAACATCACAGCCAATACTTTTAAAATAGCATACAACAGACAACATGAAAGTTCTGTGAACAGTTATATTTTAGCACCTTACTTGTTTATTATCTCTTTCTCCCCAAAAAACAATTCAAAATCTGTTTACTTGCAAAAGCATTAAGTTGAATTAGTGCCTCACCACCTTAACCATTCCTGTTATTTCTTTGTTCAGCCACCCCATCCCTCTGCCGTTCCTATGTTTATTACATGAGTCTGTAATCCTATTTATTCATTACAGTGATGGAAGTTACATTCACCTGTTTCCTTGCACAAACATTTTTCAGATATTAAAAGTGGAGCCCTCGACATTTGAAAGCCTTTTTAAGCTGCAGGAAGTTCAGTTAGAAAGCTTTAGCTTTCCAACATGTCAACATCAAAACTCTCAGTTATTCAACATTCACAGTAGCATTAATAAACCAAGTTTATCTAATGGCCTGAAATACCATTAAAATATTGGGCCATAGGTTATCCTGATTTGATAAACATGGAAATACAGAGGCTGCAGATGCTGGAACCTTGAGTAAGAAAACAAAGTGCTGGAGGTCAAGCAGCATGTGTGGAGGGATATGGACAAGTGATGTTTTGGTTTGGGACCCTTCTTCAGACTGAAGAACATAAGTTCATGAGGAACATAAAGTTCTTCCGACCGATAAACATGGACTTTGCTTCTATTTTTGTTTAAGTATTATAAATGTTCTTGGTGCAAGGCCAAGCCTCACAGTGTAGAATAACACCAGGCTGAAAAGATCAGGAGAGGAGGCTGATGAAAGCATAAACATTTGCTAAACCATTTTAATTATAAGGGACTATACAGCATTGTGACTTGATTTTTCATTCTATTTGTATTTGGACACTGTTTCAGGCTCTGTAGTATTAGGTTAACAATTAAGCTTCAGGTTGTTGTTAAATAACGTAGCTTTTGTATCCTGGGCATGCTCACTTCCTATAAAAGGGCCTTTCAGCGCTATGTGTAAGAAGAGGCTGCAGATGCTGGTTTATACCGAAGATAGACACAAAATGCTGGAGTAACTCAGCGAGTCAGGCAGCACCTTTGGTGAAAAGAAATAGGTGACGCTTTGGGTCAAGACCGTTCTTCAGACTCAAGAATTGTCTCGTCCTAAAAGGTCACCTATTCCATTTCTCCAGAGCTGCTGCCTGACTCGCTGCGTTACTCCTATCAGATCTGTGGGTGCTTTCAACAGAGAAATTCATCCTCCCTTTAATTTCCCTTGGTACTTTTTCCCTCTCTCATGTCCTTCAGTTTTCCTGCGATTATTTTTTTCATCACTTACCGAGGGGGTAATTAATCTATAGGAGCATCTCTGGGCTGTGGAAGGAAACTGGAGCACACGGTCAAAGAAGTTGCATCTGTGTCTGACACCACTTATTCTCCATCTGTTTCATTATACTATTGTATTGAGCTAATCATGCAGAATAACAATTTGCTGCCAGGTTTTATTCAAACATTTCATTTATCAAGCAAAACCTGTATACATAGGCTCCTGCTGTGAGCCTTCACCTGTCCCAGCTGCAGCAATAGTTGTTTTCACTAGCATTCCCTCTCAGAGAAACAACCTGCTGTCTCAATCAACTATGACGAACAAAAGGTGACAAGATAATTCAGCATGTTGTGAGGTATTTTCTTAAAATTAATCCAAAAAGAAACATGTCTCTTTTTATTCAATAAATCTGCTGATTTACATATCTGATTCTTTTGTTCACCAGCTGGAATGATAATATTAAGAGCACTGGCAATATTAAAATAGTATTCTTAATACCATTTTCTAATCCACTCACTGCAGTATTAATATGGAGTAACTGAAACAGCAAATGGAGTATCATTGGCATGCGGTTTAAAGATTCCTCAGAACAAAAACTTACAGGTAGGTAGACGAGATAAAGAAATATGATTTCAAATTGTGTAAATGTAAATTGAACAACTAAAAGCTTTATTTTCTCTCTTCAAACAGGCTGAGTAACCTTATCTCAAATTCCCATCATCATATTTTGCCTTTGTACAAATGGATATAGGATGTTTGGAAAATCAAATTCAGTCTGATAAACAGTTAAGTAATTCCCTTTTTGGCTGCATGCGCTTACTTCTGAGAGAGCAGGAGGTCATTTGGTTAGCTCTTAGCAAAGCAATCCCATCAGCCCGATACCTACACTGCTTATTTCCCTGTAGCCTGACAACTTATTGTGTTCTCATGTGCTCTTCAATTTCCTTCACGCTTTGTTTTTTTGGCCACTTACCTACATAAACATGAATATATCGTTAATAATTAACCTATCAGCATGTCTTTGGGAGGAAACAGGGTGGCACAGTGATGCAGTGGTAGAGTTGCCGCCTTGCAGTGCCAGAGACCCGGGCTTGATCCTGACTACGGGTGCTTTCTTTACGGAGTTTATACATTCTCCCTAAGTGGGTTTTCTCTGAGTTTTCTGGTTTCCTCCCACGCTCCAAAGACTGACTGTTTTTTTGGTTAATTGGGTTTGGTAAAAAATTGTCAAATGTCCCTAGTGTGTAGGATTAGTGCTAGTGTACGGGGTGGTCGTTGGTCAGCCACAAACTCCACAAGTCCAGTTCAAACACAAGTTCTTGAAACTGTGAGCCAGCTGTACTAACTACTGCACCAGAGTCATAGCATACTGGCCAATACGAGCACATAATTCTTGCCAATTATTTTCTGACTCAGGAGCCACACAGTTATTGACTCAGTACTTAATCTAGAAACTAGTCCAAGCCTTAGCATTTTACACCTCTTGCACTAAAAAAAAGTTCAGAAATACAATAGAATGCATTCTTACATTCAGAGCCGCTTTGGAAACCTAACATTTAAGATACACTAGAGTGGATTTTAAGTGCCAAAAATAATTACATAACAATTATGCTTCCTCCTGTAAGAAGGAAAGAACTATAATAGAAAACCAGGAGGATGAAAAGGGGACATGAACTGTCAATGGTGAACAAGATTAAGGAAAATCCAAAGACATTTTATTCACACCTCAAAAAACAAGAGGGTAACAAAGGAAAGGATGGGATCACCCAAGGACAAAGGAGGGAATGTATGCCTGGACCACATAAAGTGGGTGAGGTAGAAAACAGTGCTACACATTATTGCTGTTGTATCTGCTGCCATCACCTCCCCTGGCAGTGTGTTCAAGGCATCTGTGTAAAAAAAAATAATGCCACGTATATTTCCTTTAAGTTGTTCCCTTCTTATCTCAAAGCTTGGTACTGTAGTAATTGCAGCTGTATAAAACTTTGGCGAAGCTACATTGGAGTATCACGTGCAGTCCTGGTCACCGCATTGCAGGAAAGATGTGGAGGCGTTGGAGAAGCTGCAGAAGAGGTTCATTCGGAAGTTGCCTGGATTAGAGGGTATTAGCCATAAAAAGAGGTTGGACAAACTTGGACCATTTACTCTGGAATGTGGCAGGCTGAGAGGCAACCTGATAGAATTAAATAATAATAATAATAATAATAATAGTCAGAGTCTTTTTCCCAGAGTGGAAATTTCAAATACTAGAGGACAGCTTTCCGGTGAAAGGGGAAAAATTTGAAGGAGACTTGTGAGGTAAGTTTTTTTACACAGAGTGGTGGGTGCCTGCAATGTGCTGCCAGAAAAGGTGATGCAAGCAGATGAGATAACAATGTTTAAGAGACATTACAAGTGGCAGGGAATAGAAGGATATAGACCATATGCAGAAGGATGGGATGAGTTTAATTTGTCACCATTGACAACACAGACATTGGGGCTGAAGGGCCTGTTCCCATGCTGTACTGTTCTATGTTTCGTACTTTTTAATTTAATGACAACCCTCACAGCTACTCATCATGCCCTTTTCTGGAACACTTCTAATGCCATCATCTTTTGCACAGTTGGAGGTGTGATAGTGATATCACAGTTGGAATCCTCAATATTTCTTTGAGTGCTAGTGTCAACATCTTTGACTCCCACTTGTGTCTTTCTTGAAGCTTGGCACAGCAGTCTATCTCGGTGGATATGACGATAAGTTTATTGATGTACTTCCATGCTGTACTTAAGAAATGTTCTATATAATTTCAGTACCAATAACTCCTACAAAGTTCATATTTAGCAACAATGTAAAATAATTTTGCTTCAATGGCTATATATTAAGTGAGTGTTTGCTGAGTTTTATTAAATCTTTTCTATTTCTTCAGAACAATCTTCCACAAGTTGATATTGTTGAACAAGTCAGACCCTCAAATCATAATACGAATCAAAGTCATCACGCTTTGTTTTAAGCATCTGACACATTAACCATTGACCCATGGATCTTTGTTTCATTATATCCACTTAATTCATTATTTGCCAATAACCTCATCCTTCAGATTTATTCTTCATGTTGTCTCTTTCACTTTGTTTACTCTCTGAAAATCCATATAACTCTTAAGAAATTGGCCCAGAGTTTAGACTGCAAATGAACTGCATCTGTGGGGAGCCAGCGTTGATGCCGGAAAAAACAAAAGAAAGGTTTTCACAAATATCACCGTTTCAATTTAGGCTTCCATGAATGACAAACTCACAAAAGCTACCATCAATCAATTATTTTACCTAGCATCCTATCTGAAGGGAGACGCAATCAACCTGGTTATTATGGAGCAGGTAAGCGGGATTTTTACATCTCAGAAAAAAACGGGTCCAATTTTTAGATTGCCCATAAAATGCAAAAAACTAAAAGCTTTTAATGAAAGCAGTAGAATGTAATTAATAGTTTCTAAAAACTACCTGGGAAGTAATTGGCCATCATTTTTTAGTATAACATGATAGCAGTGCAAAGTAATTAACTGCACCCACTCTCTCACAAGAAAGCCAAAGGCAACTTCAGATGTCCAAAGCAAAGAAAGCACATGGCCATTGATGGTGATTCCCTCACAAGTTACCTTTCTGGATAAGGAGCAGTTGAGGTATCAACTATATCTTGGTGGTCATGTTGATACAGAATATTGAACATAGTGCAGAACAGGAGCTGGTCCTTTGGCTCATAATGATCATGCCACCATAAAGCTAATTTATAATTAACTGAAGCTAAATTTAAAAAATGTGCCTGCACATGATCCATATCTCTCCATTCCATGCATGGTCGTGTACCTGCCTAAATGCTTCCTAAACATCACTATCACATCTGCTTCCACCACATACCCTCTCCTCTAGCAACACCTTCCAACCACCTACCACTCTCTCTGTAAAAAATACTTGCCTTTCACATTTCCTTTAAACATCCCCTCTCTCAATTAAAGCTGCGTCTTCTGGTCCTTGACATTAGGTTTAGGTTTATTATAGTCATGTCTACCAAGGCACAGTGAAAAGCCTTGTTTTGCATGCTATAAAATCAGATCAGAAAATACTATACATTGTAGAGGCACAAACGTCGTGAATAAATGATTTCTTTATTCAGGCATTGTAGGTAAGATATACATGCATGTTTAGCACTCTAACATAATAGTCATTGTTGCCGCTGAGAGGCTGTTGCCTCATGGGCTCGAGCTGAGCTCCTGCTGATGTGGCAGGACACTCTCATGAAGAGAGAGGAAGAGGAAGAGAGCGAGATAGGGAGTTAGATGTGGCCCTTGTGGCTAAAGGGATCAGGGGGTATGGAGAGAAGGCAGGTACGGGATACTGAGTTGGATGATCAGCCATGATCATATTGAATGGCGGTGCAGGCTCGAAGGGCCGAATGGCCTACTCCTGCACCTATTTTCTATGTATCTATGTATCTATGTATATACTAGGGCACACCCCTATACCCCGTGTAAATACAAACAGGTCAAACTCAAGTACAATAGGTAGAACAAAAGGGAAGATACAGAGTGTCTTATACAGAGATACATATAGTTCTCAGCATTGTAGCGCAACATTTCCATAGAAATGTCCAATGTCCACAATGGTGTAGAGATGAATCAGGCAGTACCCGAGCTATGGAAGGACTATTCAGAAGCTGTTCCACCCTGGAAAAAGACACTGACTATCTACCCTATCTACACCTCTGATTATTTAATATTGATGTGACCAGAGCTGGCAAAGATGATGAGCACAAATTTGACAGTCCCATAATTGATGAAAAGTTGTTCAAGAACAATAACCTATCCAGTGCTGCTAACATATGAATCCATTAATTTCTGATTCCTTCACAGTTTGGGAATGGAGAATGAGAATACAGTTATACAGTATTGGAGCATTTGTTACCTGCACTGGTAAAGCAGACGACTAATGAAAGGACACCAATTTGACCATGGTAACATGGTACAAGAGGCCATTCAGAGTGGAGAGAGTAAATGGAAACACGGAATTAGCGGGAATAGTATAATCAGTGAGATATATACTCTGTCACCATGATTATGATTCCAGATGGTTTGAGTTGTGCTGCCGCCTTTTTTTGGCATTGTTAAGTCTATCTTCTTGCCCATAGAATGAGATGAAGTTAACCACATTGTTGGAATAAGTGGGATATTTAGAAGTAGGAATGAATTTCTGCTCAGGGTATTTAAGGCGTTAAAGGCAAAATCTAGCACAGCAGCCACTATCTGAGGCACATAGAACTCTTGTGGGCAAATATTATTAGAGATGAAGGTCTAATTTTAAGATTTTGGTGGGGGACAAGGTTTTTGATGCATGGACAAAGAGAATCAGAGAGTTTTCCAATAGGATGCATAAACCCTACCCCAAACTGCTCTGGACCTATCTCTTGCTGAATCAGTAATCTAGGTCTGTAGATAAGACTTCAAAGTAAAATATGGTGGAGGTGAGAAGAGGAAGGTACATGCAGAGCAAGATATATGGCATTAAAGATTGAGGTCCAATATTGGCTTGTCTTGTTGCTTGAAAGTTATGAGTGCACTTCTTGCAATTATTTGTTTTGCTCGAGTACAGTATTATGGAGGATAATTGAATTAACTCTGCTGACAATCCCTTGCAAATTTGAAGTCATGTTGAGGCAGACATTGGACCAGACACTTAATTTCTTTGACCAAGCTGCTGATATTGTGGGGCTGGGGGCATTTGGAGGTAGATCTTTCAATCTTTGGTTACCTGGAGCACACTTTAGGTTGGGGGCAAAAGAAGGAGTTGTCACTGCAGTGAATTGCAGGATCAATGAGTGTAGGAAGGAACCCCAGATGCTGGTTAGTCTTAAGAACCAGTCTAACGAAGGGTTCTGACCAAAAACGTCACCTATTCCTTTTTTTCCAGAGATGCTGCCTGTTACTCCAGCATTTTGTGTTGATCTGTAGGATCAAGAACCCTTGGATGTTGTTTCAGAGTCAAAAGAAGTTGAGTGATTTCTGATTTCTAGATGTTGTGATGTTCAGTAGGTACATCAGGAAAACAAACCTATCATTAAGTAAACTCTCCTTGTGCCCCATGCTTCATATATCTAATACTCACCCACCAATATGCTTTTGGCAGGAAAGCAAAGTATCAAGCACTAAGCCTGGTGGTCTGGGGAGAGGTTTCAAACTCCACACTGACATAAACCAAAATTAGGTTCAAATCAGTGTACCTGGAGATGTGAAAAAACTAAACTAGCTGCTTATACCTCTGTACCACACACACACACATCCACAGGAGAACATAATTTTTATCAACATTAATTGTCCGATGCAGAAGTAACACAAACTGGATTTGTTCTATTCATCTCTCAACTCTCACAGCTAAAGGATTTTAGTAATTAATATGTAAACCAGCAAATTTCAGGCCAATATTTCCACTTTGAAGGAAATTACTCGAAATTTGGGAATTTCTGGTCGTCTTCGGGTAATTTTAGGGAAATGGAATAATTTCAGGAAATTTCCGCATCCGGCCCGCGAAGGGGTGTAGAAGTAATACACACAGCACTGCCGGTTTGGCGCTCAAAGGTTTAAATAAAGCGCTGTCAGTTTAACGCGTGGGAACTTAAACAAAGAGCAGTCGGCTGCAGCGCTATGGGTTCTAAATATAGAGCTACCGGCTGCAGCGCTATGGGCTTTAAACATAGTGCTATGGCCACAGCGCTATGGGTCACAGGCTGTTCGGGAAAATTCTTGTATATCAATGAGTCTTTGGAATTATCTTTCTCAGTGGAAGTTGAGCCTTTGATTATTTTTCAGGCAGTGGTAGAATTCTGGATAAGCCTAGTGGTGAAAAGTTACCAGTTGGCGGAGGAATTGCAGTTACATTGGGATTGGCCTTGATTTTACAGAATGGTGGGTGGGCTCAAGGGGGAGAGGGAGAGAGGGAGGGAGGGAGAGAGAGGGAGGGGGAGCGAGAGAGGGAGAGAGTGAGAGGAGGGAGGGAATAAGGGAGGGAGAGAAACAAGGAAAGGGGAGAGGGAGGGAGGGAGGGAGGGACGAAGAGAGGGAGGGAGGGAAAGGGGGAGGGAGGGAGCGAGGGAGGAAGAGTGGGAGGGAGAGAGCAGAGACTGAGACACATGAGAGGTTGAAAAAACAAAGACAACAAAAGCTGTTGGAGGCAACAAAATCTGCCTTGCATAACACTGTACAAGTGAGTAACAGAAGCATGCAGATACGGTGTAGTTACATAGATCTATTTTGCCTTGTTCTTCTTTGTGTTGTTAACGTGTGCCTGCGAATGAAAAACAACAACAAATAGCACGCAGGAAGCATTTTTGAAAATGTCAGGAAATACCATCAAATTCTGGGAAATTTAGGATTCTATTTAAGGAAAAAAAATTTGAGATGTGGAAGCACTGTTTCAAGCCCTGATATTTTACATTTCTTATACTAAAAACAAGTTCATAAATATAACTGAATACAATCTTAAATTAAGACTGCATTCCAAACCTGACATTTAAATGCCACTAGAGTGTTTATACTTGCCTAAAGATAATTACAGACCAATTATGTTTCTGCATGTCGTCAGATATTCCATATAAATGACAACAAAGTGGACTTTCTAGCTTAAGAGCAACTCACAAAGTTTCTAGTATTTCCTTCTCTGGAACACATCCAATACTGTCTTGTTTGATGGGATGTTTCAGAAATGAATCATCAATGTTTCATTGAGTGTCATTGTCAATATATTAGACTCTCACTTTGTATGTTTCTTGAAGGCTGACCAAGCAGACAACTTTATCAATTATCAGTATATATGATATGTTTTTCCATGTTTTTATAAAATGCTACACTTATGAAATGTCATAGATGGTTAATTACCAATCTACACTGTAAATATTTATATGTACAGTGCTGATTCGCATATAGTACAGTCACAGGTACTCCCCACCATCGAATGGATCCACAGGAGTTGCTGCCTCAAAAAAGGCAGCCAGCCCCATCAGAGACCCATATCACCCTGGCCACATACTTATTTCATTCCTGCCACTGGGAAGAAGGTATAGGAGCCTGAAAACTGTGATGTCCATGTTCTCAATAACCATCAGGCTGTTAAACACCATAACCTCCAAATAAGCTCTGAACTACATAGATTTGGCGGACATTATTTTTGTCTTTGCACTATTATAAATATTTAAAAAATATATATATACTGAACTTCTTGTTTTGTTGTTTATTATAGTGTTTACAGAGTACCATGTTTACATTTCTGTTGTTCTGCTGTAAGTAAGAATTTCATTGTTCCGTTTTGGGACATATGACAACAAAACACTCTTAAATCCCTCTTGACTCCCTATCCTTCACTTCATTGGCAACGTATTTAAATGTCTGCAAATTTGTATTGAACTGTGCCCATTGCTTCATAGCATTCTGCAATCACACACGAGTTGGTGACATTCAAAAGTATCACACAAATCACAATGCTATATGTTTTGAATAGCAGTGACCCACAAATAGCCCTATATGATAGTTGCTGTGTATGTCTGGACAATTAAAACTATTACACTTGTAACAATCATTTGTTTTATTATAAAAACTATAATTCATTATTCAGTTTATAATCTCAAATATCAGATTGATCCTTCAAGTTGACTATTTCACTTTGTTTGCTCTCTAATGAAACATATAGCTCAAAGAATTTGGCTTAGATTTTGGCGTGGAGATGAACTACATGCATGGGGAAGCTGCTTTGAGGTGGGGAAACCCAGAAGACGGAAGACATATTATACCGTTCTTAAACTGTAGACGTCCAAGAAAGGCAGAAAAGCAAGCCAACATCAATGAATAAACTCCCAAACATTTGCACTGAAGATTGACACAATTAACTTAATTAAATTGGAACCATGGAGTTGAGAGATCTGAATCTCTCAAAACAAAAGTCTAATTTTAAGATGTTACTAAATAAAAAGCTTTCAATGAAAGCAGTGGAATCTAATTAATAGTTCCTAAAATAAAACTGGAAAGCATTTGACTGTTTTTCTTTAAAATAAAGATAGCAATGCAAAGTAATCAACAACACCCACTCTCTCACAGGAAAACCAACATCATGTTAAGAATAGTAAAAAACAAAGCAAGCACAGTATCATTGATAAAGGTTTTCTCACATTCTTAGATAAGGAGGAATTGAGGTATCAGCGATAATTTGGAACGGAAGTTCGAGGTTGTCGTGTTGATATGGAAAAAGCTGGCACCGACATAGAATACAAACTTGACGGTCCCATAAACATAAACATATAGTATCAAATAACAGCGACCTAACCTAATCAGCCCTGATTTACTCCAAATGTGTGGAATTCATTGCCACAGGCGGCAGTAGAGGCCAAGTCCTTGGGTATTTTTAAGGCAGAGATTGACAGATTCTTAAGGGTGTCAAGGGTTATGGGCAGAAGGCAGGAGAATGGAGTGGAGAGGGAAATATAGATCAGCCATGATTAAATGGCAGAGTAGACACGATGGGCCGAGTGGCCTAATTCTTCTCCTATAACTTATAAAACATATATTTACCTCCATAAATTTCAAATTCCCTCACAGTTTAGAAAAGGGGAATACAGATACACTCCTTGCAAATGGAATGGGGCAGGAAAAAAAATCAATTCTTGTAGATCATAAACAAACCAGACGCATAGGTGGAACCAGAAAATAGGTGCACGAAAGGATGCTAATGCTGAATTTAAATGTATCAGCTGGAAGGATCATTACCTGAGCCACAGTCAAACTGCTGTTGAGGCAGAGAGATCAAAGAACTGAATCTACGGCTTTAAGATTTGGGTTGGAGACAAGATTTTTGAGTGTGTAGGCAATAAAAGAAAAGGGAATTTTTCATTTTATTTCCTGGAAGTACAGAGTTGAAGTCAATTTCCTGCTTTATGAATAGTCTAGGCCTGCAGATAATACTTCAATGTAAGTAATAGTGTGCGTGGGAGGTGGAAAGGTGCAATGTGGAATACAGCAAGATATAAGGCCATAGAATAGTATAGGCATGAGCAATTTAATATGCAAAAGAGGCACAGCCATTATGTTGGAAGCCATGAAATACGCTATTAATAGGAGAGTCTCACATTAGCTTATCTTAGTGAAGTGAGTTTAATGAATGCTCTTCCCACAATGAGTAGAACATTTTTGTTCTACCCATTCAGCACATTGGGAGAAATTGTGCAGGTCCTGCATAAAATAACCTGCACATTGAAATTATGGCAAGAAAATCAAAGAACCGGGTACCTGACTTTCTTAACTCGGCTGTTGATATTTCAGTAGCTCTTGGAGTGAAGTCCTGCTATAACTCATGGTCCAAGAAACCCTCTAGGTTGGTGTGAAAATGAGGAATTGACAGTGGAGTAATCACTGAGAACATTAGACCCTGGGTGTGGTCCTAATACCAAAGAAAATTTCATGGCATCATAAATGTATTGAAGATCATGATACACATCAGATCGATAATTCATCTCAATCTGTGCACTATTCACAGGCTGAAGAAGGGTCTTGACCCGAAACGTCATCCATTCCTTTTCTTCAGAGATGATGCCTGTCCCGCTGAGTTACTCCAGCATTTTGTGTCTGTCTTCGGTGTAAACCAGCATCAAATGGCACCAAACAGGAAATTAGAAATGCGTGCAACAAAGGTTAAACAGTTATAGGACTGGGAGAAATTCAGAGTCCAGCAGAGGAGGACAAAGGGCCTAATTAGGAAAGGGAAAATAGATTATGAATGAAAACTGGCCGGGAACATAAAAACTGACTGCAAAAGCTTTAATAGATATGTGAAGAGAAAAATATTAGTTAAAACAAATGTAGGTCCCTTGCAGTCAGAAACAGGTGAATTGATCATGGGGAACAAGGACATGGCAGACCAATTGAATAACTACTTTGGTTCTGTCTTCACTAAGAAAGACATAAATAATCTGCTGGAAATAGCAGGGGACCGGGGGTCAAATGAGATGGAGGAACTGAGTGAAATCTGGGTTAGCCAGGAAGTGGTGTTAGGTAAATTGAATGGATTAAAGGCCGATAAATCCCCAGGGCCAGACAGGCTGCATCCCAGAGTACTTAAGGAAGTAGCCCCAGAAATAGTGGATGCATTAGTGATAATTTTTCAAAACTCTTTAGATTCTGGAGTAGTTCCTGAGGATTGGAGGGTAGCTAATATAACCCCACTTTTTAAAAAAGGGAGGGAGAGAGAAAACGGGGAATTACAGACCAGTTAGTCTAACGTCGGTAGTGGGGAAACTGCTAGAATCTGTTATTAAAGATGGGATAGCAGCACATTTGGAAAGTGGTGAAATCATTGGACAAAGTCAGCATGGATTTATGAAAGGTAAATCATGTCTGACGAATCTTATAGAATTTTTCGAGGATGTAACTAGTAGAGTGGATAAGGGAGAACCAGTGGATGTGTTATATCTGGACTTTCAGAAGGCTTTCGACAAGGTCCCACATAAGAGATTAGTATACAAACTTAATGCACATGGTATTGGGGGTTCAGTATTGATGTGGATAGAGAACTGGCTGGCAGACAGGAAGCAAAGAGTAGGAGTAAACGGATCCTTTTCACAATGGCAGGCAGTGACTAGTGGGGTACCGCAAGACTCAGTGCTGGGACCCCAGCTATTTACGATATATATTAATGATTTGGACGAGCGAATTGAATGCAACATCGCCAAGTTTGCGGATGACACGAAACTGGGGGGCAGTGTTAGCTGTGAGGAGGATGCTCGGAGGCTGCAAGGTGACTTGGATAGGCTGGGTTAGTGGGCAAATGCATGGCAGATGCTGTATAATGTGGATCATTGTGAGGTTATCCACTTTGGTGGCAAAAACAGGAAAGTAGACTATTATCTGAATGGTGACCGATTAGGAAAAGGGGAGATGCAACGAGACCTGGGTGTCATGGTACACCAGTCATTAAAAGTAGGCATGCAGGTGCAGCAGGCAGTGAAGAAGGCGAATGGTATGCTAGCATTCATAGCAAAAGGATTTGAGTATAGGAGCAGGGAGGTTCTACTGCAGTTGTACAGGGTCTTGGTGAGACCACACCTGGAGTATTGCGTACAGTTTTGGTCTCCTAATCTGAGGAAAGACATTCTTGCCATAGAGGGAGTACAGAGAAGTTTCACCAGACTGATTCCTGGGATGTCAGGACTTTCATATGAAGAAAGACTGGATAGACTCGGTTTGTACTCGCTAGAATTTAGAAGATTGAGGGGGGATCTTATAGAAACATACAAAATTCTTAAGGGGTTGGACAGGCTAGTTGCAGGAAGATTGTTCCCGATGTTGGGGAAGTCCAGAACTAGGGGTCACAGTTTAAGGGTAAGGGGGAAATCTTTTAGGACCGAGATGAGGAAAACATTTTTCACACAGAGAGTGGTGAATCTGTGGAACTCTCTGCCACAGAAGGTAGTTGAGGCCAGTTCATTGGCTATATTTAAGAGGGAGTTAGATGTGGCCCTTGTGGCTAAAGGGATCAGGGGGTATGGAGAGAAAGCAGGTACAGGATACTGAGTTGGATGATCAGCCATGATCATATTGAATGGCCAGGCTCGAAGGGCCGAATGGCCTACTCCTGCACCTATTTTCTATGTTTCTATGTTTCTATCTGCAGTTACTTCCTCCATATGTCTATCACTTCCTGAACAACAATTGAGTATAGAAGTTGGGAGGGTCATGTTGCAGTTTTATAAGATGGTGGTGAGGCTACATTTAGAGGATCATATTCTGTTCTGGGCCCCAAGTTATAGGGAAGATGTTGTCTAGTTGGTAACGGCACAGAGACAATTTACGAGGATGTTGTGAGGATTCAAGGGTCTGAGATATAGGATGAGCCTAGACAGGTTGTGACTCTATTCCTTGGAGTGCAGGAGGATGAGGGGTGATCATATAGAGCTGTAGAAAATCATGAGAGGAATAGATCGGGTAGACGCACAGAGTCTCTTGCCCAGATTTGGGGAATCAAGAACAAGAGTTTATGGTGAAGGGGGAACAATTTAAGAGGAATTTGGGGGGTAACTGTTACACTGTTGGGAGTATGGAACGAGCTGCCAGAGGAGGTAGTTAAGGCAGAAACTATTGCAACGTTTATAAAACAATTAGACAGGTACATGTGTAGCACAGGTTTAGAGGGATATGGGCCAAACACAGGCAGGTGGGACTAGTGTCGGTGGGACATGTTGGTCGGTTTGAGCAAGTGGGGCGGAAGGGCCTGTTTCCACACAGTATGACCATGACTCTCTGAGTCTATAACAACTTCCATCAAAAAATACTCCAACCGAGTATTCTGCTTCT
Organism: Malacoraja senta; assembly: GCA_038087875.1. Classification (NCBI taxonomy): domain Eukaryota; kingdom Metazoa; phylum Chordata; class Chondrichthyes; order Rajiformes; family Rajidae; genus Malacoraja; species Malacoraja senta. Next base: position 15,393,503 of record CM075979.1, on the reverse strand, counting down.
TCTCCTTATGTATTTTCTACAGTTCCAGAATAATTTATTTCTGTTCTAGTTCTCTGAGGCAGCTGAAATATCCAGTGCAGGATGTGCAGAATGTGGCATTAGTGTGGCGAATAGTGCTATCAGATGAATGGCGTCAAGATTTCTAGTAAGTACAGCAGTAAGTTTGTTTATTTACTCTTCTGGAAAATACTTTACGAGTATTTGTGAAAGCAGTTGGTTAAATGCTTATTTCCTAAGCCTAATTTATGCAGTTAAATTCCAAACTTCTAGATGTTTTACATAATTGAATGGTTTTGTATTGATACTCCAACACATTTTTAAATCACATTGTTTTTACATTTTAAACAATAGCAAAATGAATATTTTATTGAACCTGGTGAGTTTAAAGGGAGCTTGGGAAATCTGATCCAGATGAATTTATAGTTAGCACAGGAAATGGGGCCCTGGTGAGTTTATAGGGAGCATGGGATAATGGGGCTTAGTAAGTTTGCAGGTAGCTTGGAATATGGGTGTTTTTGAGTTTAAATAGCATGAGTAAAGGGGCCAAATGTTGATCCAACAGGATTTCTGAAGAACTGGAGATAGCAATGTTACAAAATTTTGAGATTTAAAAAATAAAGTCTGCAATTTATCCCATCAGATAAAGCATAAAAAGAAGTTTAATTTGACACTTAATTCACTTTCATATCTTCAGTATTAAAAAAGTTATGGCCATTATCATACTCAGAAATTAGCATCTAGTTCCCTATTGCTTTTCCATTGACTTAACACAAAAGCTGTGATCGAGGACAGTTAAAAGCCCTTAACTTTCTTAAAAATTATGGTAACTGAAAGAAATTTTCAGGTATTATAGATTGAAGCATTCTGAAACAAATATGAAACAATCTTACTTCGAAGACATGAAAGTAAAGCATATAATTAGTTAGTTACCTAATTGTAGCTAATTACAAAATTCAATTACTAGATCTAAACATCTATCAATTTCTTAAGAATAGATTAACATTTTTAAATAGCCTAAGTGTCCAAATAACATTCACACAATAATTCACAATATAACATAATTTTTAAATCTAATTTTCATGAATTTATAGGCCAAATGGAAGGAATTGAATGTTTAATACCTGTAAATGAATGGGGATTTAAATCATCTTGCGAGTGAGGATTACTGGAACGCGATCTTTTGGAACGTTGATTTGCGGTGAATTTAACCCCGTATTGGCATGAAAAATACTGCCATTAATTCAGGGAATAAAATCACCGTGTCGCATGACAAAATGTGAATTAAAGGCTTCTTAAGAAGCACGTTTATACATTTAAAGAAAGCACTTTCGTTTACCTGTCCATTGTGTGAAATCCGTCCCCGTTATCGGCGTTGACGCTTCAGGAGCTGCTTTTAAAATGACTGTAGCGCTGACATTGACGATTTAATAAAAATAAAAAATTCACAAAATGCCGGTAGGAACGATTTTGTCAGCTAAGGTTTGTACTCCAACAAAATATTTCCAGGACAAGGGAGGAAAAACCGCGTTTTAACCCCGCCCCCCCTTAAAGGCGCCAAAATCGCGCACACGGCCAGTGGCAGAATTACAGCGCGACTGAAGGTAAGTTTTGTAACATACCTACTGGAGAGCATGTAAAAAACATAGAAACATAGAAACATAGGTGCAGGAGTAGGCCATTCGGCCCTTCGAGCCAGCACCACCATTCAATTTGATCATGGATGATCATCTAAAATCAGTACCCCGTTCCTGCTTTTTCTCCATATCCCTTGATTCCTTAAGGGATAGCCCTAAGAGCTAAATCTAACTCTCTCTTGAAAACATCCAGTGAATTGGCCTCTACTGCCTTCTGTGGCAGAGAATTCCACAGAATTCCACTCTCTGGGTGAAAAAGTTTTTCCTCTTCTCAGTCCTAAATGGCCTATCCCTTATTCTTAAACTGTGGCCCCTGGTTCTGGACTCCCCCAACATCGGGAACATATGATCAGAGTTTCACTGTTTAAGGTGAATATTTCCCAGTAACAAATCTCAACCATGCTTACAATTAAAGAAGTATTGATGCACGTTGTCAGTGAGATGGAAGCGATCATATAAAACTTATTTTGTATTTTCTGAACAGCTTGTAGTTGATCATATTGATTGAAAATTACTTGAAAAATTAATTGTGTGCATGGCAGTTTCAAGAAATACTCTGCCACTCCCACAAGTTTTCAAATTATATGATGAAATATTGCAAAATAATAAGTGTCGGAAGGACTGCAGATGCTGGTTTATACCAGAATTTTGGAGTAACTCAGCAGGTCAGACAGCATCTCTGGAGAAAAAGGATAGGCGACGTTTTGGGTCAGAACCCTTCTTCAGACTGAAAGTAGAGGTGGGGGAGGGCAGGGGGATAAATTAGTGGCAAGAAAAGGCAGAACAAAACAGGGATGGTAACTGATGACCTCAGGACTGGTGGAGCCCATAATGGCCCATTGTTGGTTGGGGAAGGTGTGAGAACTTATGCGGAGGAACAGCACCCCATATTTTACTTGGGCAGCTTACAACCCAGCAGTATGAATGTTGATTTCTCTCGTTTCAAGTAACTCCTGCATTCCCCTCTCTCCTCTCCCCCCACCTCCCCCCCACCTCCCCCACCCTAGTCATTCTACCATTTACACTGTTTGCATCCTTGTTTCGCTCTCGTTATCACACCTTCCCCAGCCAACAATGCGCCATTATAACCTCACCCTTCCTGAAGTTATCTGTTTTGTTCTGACCTTTTCTTGCCTCCAGTTTATTGCCTGCCCCCACCGCCACCACCTCTACACTCAGTCTGAAGAAGGGTTCAGACCCAACATGTCACATATTCTTTTCCTCGAGAGACGCTACCTGTCCCGCCGAGTTACACCAGCATTTTGTGTCTATCTTCAGTTGCAAAATAATAGTTGAATATCAGATTAGCAGGATAATGGTGTGGCATTGTGGATGGAACTGAAGAGAGCACTTGTGTAAGCAATAACATTTCTTACTATGATGGGTAAAAGCATGTCATTTATTCCACTTGGATAAACTGGGCTGAAGAGGCGGGCAGATATAAAGAAGGACCTTGTCTTGCGGAAACGTTCTCAATATTTCCAATCGTGAAAAAGGCATTTCCTTGAAGAAGAATACATTTAAAAATGGAAAGGTAATATGCTGGTGAACCATATGATCAATGCAGAAGAGCATTGTGATAAATCACGAAAGGTGGTGAGTTTTCGCAGATGTGTTTGGAATTGTAGATTCAAAGATGCAAGAAAGATTGCTTCAAGAAAGTAACCTGACCTTAGAGAAAACAGACGGGAGTTTTCATGCAGCAGAAAGCATGGGGGTTTAATTTAAAGTAATTATTGAGTCAAGGGTCTAGAATGTGAGTGCCATAATAAACTGAATTGTTGGGAGTGACAGAGAAAAAGCTGTAGGCTAAAGCAAAAGAAACCCCACATGAATATATGAATATTGGGACACTGAATTGAAGTATGAATTTTTCAAAAGAAGATTGTGTTCTGCTTTTGCAAAAAATGGCGATTGAGCAGAAAGAGCAATGATTTTACTAAAAAATGTTGTGGTAAAGAATTATCGAGCCAAACACAGAGAGCTAAAACAATTGATGAGAATGTGCTTTTCCCTTGCAGCTCCAGCGACCTGGTTCAATCCAGTGTTGTCTGTGTGAATTTGCTTCTTATCCCTATGACAAATTGAATTTACCCTGGGTTCTTCAGTGTCCTCCCACATTCCAAACGCATGCTGGCTCTTATGTTATTTAGCTACTGTAAATGTTTCCTAGTGTAGTTAGATGGGAGGAGAATCAACTTTTAATGGGTATGAGAGAATGGGTGTGAGAGAATGAGATATAAATGGGGGACAGGGATAAGTGGGGTTGCACTGAGACCTGGCAAAGACTCAATGGGCAAATAGCTTCTGTCTTAAAGAAATATGGATAATCACAATAATACAAATAAATATGGAACTGGAAAAAGCATTAAAACTCAGTAATTTTGGTTTCAATTATGAGAAGTGTATTGCACTTAACATTTGCCTTACAACTACCTGAGATTACAAATAGATTTTCAAGCCAAGTATAAGTAATTTTATTTGACTTAGAGAGGAAAGCAACCAAAGTTTCAAATTTGCAGAGGTGGAACAACTTAAATTTAGCATTTTATGGAGCCCATCTTTCTGAAAACAGGTATAAGCATTGTTTCATTGGAGCAACTATAAATGGAAGTATAAAAAAGGATCCCAACCTGAAATATAATCTATCCGTGATCTCCAGGGATGCTGCCTAACCCGCTGAGTTACTCCAGTACTTTGTGGGGGGTTTTAACAGTAAATGTATGCTGTGTTTTATGATTGTGGATTGAATAACTGATATGTCTGCTGGGCAGAAAGATATGTTTGGAAAATAACTATAATGATAATGGTATAATTAATACAATCCCATCTGCTGGGTTTCCAATAGATCTACCTAATGACCACAAGTCAGTATGCAAGGAGTATTTGTATGTTCCCTGATGAAATTTAACAACTTAGAGGAAACTATTAAATCAGATGTGAAGACGGCATGATGTCGTCCTGATTACGGATGCTTGTCTGTACGGAGCTTGTACGTTCTTCCCGTGACTGCGTGGGTTTTCTCAGGGTGCTCCAGTTTCCACCCACACTCCAAAGACATACAAGTTTGTAGGTTAATTGGCTTTGATTTAAAAAAAAAGTGAATTACCCTGGTGTGTAGGATAGTCCTCGTGTATGGGGATCACTGATTGGCATGAGCACAGTGTGCCAAAGGGCCAGTTTCCACTCTGTATCTCTATAAATAGTGCAATGTGCAACTTGTTGAGATAAGGTGGATTTAAAGAATAGGCTGAAAGAAACACTAAATGATTCAGACACGTCATTCTAATTCCAATAGGAATATATTGACTGCTGAGATAAATTCAATAGCAGCAATTCTTAAGAGGAAGTGTAATCATTTTTCAATCTTAAAGTTTAGAATAAAGTAAGTAAGTAAGTTTATTGGCCAAGTATTCACATACAAGGAATTTGCCTTGGTGCTCCGCCCACAAGTAACAACATGACATAGTGACAGTTACGAATGACTCAGAAAACACTAAACTAAATCAAAATCAACCTTTATTGTCATCTTGCAAGCAACAGTTGTACAGTGCAAAATGAAAAGACATTTCCCAGGGAATACTGGAGCATCGCACATGAAATTTTAAACATTTCACACATAATAACACTAAAAACAATCCAGTCACTGATGGAACAGTATAAATAGTTAAAAAGTAGGTAAAAACAACGTTAAAATACAGTGAAACCAATCATAAACATGTCCGGGGCAGCTGATTTGAGTGGCCAGTGCCAGTTATTGAAGTGGCCAGTGCCAGTTATTAATGTGTCCGTGCCAAGCCGCAGAATCGGGTGACTGTGAGTACAGAGTGGCTGTTTAGCAGCCTCACAGCATATGGCAGGAAGCTGTTTAGCAGTCTTGTAGTCCGGGCTTTGATGCTGCGATATCTCTTGCCTGATGGCAGGAGATCCAGGTGTATGTGGAGGGGGTGCAGTTTGTCCTTAGCAATTCTCTGAGCTTTTTTCAGACAGCGGCTCTGGAACAGTTCTTGTACCGAGGGTAGGGAGACGCCAATGATCCTCTCTGCTCCCCTCACTACCCTCTGCAGAGCCTTCCTGTCCGAGCAGTTGCAGGTGGAGTACCACGTATTTATGCAGTACGTGAGTACAGACTCCACCGTACCCCTGTAGAAAGTCCTGAGGATGTTGGTGGGGAGTGAGGCCTGTTTTAGTTTCCTCAGGAAGTGCAGTCGCTGGTGGGCCCGTTTGACGGTCCCAGTGGTGTTCCTGGACCAGGTGAGGCTGTCCGTAATTTGCACCCCGAGGAACTTTATGCTCTCTACTCTCTCCACTGTGGCGCCACTGATGTTAAGGGGTGTATGCTTTGGCTGCGCCCTCCTGAAGTCAACACCCATCTCCTTTGTTTTGTCGACATTTAGTTCTAGATTATTTTTGCCGCACCAGTCCACTAGTTGTTTTACTTCTTCCCTGTACATTGATTCATCATCTCCACTGATGAGTCCCACCACTGTTGTGTCATCCGCGAATTTTATGATCTTATTGTCCCTGAATCTGGCAGCACAGTCATGTGTGAGCAATGTGAACAACAGCGGACTGAGCACACAGCCTTGAGGGGAGCCGGTGCTCAGCGTGATCGAGCATGAAGTGTTCTTGCCAACACGGACTGACTGCGGTCTCTCTGTCAGAAAGTCCAAGATCCAGTGACACAGGGTGGTGTTGAGGCCCAGCAGGGTTAGTTTCTCCACAAGTCTCTGTGGGATGATGGTGTTAAACGCTGAGCTGAAGTCAATGTACAGGATTCTGGCGTATGTGTTTCTGTTTTCCAGATGCGTGAGCACTGTGTGCAGCGTGGTAGAGATGGCATCCTCTGTAGAATGGTTGGGGCGATAGGCAAACTGGAGGGGGTCTAACGATGAGGGGAGGTTGGCAGTAATGTGGGGTTTCACCAGGCGTTCAAAACACTTCATTATTATTGGGGTCAGGGCGACAGGGCGGTAGTCATTTAGGCAGGCAACAACTGGTTTCTTCGCTATGGGGATTATTGTAGACGTTTTGAGGCATGTGGGGATAATGGCTTGACTGAGGGAGATGTTATAGATGTCTGTTAGCACATATGCTAACTCCTCAGCACATTCCTTCAGCACACGTCCTGGGATGTTATCGGGTCCGACTGCTTTCCACGGGTTGACCTTAGACAGGATTCTCCGTGTGTTCATCGGGTCTATGGTCAGGACTGGCTGGTCGGTTTGTAAGCAGGGGCTGGCTCTCCCCTCGGGTGTGGTGTTTGCTGCATCAAAACGAGCGAAGAAGTTGTTCATTTCATCTGGGAGAGAAGTATCCATGTCAGTTACCTGCTGCCTTGCCTTGTACTCCGTCAGTGTTTGGATTCCCTTCAACATCCTCCTGGTGTCTCCTGTGTCACAGAGGTGTCCCTGGATTTTCCCCGCGTAGGCACGTTTCGCTGCCCTGATTCCTTTTTCCAGTGCAGTCCTGCTAGATCGAAGAGCGGCTGTGTTACCGGCTCTGTAGGCTGCATCACGAGCCCTCAGCAACGAGCGCACCTCTGCTGTCATCCATAGCTTTTCGTTTCCATGTGCAGTGGAGGTTTTCATGATAGTGACATCCTCGGTGCACTTGGCAATGTAGCTGGTTACAGTCTCTGCGTACTCCTCAATGTTGATGAGGTCATCGTAGGATGACCTCATTAATAATAAACATTAATAATAATAAAACATTAATGATAAAACACCATTGATCAAGCATGTGAACCAACAAAATACCAGATCAAAGGGAGGCTACAGTTTTTTGGCTGTGGAGTAGAGCAACTACTCGTGGAGAAAAACTGTTTCTATGTCTGGCTGTGGCAGCTTTGACAGTCCGGAGTCACCTTCCAGAGGGAAGTGATTCAAAGAGTTTGTGGCCAGGGTGAGAGGGGTCAGAGATGATCTTGCCCGCTCGCTTCCAGGCCCTTGCAGTGTACAGTTCATCAATGGAGGGAAGGTTGCAGCCAATAACCTTCTCTGCTGATCGGACAATTCGCTGCAGCCTCCAGGTGTCATGCTTGGTGGCTGAGCCAAACCAGACCATGATGGAGAAGGTGAGAACAGACTCTACGATGGCCATGTAGAATTGGACCATCATTACCTGTAGCAGATTGTGCTTCCTCAGCTACCGTAGGAAGTACATCCTCTGTTGTGCCTTTTTGACTGTGGAGTCGATGGTGGCCCCCCACTTAAGGTCCTTGGAGATGATGGTTCCCAGGAACTGAAAAGACTCCACAGATGTGACTGTGGTGTTGTTGATGGTGAGTGGGGTGAGGGGAGGGGGAGCTCTCCTAAAGTCTACAATCAATTCCACTGTCTTAAGAGCATTGAGCTCTAGGTTGTTGCGATGGCACCAGGATGCCAGCTGTGACACTTCCTGTCTGTAGGCAGGAAGTGTCACAGCTATTAGAGCTATTAGAACTATAAAGCTATTAGAAATGACTGTCATCCACTGCCAATGATACCAGAAGCATATCTACATGGCACTGAAGATTTTATAAATCTTGATGTACAAAATGGGGTGTAGCATGGAAGTTTACATGAACGGTCATTCAGTTTTACTGTGTTCCATCAACTTTTTGGGAGGTACTGTATGTTGTGCATGTCATTGAAATCACCTACTTGCCAGGTACCAAAAAAAAAAGCATGAGTTGGTGGAAGAACAGTCAATTTTTTTGACGGGTTATTTTATAGCTGTAGGAATTGGGGAAAAACTGGAAGCTACTATTCAAAACCATGATAAAGCTGCGGATGCATTTCGGCAGAGGTGTACTCAGGATGGAGGTGCGAAGCCACAGAGTTAGGAGCATCAGAGTTAGGAAGTTGGTTTTATTGCAGTGAGGTAAGGATTTGGTAAAAATCCTACCTAAATTAAAGCAGTTTTCGAGATGTTTACTCTGACAGGTATGGCAGGGATCCAACATTTGTTGAGATTTGCTCAACGTCTGTGTTAATTTATCTTTCATCCGTCAGGTATGGTGAAACAGTTCAACGATTTAACAAGGAAATGTACAGTAAACCCTTGCTATAGTGGGCCATGGAGGTGTGGGGGAGGGGGGAGGGTGGGGGGGTGGGGGGAGATGGTGACTGATTGCCCACGAAAGCCGATTGCCCGCTATAATGGAGTGAGAGGGAGGGCAATGTTCAACCCACGATCAGATGGGAAGAAACACGGTGTTGGGAGGGGGGGTTAAATAACGGGAATTCACAGTGCGGGGAACCGCAGAGTGCATGGCACCACATGCAGTACGTCACCTTCACACTGCTTGCTCCCTTCGCTCCCACAACCAGGTCATTGGGCAGCTGGCGGAAGTTGGGGGGATGGTGCAATGGAAGCCTCGGTCCGCTATAAACCAAAATCCATTATATAGAGGGTAGACAAAAATGCTGGAGAAACTCAGCGGGTGAGACTATGGAGCGAAGGAATTAGGCAACGTTTCGGGTCAAAACCCTTATTCAGACTGATGAAGGGTTTTGACCCGAAACATTGCCTATTTCCTTCGCTCCATAGATGCTGCCTCACCCGCTGAGTTTCTCCAGCATTTTTGTCTACCTTCGATTTTCCAGCATTTGCAGTTCCTTCTTAAACATCTTATCCATTATATAGAGGTCGTTATTGCGATGGTTTACTGTACAGGGCAATTCTGAGCAGAGTCCCAAAAAATGGCACAGCAACAACTGTTTTAAGCAGCAGCCACTGACACAATGGTCATCTATTATAACCTTAAGCTTTTTTGATCATTGAGAACATGAGTAGGTTTGGTTATTTACTTTGCTCCCGAGAGGTCTGTCTTTGTTAAAGCAGCAAACCAAGTAGTTCGTAAAATGTTTGTTCATTGAGTTTTATATGGTCAGTTTATTTTACTCTAAATAGATGACAATATGTGTCTGTAACAAATTCAGACTCAGTTTTTTGCTAAAGTGGAATTGTTACAGATTCTTTGTTTTGAGTGTGGGATATTTCCATCATTTGCTCAAGGCCTTCACTTGAAGCCAGTGTAGTCACTCAATGCATTCAATATGAGTGGTCACAGGCCAGGGAGCACTTCTTCAACGAACCTTTGAAAACAACCTCAAAAAATGGTTATGTCCTCCTGGAAATCTTTTATAGATTCATAGTGTCAGGCAACATGGAAACAAGCCCTTTGACCCAAATCGCCAATGCCAACTAAGATGCTCCATTTAAGATAGTCCCATTTACCAAGTTTGGCCCATTTTCCTCCAAATCTTTCCTATCTATTTACCTGTTTAAGTGTTTTTCTTTTAATGCTGTTATAGTACCAATTACAATGATGGATCTCAGCTTAGAGTGTTTGTTTTAGGAATCAGGGGTCTGACATGGAAACAATATTATTCACCATCAGAGCTGGTTGAGAGTGGTCAGAGCCTTGATTGTGGAGATAATGACTTGAGAGATGATGCTGACATTGGTTTGGCTATCCTGTCAATAGAGCTACAGGATTCTGTTCAGACAGTATGTCTCCAATACTAACTCCAACTCCAACAGATACTGATGTACAAACTATAGACTCTCTATATCTCCAATGAAGATAGGAGGTTGGGAGTGCTGCAACCCATAATATGAGCATAATGATGAATTTGAGTCCATGCCCTGTGAACACTTTTCTCATTGTAAACTGAATAAATTGTGGGCAGGAGCTTTGCCATTCTCATGTGGTCAGTTGCATTAAGGAGAGGGTGTTAGCAATTCGGAGGTCAGCACTGACAGAATTGTTAGCCCATAGAGGTTAGGGATGGAGAGTGAAATGCTCCCATCCAATCCTCCTCCTACCCACATTACATTTTCTCCTCAATCACAATCAGACCCAAAACAAGTTGGATGATACAGTGTAAATTTAGACTTGTCATGCATTCTCCAAAAGATGGTATCAGGCAACTGGGTACCATCATTCAAAGGACTTTGACGGTGCCATGTCACTCCTGTAATCTGATATGTTTCAGACCATGAGAATCGCTGAGACTATGCTTCCATGAAAAAGTGTCAGCTTTGAGGACTACATATATTCCATCCTCTCTCAATATCATGGGATTAGATGTCCCATCATGATCACTTCAATAATGTACGTTGCTATAAAATGTATGGCTTTCATTGTGAATAGATGAATAAAATGTTGCTACTCTTGTTACACGGAATGTGTTCAGCAGATATTGTGGTGATAATGATGAACAAAGGATAGCAAAATGGAACTGCGGTGTAGTAGGGATTGCCATTCTTCTCGATTTATAACCGTTCCATAGTGGTGCGACATCATATACTCCTGATTTTCTGCTGTCTGTGGGCACATACTCCTGATTTTCTGCTATCTGTGGGCACAGACTGCCTGCTGAAAGGAGAGAAGAGGAAGAGTTCATGTCTACTAATCTTATACATTTTGGAAACAATGAGTTTAATTTATTGTCACATGTACTGAGGTACAGTGAAAAGCTTTTATTGCATGCTATCCAGTCAGCGGAAAGACAATACATGATTACAATCGGGCGATTTACAGTGTAAATCATAGTTAAAGTAAGAAATGTTGCCGTAGGAGTTGCTGTATTTAGGAGTGTGGAGCGATTGTGATATGTGATTGTAGATCTACTTCTGTGGCTAGCATGCAAATAGTCACCTGGGTTGGGCGCCATCTTGGAGATGATCTAAACCTTACACACCCTTCCTTTTACTTTTTGACCAAATTGACAAGAAATGTTCATGCAAAGTTCCCTCACCTTGCCATGCTTAGCCTTCCTCCTTACTGTAATATTCCAATCATAAACTCTGATCTTGACACTGGTTAAAATTAAAATAAAGTGTGGATGATGGTAACCTGAAACAATAGTACAGTCTAACTCAATGTCAAATTCTGAAATATTATGGTCAGTTTTCCCTGGAGATCCCTTTCTATAAAACCAATTAACCCTATCTCAATAGTACAATAAAATAAACTAACTTCATGAAAAATTGCTCCATGACTGTCTTAATTGTAATCCTGAGAAATGGTCTTCTGGACTCTTTTGAAAATCTTACACAAATGTTATTTTACTCTTGTTACAAGCTATAATTTTTTTTTCAATTTACATTCTGACATAGTACAAATTTAAACATCAGAGTTTATAAGAAGGATAATACAACAATCGTGGAAGATTTACAAAATAGTTTGGAGGAACTATTTTAGTTATTGTTCTGAGAAATGAGATAGGGTTGTTAATCTCAAAAGATTTTTCATTGAGTTTGAGATTTATTGATTTAAATCTAAATTTAAAATTGTATGCATAAATTAAGCTTATTGTCAAGCATGAGTGATGAGTTGGCTAAATCATCCACATAGTACATTAAAGATTATTGTCCAGACTACATCTTCAACATGGTTCAGCTGGGAAACATTTGAGAGATAGTAAAAAAAAACAGCCTTTGTTACAGGTGAACAAATGCTGTGCATTTGTCTTCTTGTGATATTAGATTTATTAGCACATAGTTTACTGAATGAACATTAAACATTTTGTTGTTGTGCATATAAGAATATTGATTTACATATGCTGTGCTTTTTTCACACGTCCCATGCCTGTTCCAATGCAACTCATCACATTCAGTCATAATAATATTCCATGTCCAAAGCCCAAAGATTGATGATATCTTGATCAAAGTCTATATAAGTATTATTGGGATTAGCGAGTGCGAATTGTCATCTGCCACTTATTTATGTTCACAGGAAGATTGGAAATTCCTCTGTATAATTTTGGAGCCCATAAACATGTAGATTGCTCCAGGATGTTGGGTGGAATGGGAAGGTGAGTTTCGCCACGGTGTGTATGATCTCTCATCATGCTATCGTTGCTGTAGTTACCTATTCAAATTGCCTTGTTTTTCTTGTTAAATAGCAACTTTTCTAATTAAAGCAATTTTCACAGGTGACCTACACCTGACTTTGGTCATTCAGTGGGCTAAGTCACAAAATTAAACTTTCTCTGTATAGTGTCCTTGGATTCAGAAACCCACTCAATGGCTCCCAATTTAGCTGTGGATGTGTCACAATTATGGACAGTTCTAGTTTATACCAATATAATGTTGTAATTGGAATTTCTGTGTATTTCTCTCTGCTGTTACCTGTGGACAGATCATCAAACTTTTAACTACCTGTTACATATAATCAGTACTCTATTTTTCTTAACAATTTTCTTTTTGATAGAGTCTAATGATTTGCAACGTCTGTGGAGTAACTTGTTTTCTTTCAAACTGTGCAGTTTAAGACACAAAGAAATGCAGATGCTACAAGCTTGAGTAAAACACAAAATTCTGGAGTAACTCAGCAGGTCAGGCATAATGTTCTGTCCATGTCCAGAAATTCTACCTCTCCTGCTGAGTTACTCTAGCATTTTGTGTTTTTCTGAATGGTTTGTTTTACATGGTCTGTATTTTCTCATGTGTTACTCATAAATCCAATGCTCAGAGGGATGTCATTCTTAGTGCGCAATGTAAATTGACTCCATTAATTTGTAGCTGATTAAATTTGGTGTTACTATCCCCCCTTTACTAATATCATAATTTTAATGCTTTGCATTAGTCAATCATTCTCCCATCCAATTCAGTGCTTTGCACATACTGTGCCCAAAGATTATTAATCTAAATTATTCCCAGGTTCTAAATCAAGAAGTCATTAATATGATAGTCAAGGATAAGTTATATTGAAATTGGTGAGAATGTGGAACTCAATAACACAGTGGTCAACTGAGGCAAATAACACATTGCATTTAAGGGGAGACTGGCTAAACAAATGAAACATGAATTAAATGATACTAGATGAGGAAAGATGAGGTGAGTCTTAGATGGAGCTTATATATCATTTGGATTGTTTGACAGTTAAATATCAATGTTCTCTCCTGCATATTCTTGCTGGATTTTATTCTTCCTTGCTTTTAATATGTTCAATTGTCCATGATAATAAAAAATGTGTAACAAAGTCAATAGAACTCCCCACCCATTCTGTCAGAGAGAGAAGGATCTCGACCCAAAACGTCACCCATTCCTTCTCTCTAGAGATGTTGCCTGCCCTGCTGAGTTACTCCAGCTTTTTGTGTCGACCCACACTGACTTTTCTTTCCTGGGCCTCCTCCATTGTCAGAGTGAGGCCCAGCACAAATTGGAGGACCAGCACCTCATGTTTCGCTTGGGCAGCTTACACCCCAGTAATATGAACATCGACTTCTCTAGTTTCAAGTAACCCTTGCTTTCCCTCTCTCTCCTTCCTTCCCCTTCCCACTTCTCCGACCAGTCTGACTTTCTCACCATACATTTTATCTCTGTTTGCTTTGTTGTTACCTACTCTCAGCTAATAATTATCTATTTTACATTTTCCTTGATCTCCATCCCCTTTGTTCAGTTTTCACACCTCACACTTCCTTATCTATGTATCTCCCTCACTCCTGACATCAGTCTGAAGAAGGGTCTCGACCCGAAACGTCACCCATTCCTCCTCACCAGAGATGCTGCCTGTCCCGCTGAGTTACTCCAGCATTTTTGGTCTATCTTCGGTTTAAACCAGCATCTGCAGTTCCTTCCTTCAGAATTCTTTAGAAACTTAATTAGTGTCCCCTATTATTCTGAGTGACATTTTAGAGTATTTTCTAAATCATATTCTATCTGATTTGCAAAGATTTATTTGGGAAGTCAATCTGTGATACTGAAGACAGTGCAAGTTTAAATTAGTACTTGGCAATGGACCTGTAATGTTTAAAACGAGAGGTACGTTGGTGTTGAGTCTAATGATTTGCAACAATGGCGGCATGGTTGTGCAGCGGTAGAGCTACTGCCTTATAGCTCTAGAGACCCGGGTTTGATCCAGGCTACGGGTGCTGCCTGTACGGAGTTTGTATGTTCACCCCATGTCCTGCGTGGGTTTTCTCCAAGATCTTTGGTTTCCTCCCACACTCCAAAGACGTACAGGCTTGTAGGTTAATTAGCTTGATATAAATGTACAAATGTAAAAAAGAATTGTCCTTAGTGTGTGAAGGATAGTGTTAATGTGCAGGGATCGCTGGTCAGTGCGGACCTGGTGGGCTGAAGGGTCTGTTTCCGCGCTGTATCGTTAATCTAAACTACAGAGGCTTGGGGTGCTGTGTGTCATTATCCATGCTGCTGTATGATTGCTCCTGGCTGTCATGAAGAAACAGGCTCGCAGACCTGGTACACCATCAGTCCTGTAACATTATTAATTCAACAAAATCCCTGCAATTGCAAGCAGATTGAAGTGAAATATATCACAAGCATAGTACCTTTGTTTTCCTGTTTCCCTGCCAGAATCTTAATAGAAGCTTCTAGGTGCGAGTTAGTGGGGACAGAAAAAGATTATATTATCATCACATTAAACGTCACCCAGAATTTTGTTGCTTGGTTCAAAGAGTAGGTTCTCATAATTAGAAGATGGGAAGGAAAAATCGAAATTGTTCAAGGAGACTGTTCTATGATTCTTGGCAAATAAGTGTGTGATCTGCCCCAGGACTGATAGTCAAATTGTATTTATCCGCTGTGAGCTTGTAAATCAAGAACAGAGGCAAATCATGTATAATGCAACACCTCAAGCAATTCTAGACTGCTCCATGATTGGTGTCTAGCTCCTTTGCGATGTCACTTTAACTCCGATTACATAAGAACATAATCAGGAGAAGGAGTAAACCAAACTGCATCTTGGGTCTGCTCCACCATTCAGCAACATCATGACTTTGACACGACTTTCTCCTTTTTCCTTGTATTGCTTGACTCTCTTGCAATTCAAATGCCTGTCAATCTCTGCCTTGATTATCTTCAGACAACATTTCCACAGCACTTTGGGATAGAATATTCCAACGGGTCACAATCCTCTCTGAGAAGACATTTAGTCGCCTCCAGCTTACATGGGTGACACCATATTTGAAGCGATATCTTCTTGTTCTAGATATTGCCCGGAAGCAGAAAAGTATTTTTAGCATTCACACGTTTAATTCCCCTCAGAATCTTATACTTTTCAATTAGACCACCTCTCATTCTTATAAGCTAGAATAAATTCAGACACAACCTATTCAAACCTCTCCATATGTGAACCACTTCATCCCGGGAATCGACCTTGCGTACCTCCTTTGTAAGAACATTCTCCTTAAATATTGGAAGCAATGCTCTGTGCAGTATTCCAGGTGCCGGCTTATCAGCACTCTGTAAACATGCGTCAAAACCTCCCTACTTTTATATTCCAGTATCATTTACAATAAAGGCCTACACTCCATTAGATTGTATAATTACTTGCTGTGCAATTTGTGCTCAATGCACACACATCCTGGATTCCTTTGTAAATAAGTAGCAATTTGTTTTTTTTTCATTCTTCCCACCAAAATGGATAACTTCATATTTTCCTACATTATGCTACATCTGCCAACTTCTTCACCACTCACTTAATCTATCTGTATCACTATGCAGGCTCTTTATGGCATATTCATTGCATACAACCTACCTATCCTTTTATCACCGGTGAATTTGGCCTCAATGCACTCACTCATTTCATCAATTTAAATTATAAATACTTGGAGCCTAGCACGGATCCTTGCAGAAGGAATGCTGATTGCCAGTCTGAAAATGAGCCATTTATCCCAATGCTCTGTTTTCTTTTAATTAGTTAATCTCGTATCCATGCTAATGTTTTACTCACATCTTATATACTATTGAGCAATTACTATAACCTTTTATGAAGCACCTTATTTAATAGCTTCTGGCAATTGAAATAATTACATCTCCTGGTTGCCCTTTAAAAGAAAAGAGTATATACTCCAGTCCTTCAAGCCAGCCCAACATATGTCCACGGGTGACCTGTACCTGGTCACCTCTCCTCTTCTGCTTGTTACATCCTTGAGGAAATCTGGCAGATTTGTCAAACATGATTTCCCTTTCATGAAGCAGTGTTGACTCTGCTTGATTGTCCTGTCATTTCCTAAATGTCCTGCCATTGCCTCCTTAATAGTGGGAGTTACAAGGGATGCAGTCGGATTTACAGCTACACCAGTGACTGCAAACTCCATAAAGAAAAGTACAATTTAAAAGTAATTGTAACCAATGCTATTAATTGTTAATTCATTTTAGTTAAATTGTACCATAATCTTGTTATACCACTATAGATTCCAGTGAATGCTACTAACCACTGGATGATGGAGAGTAAGATCAATTCACATTATTGAAGGTGTAAGAGATGTCATGTTCAAAGAGTAGATCTATTCTGACCAAGACTTTATTGTTAAAACAGGATAAAATATAAAACCACAACATTAACTGGGAAGGTGAGGACGTCTAGTGGCAATGTTTTTCGAATCAAAGGTTTTGCCACAGTAAGAGACTGACCAGTTAATGACTTCTAGCAGAACATTCAGTCTTCCAATGCTTATCCCATAGCTAAACCTTGCCAATGCTTTACCAGGTAGTGCCTGGCACTTACATGCAGAGGGATCTTTATATTGTATTGACCTCCTGCTGTGGGGAATCCTATGTGCTTTTGTTAATTGCTGTCAAGGACGTTGTGTAGTGCACTAAACACATTTTGATTCTGAGTAGGCTGTGTTTGGTGCACCAGTTTAGAAATAGGTTTACAGAATTCTGTTCCTGACTTTGGAGTGATTGACTCATAGAATCAGAAAAGCTTACTGTGCAGAATGGAGCCATCCAGCCCACCAAATCGATGCCAGTCAAAAAAATGCCCTTATTTATCAAGAGCTCTTAAATTTGAGGGTACGTTTGAGGGTTACACCACTTGAAGTGCGTAACGAGGTACATTTCAAATATGTCAGATGTCTCTTCTGCCATTACTCTTTCAGGCAGTAGGTTCCAGATCCTCACAGTTTCCTGGGTGAATGATAACTCTCGAATCCTTTCCCCCTGTTGGAGTAAAACTCCGATAATGCACTTTGGTAGTAACGTACGAGCAGATTTTCCAAACTATTGCAGTTTACTCTTTTAACATCAAAGTATTTTTTTGCTTTCCCTTTTCTTCATCAGCAAGTGGTAAAGTTGTCAGTGTACCCAGTAAGGGGCAGCACGGTGACACAGTGCTAGAGCTACTGCCTGACAGCACCAGAGATCCAGGTACGATCATGACTATGGGTGCTTGTCTGCACAGAGATTATACTTTCTCCCCGCGACCTATGTGAGTTTTTTCCAAGATCTTCGGTTTCCTCCCACACTCCCAAAACGTACAGGTTTGTCAGTTAATTGGCTTGGTGTAATGTAAAATTGTCCCTAGTGTGTTGTAAGGCCAGTGATAATGTGTTGAGTCAGTGCTGACTCGGTGGGCCAATGTGCCTGTTTCCGCACTTCATCTCTAAATTAAAATAAACTAAATAAAGAGGAACCTGATCCCTGGTGAATTTAAGGTGAGCGTGGGAACAGAACCTAATGGGTTTCATCTTGGATGACTGGAAGAGCGGGCTGAGTACATGGCTTGAGCCAGAGCCCAAAATGCTTGTGTGTTTCAGCTCCAGATACTGGCTTTGGCTTCAAAGCTATCCATGTTCCTGACCCAGTGTTCCTGACCCTGATCCGCACTTGGACAATGCTCCTGGTTTTACCTGACCAACATTGTAGATCCATGGATAGTAATTCTACAGATAACAAGGATCAAGTGTACTAATAAACTAGCCAGATGTTGAACAATCAAGATACGCAGATAATCAGGTCTCTAATGCCATTATATACTTAATGTGGTGACTATAAATGTACACAAAACTTTAGCAGTAGCTTTAGTGAAGTTTGATACAGTTCTTTTGTCCCATCAAGTCCATTCCAACTGTCGATCAACCAATCACACTAGTTCTATGTTATCCACAAAGTCAAGGGAGGACATGCAAACTCCACGCAGACAGCCACCTGAGGTCAAGATCAAACCCGGTGCTGTGATACAGCAGCTCTACCAGCTGTGTCATTGTGCCCCTCTTTATGACACCTATACTCAATGTCCTGACCAATGAAGGCAAACATATCAAGGTGATAACGAGGATTTGCCACTTCTTTGCTACTCATTCTTTGCCACCTTTTGCTTTTATGTTCTTCAGTATCTCACAGTAACCACACTTCCTTGTGGTGGAAGGGCAGTCATGCTTCAATCAGGACAGTTGATTGACTGGGGGTGGCCACACATCGTGACAATCATGATGGCCCTTCTCCGCTATTCCTTACCTCGAATAATCTTTTATACAGTCTGGTGTTGCTGTTATGGGGTTGCACCTTTATGGTCTAATAAGATACCCCACTGCAGATGAGCAAAGGCGTGGTAATGGTACTGCTCCCAATGGACCATCTCGATTTTAACACATCTAACAGATTGCAATAGTGCTGTTTCAAAACATTTTGAATATTTTCATGTTTCATGGAGGAATGATTCGTTCAGAGCAGCATGGTGGTGCAGCAGTAGAGTTGCTGCCTTACAGCGCCAGAAACCTGGGTTGGATCCTGATTGCAGGTGCAGTCTCTACGGAGTTTGTATGCTCTCCCCATGACCTGCGTGGGTTTTCGCCAAGATATCCAGTTTCCTCCAACACTCCAAAGATGTACTGATTTATAGGTTAATTGGCTTGCTATAATTGTAACATTGTCCCTAGTGTGTGTAGGATAGCGTTAGTGTGTGGGGATCATTGGTCAACTCGGACTCGGTGGGTCGAAGGGGCTGTATTTCAAAACCAAGCTAAACTTTTGCACATGTGTAACTATGGCTTAGATCACCAATGATCGGTGAAACCCAACATCAAGGCATTGGTGTTTGGAGTAGTCCAAGCAAATCTGACAATGGAAGTGCTGTACCCTAGTGCAGTGCTGAACTACTATCTACCTCTCTGATGTCCCTCAGACTATCCTTGACCAGACTTTGCTGGCTTTACCTTGCATTAAACTTTATTTCCTTATTATGTATATATACTCTGTAAATGGATTGATTGCAATCATAGACACTTAGAAACATAGAAAATAGGTGCAGGAGGAGGCCATTCGGCCCTTCGAGCCAGCACCGCCATTCATTGTGATCATGGCTGATCGTCCCCAATCAATAACCCGTGCACCCCAATCAATAACCCGTGCGTGTATTGTCTTTCTGCTGACTGGTTAGCATGCTACAAATGCTTTTCACTGTACCTCGGTACACGTGACAAACTAAACTGAACCATATCTACTCATCTGCATCCCTTTACCTTGAGTGAGTGCAGAAAATGCTATGCTTTAATAAGGTACTACTTTGAAAATAAATTAACATGTGCAAAGCATTAACATTGTCTCACCTGCAAGTTGAGAGACTTTTATCTTTTCCTCATTTCATGCTGTGCCTGTGGTTTGCTTCAGTGGATTGTGTCAAAGGAGCCGTATGCTACAATGAACACTTTCAGTTTTGAGTTGACTGGGCTTCATGCACCAATAGAGAGGCAACTTCAAACTGTGTGGTTCCAGACCTGAGAATGTTTCATGTCAGAGAGTTGAGCACGAGGGTCTTAGGGCACAGAAACAGGCCCTTCAGCCAACTCATCCATGCCAAACAAGATGCCCCAACTAAACTAACCCCATTTGCCCAAACTTGGCCCATGCCCTTCTAACCCTTTCTTATCCATGTACCTGTCCAAGTATCTTTTGAATGTTGTTATTTTACTTGGGACTCATAAGTTTGTGATACGTTTACTGGAGCCGTGCTCATATGTTAACCTTGTCAGTAGCGTACATGGGAGTGCTAGGCACATATACAGCAAATTATTTTTGTTTTGCATTCATTTCATGCTGCACCTGAGCTGCTGCGCTTCATTGGATACTGTCAAGGTATCTTTATGCTGCGTTGAACACATTCTGCTGTTGGGTTCTTTGTGCTTAAGGTTGTACTTTAGAGCGCACTCTAAAATGAACTGCCTTGATCTGGGTTTAGTGTACTTTAGAGACACAACGTGGAAACCTATGTCCTCTGGTTCTTGATTCCCCTACCCGAGATAATAAATTCTGTTCATTCACACTATCAACTCCTCTCATGTTTTTGTACACAAATATAAGATCACTTCTTAGTCACCTGCGTTCCAAGGATTAAAGTCCTGGCTTGTCCAATCTATGCCAATAGCTCAGGACCTTAAGTTCCGGCAACATCCTTATGAATCTCCCCTGCACTCTATCCTCTATAGATTTCTTCTCTAGCTTCCCATTGTGTCCTCGGATATATGTGATCCAGGCCCGGGAGATTTATTTTACCTTCACACGCTTTAAGACATCCAGCATCTCCTCGACTGTAATATGGACTGTCCTCTTGGCATCTCCATTCCCTGCCCAAGTTTTTTATGCTTCATGTCTACCTCCACAGTAAAAACAGAGGAGAGTTACTCATTGAAGATTCAGCCCATCATCTGGGGCTCCTCACAGTGATGATATAGATATGATTGTGGAATTCCAAAGTGTATTTTACCAGGTTTATTGTGTTTTTGGTATAAAATACAAAATATTTTGGTATCTAATATGAAAGTAGATATCTCAATCTACTAAGATCTCCCCTCCAATTATTTTCCTGATAACTGTGATTAATCCCTCACATTGACTTTTGATATTTCATCCTGCACAAGAGTATGTTTCGGAACATGCCTCATTATATTCCTGACTCAACTCAACTTCATTTCGACCAAGAATTCCAGAATGTACAAGCCCAGCCCCTCCATTCTCTCAGCATATGACAGTCCTGCCATCCCGAGAATTAACCTTGTGAACCTACGCTGCACTCCCTCAATAGCAAGTAATTTGATCGAAATGGAGTTGAGTCAGGAATATAATGAGGCATGTATTTAAGACTGTTTCACTCTCCTCAAATGTTCTACTGTATATCTCGCTGAGTATTTCTAGCATTTTCTGTTTTTATTTTAGATTTCCAGCATCTCCAAGGGTTTGCTTTGTTTTTAGACAGTGAGAGACAGTAGAAGTGAATGAACTTGGGGGTAAATTCAGGCAATTACAAGCTGGTTCTCTGGTATCGGTGGAAATTCTGTAAAAATGGAATAAATCATCAAGCTAATCTAACGGCACAACCATCTTCGGTGATAATGTGAAATCTGCCTTTGCAGGGTCTGCTTAACTATTCTACAATAAGATTCAGTGCAGCGTAAAGTTCAATAAAAATTGGTGGTTAGCACAGCCTCAGAAATGTGCTCCTTGCAGCAGTCAGCTTCCTTGCTTCTATCCAATGAA
Source organism: Malacoraja senta (assembly GCA_038087875.1). Classification (NCBI taxonomy): domain Eukaryota; kingdom Metazoa; phylum Chordata; class Chondrichthyes; order Rajiformes; family Rajidae; genus Malacoraja; species Malacoraja senta. The sequence continues at coordinate 15,371,652 of CM075979.1, read as the reverse complement.
GCACAACGGCTTAGGACAGAGCAGTATGAATACAGATTAAAAAATTCTCGACATCAAAGTGTGAAAGCATTCCCAGGTGAGATGTTTGTGAGCATTACATAAGGATCAACTCACCGCACTACAGGTCAAGCCTCGTGGCAACCGGCAGCAACTGATTAGATTCTCACTGTGACAAAATTCTCTACGCGAGATTCACAATTATTCACCTTTCTAATCATTGTTGCTGCGTTCCATTTTATTCTGACTTTGACACTTGGAGTTTTTGGCCACAACAGGTCTGCTCTTGACAGTAACAACATATTTCAAATGTCATTTAGTGTAGTGATGATTTGACTTTTCTCCTTCACCTCCCTGTGATGCTGTTCACTTGAAGAATCTGATAAAACTCTGATGATTTATCTTTACTTTAGAATATGTCATAGGAAAACACTAGTGCCATGTTATACATCTATTTCACTTGAATATGTTTGCACTTTATGACTTTTGGTCGAAATACATATTTCACTATTAATTTGTTTTTTTCCCCATTCCTGCCTTCTACCCATATCCCCTGACTCCACTTTTTTAAGCGCATGGAAGTAGATTCTCAACCAGGATTAATTGTTCAATCTGCATTTGTCCTCTATTGAGTTACACACCATGAGTAGGTACTGATGATAAGACGCAGGAGCTCCTGTGTTGTTATTGAATTAATCCTAGCTTCATCTGATATTATCTGCAAATGCAGTGCGTGTGATCACCTGTAAAAGAAATGGGGAAAAAAACAAATTAATAGTGAAATATGTATTTCGACCAAACGTCATAAAGTGCAAACATATTCAAGTGAAATAGATGTATAACATGGCACTAGTGTTTTCCTATGACATATTCTAAAGTAAAGATAAATCATCAGAGTTTTATCAGATTCTTCAAGTGAACAGCATCACAGGGAGGTGAAGGAGAAAAGTCAAATCATCACTACACTAAATGACATTTGAAATATGTTGTTACTGTCAAGAGCAGACCTGTTGTGGCCAAAAACTCCAAGTGTCAAAGTCAGAATAAAATGGAACGCAGCAACAATGATTAGAAAGGTGAATGATTGTGAATCTCGCGTAGAGAATTTTGTCACAGTGAGAATCTAATCAGTTGCTGCCGGTTGCCACGAGGCTTGACCTGTAGTGCGGTGAGTTGATCCCTATGTAATGCTCACAAACATCTCACCTGGGAATGCTTTCACACTTTGATGTCGAGAATTGTTTAATCTGTATTCATACTGCTCTGTCCTAAGCCGTTGTGCTTCATTGGATAGAATCAAGGGAGCTGACTTTGCATGTGGCCTCATCTGACAGCGGAGTAAGCCCAGGACAGAAAGGTCAGTATGGGAATGAGAAGGGGAGTTAAAGTGTTTGGCAACCGGGTGATCGCGTGGGCCAAAGCATACTGAGCGAAAGTGAGCATACCGAGGTAACCAGCGAAACGATCACCCAGTCTATGCTTGGTCCTTTCAGGTGAGGCAGAGGTTCAATTGCACCTCATCCAACTTCATCTACCGTATCCGCTGTTCTAGGTGTGGACTCCTGTATATCAGGGAGACCAAGCGCAGACTGGGCGATCCTTGTCCTACACGATCTCTCGGATTGAGAGTGGCAATAGGTATCTTAAACAATATGTACCAGTGTAGGGCGATGGATGGATCTAACATCAAAAGTGTCAGGCATGCCATATGAGGAGCTACTGTGCACAACTGTCCTGATCTTTTTGAAAACCATGATGACTTTTGTTCTCTTCATTAACGTGGGTAATTAATAGGCTGATATTTTGACTTTTTGTGATTAAGTCAGTTGTGTGCCTTTTGCTCATCGGTTTCCAATTTCACCAAATGAGCAGCGTCTTAAGAAGGGCAAAACAACAAAAAAGAAAGGCTGGAAGGTTCACTGGGACAGAAAACATGATGCTTGGATCAAAGTGCAGTTCAGTTTTACCCAAACCGACCAGAGTTAAAGTAAACAAGAACAGAAAACTTCAACAATGATTTAAAGGGTAGTAGAGTTTACCGGGAATCTTATGTGAGAATCTTGCTAGATTGGCAGTATAGCAAGTCGCTGCCTGTCTCCATGGGACGCATAAGTTTGTGATACGTTTACTGGAGCCGCGCTGGTATGTTAACCTTGTCAATAGCGTACATGGGAGTGCTTGGCACATATACAGCAAATACATTTTGTTCTGCATTCATTTCATGCTGCACCTGAGCTGGTGCACTTCATTGGATACTATCAAGGTATCTTTATGCCGCGTTGAACACATTCTGCTTTTGGGTTCTTTGTGCTTAATGTAGTACTTCAGAGCACACTCTAAAGTGAACTGCCTTGATCTCAGTTTGGTTTAGTTTACTTAAGAGATGCAGCTTGGAAACTGGTCCCTCAGCCCACTGAGTCCGCGCTGACCAGTGAAACCAGTTTCGCATACTACACACTAGAGGTAATTTTCACATAAAGGGTCCAAGAACTCCAATCAGTGCTTCTACTTTCTTAGAAGTTTAAAAAGATTCAGCATGTCACCAAATATTCCAACAAACTTCTACAGATGCATTTTTGAAAGTAGCCTGACAGGCTGTGGCAATACCTGGCTCACTGAGTTACTCCAGCACTTTGTGTCTATCTTCAACAATGGGCCATATGGGTTCCATGCTTCCTTGGTTATCTATAACCAGCCCTGATTAGTTCTGGCATTTTCCTACTTTCAATTCCCCAACACATCCACTTTCAGTCTGAAGAAGGGTTTCGACCCAAAACGACACTCATCCTTTTTCTCCAGAGGTGCTGCCTGACCCATTGAGTTATTCCAGCACTTTTTGTTCATCTACGGGATTTAGTTTAGTTTAGTTTAGTTTAGTTTAGTTTAGAGAAACAACTCGGCCCATCAAGTCCACTTCGACCAAATGATCCTTGCACATTAACGCTATTTACACACACTAGGGACAATTTACAATTATACCATGCCAATTATCCTACAAACCATTATGTGTTTGGAGTGTGGGAGGAAACTGGAGAGCCCAGAGAAAACCTACGCAGGTACATCGGAGAGACAGCATCAGTTGTCAGGATCGAACCTGGATCTCTAGCATTGTAAGGCAGCAATTCTACCGCTGCACCACCATGCTGCCCATTGTAAAACACATTGTAAATGGAGCAATGAAATTCTTATTTGCTACTGTTTTCACAAACACATTACTCAACAACACAACAAATAATTTATTTTGTTATTGTTTACTGGATATTTAGTTTAAATAATACTAGGTAACCAGAACTGTACATTGGAATTGCCTGTAATGGCCATTTCAACACAATGGAATAAAAGAGGCTACTTTTTGTAATAGACTCAGCCCAGTCCATCAAGGGCACAACCCTATCCATCTTCAAAAGTATCTACCTGAGCTGCTGCCTCATGAAGGTGGCAACTTTGTAAGCGCCCTTTACGTGGCAACTATTTGCATACCTTGGGTATGCGAGCAAAGAATTTCACTGTGACAATAAAATATTAATTAATTTATTCATTAACAAATATCCCCACCCATGCCCTCTTGCTACTACCATCGGGCAGGAGACACAGAAGCCTGAAGTCACACACCACCAGGTTAAGGAACTGTTATTTTTCTGCATTCATCAGGTTCTTAAACCAACCCATTATCTCCCCTCCCCTCTCTCCCTCCCTCCCCTCCTCCACCCTAGTCATCCTATCTGTTCAACTGGCCGCATCCTTGTATTCCTCTTGTTATCACACCTCCCCATTCAACAATGGGCCATTCTGGACTTCACCCTTCCTGAGGTCATCTGTTGCTGGCCCTGATTTGTTCTGACCTTACCTCGCCTCCAGTTTATTTTCCATAAATGAACACGAAAATCATTGAATAAAGGATTTCATATTTAAATGATGGGAGGAGAGATTAGTAAGAGGTCAGATCAGAGTCTCATTGCTGGGATCAGAGATGGAATAACTGTAAAATGTTCAGTCATGCCCTGTGAAACTGCAGAACAATAATGGCGACTGTCCATATCTGCAAGTAATATCTCAAGTGAAAGGAAAGTGAATTCCTTCATGACATGATTGCTTTTGCTGTGCGTTTGGGTCCAGGCTTCTTTCAAGATGCTGCCTGACCCGTTGAGTTACGCCAGCACTTTGTGTTTTTTTCTTATCCAAAGAAAAATATCTACCATTAGTTTGCCAAAATATATAAGGAATCCATGGATTTTGGATGACGGCTGGATATAACAGAGATTTTACACAAAGGTTTTTGGATGTAGTTCAGTTTAGTTTAGAGATGCAATGTGGAAACAGGCCCTTTGGCCCACCGAGTCTGCACCAACCAGCAATCCTTGCACATTAACACTATCCTACACATAATTTTACTTTTTTTTAATACCAAGTCTATTAACCTACAAACCTGTACGTCTTTGGAATGTTGGAGGAAACCGATGATCTCGGTGAAAACCCATGCGGTCATGGGGAGAATGTACAAACACCGTACAGACAGCACCTGTAGTCGGAATTGAACCTGGTTCTCCAGCTTTGCAAGCACTGTAAGGCTCCTGTAAGGCAAAGTTGTGATTTTTCAACTTTGAAAAACAACATATTGATTGCACACTGTGCTCTATTGTCATCACTTAGATTTTGCTGTCATCAACTGTTCTTCATAAGGCAGAAGGATTCCAAAAGCAATTCAGCCAGATCATGTTTATTTTTTTTACTATGACCTGTCAAAACCTTACACCTGCCAAGTTTTATTTTAGGACTCGTTTAAACCTGATGACTATAAATATGTTTCATTTCCAGTAACACAACCTAATTATACAGATTTTTTTGTTTTACTTTTTTTTCTGAGCAGTTTGGTTTACTTTAAAATGGTTAGGTTGCAACATGATTTTAACATGACTTGCCTTAGTTGTATCAAATACTGACCAATGAAGCACATACTTTATCATCACAACCACACCATCTCCACAAGGAATGTTTTAATGTTGGGAGACTGACACTTTGTACTCAAATGAATATAATTCTAGAAAATAACACAATTAAAACTGTGATATGAAATTATTTTGGTGGTTGGAAAACCTGTAACAAATGACCCACATCCTGACACATTGAAGCCTTTTCAACATTTTGAAGACACAAGATGAAACATGGTGCACCACTTCATCAACACTCAAGAAGCTCAACACCCTTCAGGGGGGTGAAGGAGCATGCATTATGAGTATCCCATATTATCCCATATTATTCTCTGTATCACCATTGATCTGTGGTCATATACAAAAAGACCGCAGTTACTTAGCTAAGCTGTATGACCCAAACACTTAACTTCAACCACCAAGACACAAGGCATAAACTGCATGGAATCATCACCAATTTCAGCTTCCTCTAAGTTGCGCATCTTCTTGAACATTCTATTCCTTCCTTCATGCTGAATCTGAATCCAGGAACTCCTTCTCTTCCTTATTTGCTTGTTCCTGAAAGCCTGACTTTGTTAACCCAGTCTGGGTTTGCCTCTAATTCCACACTCTGTAAACTTTAGCTCAAACAAAACTCCATCTTAATTTGCACCCTCTTAGGACCTTCAAAGGTTTCTCCACTCCTTTGGTACTGGATTATTTAATAACAATGCCTTCAATCCTAAACATATAAGAACATAACTTATTTAGCTTATTGAGTATTTTGTTCGCCATTATTAACTTTGTGGCCCAGATACATAGACCCAGGATCTTCCAACATTCATGGATATCCATCAGCCTCAAGTACAGCAATCAGGCACTAATGGTCATTTGCAGAGGAAAGTTCCTGAGGTTTCCCTCTCTGTAGGTGGATATATTTCTTAACCACTCTTGAAATATATGGCTGGAATTTTTATAACATGTTCCCTAGTCTTTGCCACCCTAGTCTAACTTCTAATTTCCTAAATCTGATATAAAACTATTAAGTATTACTTTAATCTTAAAAAATTCAGGAGACATAATCTTAACATTCATATTCTCCTAATTTGAATATCAGAATGCAGATTAGTTTATTTTACTTCGGAGTCACGTGAGTGACTACGTGAAGAACCCCGGCAGTGCGCCTGCGCGTCATTACGTCAGACGCATTGGCGCAAACGGACGCGAGGAGCAGAGCTCCTCTAGTGGAATTGTAGTTTTAAACTACAAGGTAAGTATAAACTTTTTTGGAAGTATTTCCGTGTCCGTTTGCTGTGGGTCTGTGGGGATTTTTTCCACAGGCGCCATGGGAAAAAACAGGGTCAGCAGAGTTTCCAAAACAAGCGAAGACGGCAGCTGCCAGATGGGCTATTCCTGGCAGTACGATTTGCTGCTCTGTGAGAGTTCTGACCCTGAGTCTGACGGTGAGGCCGATACAAGCGAAGATGGCAGCTGCCAGATGTTTTACTCCTGGTAGTACGATTCGCTGCCCCGTCAGAGTCAGGAGAGCCACTGGAAAGGACCTGGTCTCTGTGATCAACTATTGTGTCTACCATCAGCTCTAATAGCTTACGATGGATGAAAATGTCAAAAAAGCACGAGATCCCAAGGAACTGCCTATCGCTGAAAGTACTAGCAGTGAATCAAGATAAGGGGTCAGATGGGCGAAGGCATGTAAGCCTAAGGAAAGTAAACTGCAGAGAATATTGAAGCTGCTGGGTTGATGAACAACTGCAATTTGCAAAACGATGGATGGAGGCCATGGATGGAGATGCATCATGTGGCACTAAGGTTGCTATGTAGCGATGAACACTTCAAGATGAATTGTTTCAGGAAGTATGTCATTCGGTCCACCATCAACCCAAAGTTGCAGCAACTCTGTAAAGCCCAGCAATGTGCAACTTATTCTTCAGAGAAAAAACCTCATGAATCGTGGGAAAGAGTTGGATAATGAGGCAAAAACAGCAAATTTGATCACAACATTAATGGTCGTCAAGTCTGCAAAGAGGACGTATCCTTTCAGACATCATACAAAATCCTGGACAGACATCAGGATCAAATTGACCATTGAAGCAGGTACGCAGTTGATGTCCTGCAGCAGGAAAATGAAAAAGCGTGGGTTTTGCCTGCCAGGAGCCAGGGACCACAGGTCACTCAGATGACAAAGGAGGTAGGTGGACCTGGTTCTTATGGGAACATATTAAGGCAAAAACAGCCAAATATTGGAAGCAAATTACTTCAGTTATTATTCTGAGTATTATAGAAAGGTTTCTAATTGATTCGATTCAAATACTGATTTGCCATCCAGCATGTTCCAAGCAGAACACTCCAATTTCACATAAAAATAATTGATGGAGGTTCAAGCTGAATTGAAAACTTGTTTATAAACAAGTAATTGAAAGGTCGGTTTATCAAAACCACCAAATTGTGTTTAAAATTTCTCAAACCTAAAAAGGTGAGGAGTATTTTAGATCTGACAAGTCTTTAAAATGTTGTGAAGTATAGACACTTCAAAATAGAGACTTTGAGACTGCAAAACAATTTATTTCAAAAAAGATGTTTTATGGCACTTATAGATTTGAAAGATGTATATTACTTAGTGTTTGTTCATTTATAAGATAAAATTATCTATAGGAACAATTATGGCAATTCAAAGTTCTGTCTAACGGGTTAACTTCAGTCCCTAGAAATTCACTAAATTGGTAAAACCATTTTGCGGCTAATTAGAGTCCAAGGACAGATGTGGATGGCCTAATTAGGACGAACAAGAGAATTCGTGAGTTATCTCTCTCAAATTATTCAAACCACTTTTGAAAGTTGGGTTTAATTCATCCAGAGAGAAATTAAGTTAACGATACTTACAACAATTGATTATTTGATTCAATTGAAAAGGTAGTAATTTACCCAGGGTAAAGGGTAAAGCGAATTGATGGTTGTATTAAGCAGTTGGAGAAGCAACAATCTTCAATTAAGACAGGTGGCCAGCTTGTTAGGAGAATTAGTGTTATTTCCAGCAATACAATATGGGCCATTGGACTTCCAGCAGCTGCAGACTGCAAAAAGAAAAAAACACTAAGATGCATGATTGCCATTTTTTGATAGGCCATGCAATTTAACAACAAATGCTGCTTCTGATTGCAGTAGTGGATTTAACGTGTCTTCAGTAGTTCAAGCAAGTAGTTCATGGTCTTAACAGACTGATATCAGTGTACTAGGATTGGTGCCACTGAAAAGGTATCCATCTGTGGACAGATGGAATATGGAAGAACTATTATTTTACAGACATGGAGAATCAACGTTTTAAAGTCTATTGGAAGGCTTATGAGCTACAAGCTTGTTGTTAAATACAACTAATCTGCATGTTCAGTTTCAAATTAACAACACTACAGCAATGGCATGTATTAATTGTATGGGTGGAATTTCCATGATAACAAAGAATGGATGTTTAACCTTAAGATTTTTTAATGATATAATAGTCAGATTTGGGAAGCCAGATATGACTTGTTTCCATCCAGACTCAATCACCAGTTACAGAGATATGTGTTATGGGACTACATCGGGAGACAGTAGCGATGGATGTTTCTTGCTATATTAGGATGGTATGTTGTTATATGCATTTTACTTCATCCTGTCTCATAAATCGGTGTCTACTTAAAACGAAGCAGTATGCTGCCTCTGGGGTATTTGTGGTACCAGACGGGTCTACGCAGCCATGGTTCCCTTTGGTATTGGAATTTATGACACAGTTTCTGATAAATGTTCCCAAAAGAAGGAAGTTACTGGTGTATTCGATAATTGGAGAGTAACATCCGTCATATGCCTGTATGGATGCAGGTTTTAAAAAAGAGGATTGTCTGGGCATGCTGTGGACATGTTTACAGCAGTCTGGCGGAAGAGTACTCAAAAGCAGTACATTTGTGAATCTGAGTTGTGACTCTGTAAATACTGCTTTCCCATTATGTAAAGAATGAGGGGAAAAAATGTATGTGTATAAAAGAATATGGAATGTTGTACGGCACATGTCTCAAATATCTTGGATTGACCTCTATTTAATGGGTTGAGGTATAGTGCGATGTATTCACACAGAAGTATATTATTCCTCGTTTTTATTTGATGATGTTGGAAAGACATCCTGTTGAGTCTCGTTCTTTTATTTCCAGATTAATGAAAGGAATTTTAATTCCAGACCTAAACCTAGGAGGGAATTTGGAATATAGAATTGTTTTAAGCTACTTCATCAAAGGAGTCTTGGTACGATTCTGATTTGGCCAAGTTCAGCATGAAGGTAGTCATGTTTATGGCACTTGTAACATTACAAAGTTACAGATACACAGAAGTACCTCAGGATTATGTTATGTTTTACATTTTATGAACTACTCAAATGAAGTAGGATCAGGTGTGACAGGATTCAAGATTGTTTTATTAACATATTCTATGGATCCATGTCTATATGTTAAGACATATTTATTGCAAAAAATTGAGGCTACAAAGATCTTATGAAATATGAAAACAAGATTGTTTATCATTCACGAAAAACCATACAAGATAGTGTCAGTTTAGACTATTTTAAGATGGTTAAAAACAAGTTTTAGTTGCTGCACGTGTGAACATTGATGGTTTTACATTCCATTCAGTTTAGCAGCAACATTGACGACCAGGGCGAAGGAAGTCCCGTCGGTCATATTCTCACAGCCGCCGGGTGATCTAATAAGTTGGTGTTTCAACACTTTTACCATCGGGCTATTGCCAATACGGGGCTGTTTGCAGATACTATATTAAGTTCTGCTTAATTTTCCCTGGGTTAAAGGGGATACTATTAATTCTTTTATTCAAATAAATGAATTACTGCATTTGTGGTACAAATGTTATTATTAATGCATTATTGAATATTCTCGTTCCGAGTCAATCAATGCAGTGAGAAGCCAGGATTTGTCTGCGGCATGAATTCACAAAGCTTTAAAATCTTCACGTAGTCACTCACGTGACTCCGAAGTAAAATAGTAAGATTAAACGAGAACTTACCTAAGTTTGAAGTTTGATCTTTATTTTATGAGGAGTTACGTTGGTGATTACGTGCCCACCACGACCCAACCCTCTATCATAAAGGTCAGATGGAAGTTCTTGTATTACTCGTTTTATTATGATACTATATTACTTCGCTTGTTGTTTTTTGTGATTTCACACCGCTGCTTCGAAGATTGACGTGCAGGCGCACTGGCGGGGTTCTTCACGTAATCACCAACGTAACTCCTCATAAAATAAAGATCAAACTTCAAACTTGGGTAAGTTTTCGTTTAATCTTACTAATTTAGTTTATTATTGTCAGGTGTACCGAGGTACAGAGAAAAGGTATACTTACATCTATCTCCCCAGCTATCAATCCAAGCCAATTCATTTCAAATGTTTCAAGTGCTTGAGGATGTTCTAATCAGGTCTTTGAATGGTTGTAGAATAACTACTTTCGTTCCAATCCTCAGCATTAAAAATTAAGTAGACAAACTAATACTTTTCATTACCAATACATGACATTTTTATGATTGGTGCATATGGATACTAAATCTGAACATTTTGTCCTCCACTTAAAATACATCCCTATCCATTAAATGTCTATTTATTATATTAAATTGAAATGCTGCTGGATTTTGTCACAACAATTGAGCCATCTTGTACAAGTTGTACAAGATATTGTTCAGGGCACATTTACAGTATTGTGTTCAGTTTTGTGTTCAGCCCTGTTATAGGAAAGATGTTGTTAAACTGGAAATGGTGCAAAAAAGATTTACAAGGATGTTGCCAGGACTCGGGGGCCTGAGCTATAGGGGGAGGTTGAGCTGGCTAGGACTTTATTCCTTGGAATGCAAGGAGTGGAGTGCAGGTGGGAGGAGGGGTGATCTTTTAGAGGTGTATAAGATAATGAGGGGAATGGATAGGGTAGAAGCACAGAGTCTTTTACTCAGAGTAGGGGAATCAAGAACCAGAGGATAAAGGTTTGAGGCAAGGGGGGAAAGATTTAATAGGAACCTGAGGAACAACTTTTTTACACAAAGGGTCATAGGTATTTGGAACAAGCTGCCAGAGGAGGTAGTTGAAGCGGGTACTATCGCAATGTTTAAAAAAACATTTGGACAAGTACGTGGATAAGACAGGTTTAGAGGGATATGGGCCAAACCAGGCAGGTGAAACTGGTGTAGATGGAGCATGTTGGTTGGTGTGGGCAAATTGGGCCAAAGGGCTTATTTCCACGCTGTATCACTCTATGACTCTGTGACTCTATGCAATATTACCCGCCTGGGTTTGGACTGCTATTTTGTACTGTCTTCCAGTTCAACAGTTATTCTGCTTGTCTTTTTATTCACAAGAAACTTTGCAGGCACAATGTGCTTTATATTTTTATGCTTGAGTGAGCACATCAGATAATTCAGCTAGTCTTTTGGTAAGGTGCCATCATCCCCGCACTCACTTTTTCCACTTTCCACAGTCGTTGCATATCACTCCTCTTACAGGTGCAGAATGGGTTTAAGCTGAACTGATCAGTCACAATGTTGGGTCCACAGTTCAGACATGCAGCTGCTCAACTCTGCAATTAACACTAGCTGAGAGTTGCAATTATTGAAATAAGCAGGCAGACCAAAGCATGCCTGGTGTCGGCAACTCAATCAGTGGATGATCATTTATCTCACATTAGGTTTGCTACTTTTAGGATTTATCAATGTTTTGTTTAGTTTAGATTAGAGATACGACATGGAAATAGGCCCTTCGACTCACTGAGACTGCACTGACCAGCGATCCCCACACATTAGCACTACCCTACACACACTAGGGACAATTTTCTGCATTTTTACCGAGCCAATTAACCTACAAACCTGTATGTCTTTGGGGTGTGGGAGGAAACCAAAGATCTTGGAGAAAACCCACATGGTCACAGGCAGAATGTACAAACTCAGTGCAGACGGCACCCATAGTCAGGATCGAACCGGGATCTCTGCCGCTGAAAGTGCTGTAAGGCAGCAACTCTACCGCTGCACTACCACTGTTTAGATTATTTTCTTATTCACCTAGAAATCATAATTGTCTTTACTTTGTCCATACCATACATTAGAGGTTAATACTAATTGGAGGGTAAATCTAAATTTAAAGACAGAATCAGGAAATTTTACTTCGAAGTCACGTGAAGAAGCCTGCCAGCCCGCATGTGCGTCAATACGTCTAATGCATGGTGCACGACTGGCTGGGAGGAGCGTCGCTCCTCCAGCGGTAAGTTTTTAAAAAAAACTCACAGGTACGTTTTAAAACTTATTCTGAGGTCATGTTTTTGGGATATTTTTTCTTCACAGTCGTCGCTGATTATGGATAAGTCCAAGGCGAAAAAACCCAGACGGTCCGTGGGTAAAACGGCTACGAAGGACTGCAGGGGTGCGGGTAGCCGGCGGCCGGCGGTTTCGCGGTCAGAGTCGCTGACAGTGCGGTCAGCGACTTCAGACTTGGTGCTTGCTCAAAGCACTTTGGCAACCTCAAAAGGGGGCAAAGCCAAACACAATTCTGAGGCCTGTGTACTCAGACGAGTGAGGCCAGGAGGATTCCCCTCCTATACCTATGGATAAGGTCTTCGGGCATTTATCCCAAATGGAGCACCTCATGGAGAGGATGCTCCATCATAATATGCTCCATGATACGGAGACATATATCATCACAGGTCTCCCTTCATGCCTGCGGCAGCGCCTAGTCCAGGGCTGCTTAGTGCCTCCTACTCTGATGAGGGGAGTGCCAGGGGTCAGTATATGACTGACTCGGAATTCGGGGGTATGTCAGAAGGACATACTGGGATACATGAGATTGAGGTTTGCGATACCTTCACAGACAGGGGAGCCTCAAGAAGATCTGGCTTCTAGTATCAACTATCTCACATCCCATCAGTTACAAGAACAGAAGTACTGGCAGTCAACAGTTCCATTTGGGGTTACATTGGAGGTGGCATCAAGGCCCAGGAAATGACACTCCAACGGATTTTAAAATTACTGGCTTCGGCATCACGGCTTTTGCCAGATCTATTGATGGCAGGCCACTATCAGACGTCCAGCAGGATGCCCTGGCATTTTGAAATGAACTGCTTCCGAAAGAGCGCCATCAGGCCTGCGTTAAACCCAACGTTTGCAGGTCTGTGTAAATCCAGTAATGTCCAGCCGCCCAATCTTCTCCGGAACATGGGGTGTGTGGACCAGTTACAAGTTGGTGGTAGATTGCGCTTATTTTTACACGAATGGCGATGGATAATCTCAGATCCGTTTATACTGCACAGTATACAAGGGTTCAAAATTGAGTTTTTTACCTAATTCATTGCCACCCACACAATATACACCAGGTCGGGCGTATATTCATTCCAAACTGGAAGGTTTGGATATACAAGCAGAAATTCATGCATTACACGAAAAAGGGGTAATTGAAAAATCAAGTCAGGAAAATCATCAATTCATCTCCAATATATTTTCTAGGCAAAAGAAAGATGGAGGATGTTGGATCATCCTTGATTTAACACAACTTAACTCATACGTGCAGTATAGACTTTTTAAAATGGAAAACGTCTTTACTGCTAAACAACTGATTTGCAAGGGGTGCTTTATAGCATGCATCGATCTCAAAGATGCATATTATTCCATTCCAATTCACAGGGATTACCAGAGATATTTGAAATTTAGCTGGATGGGGCAGCTATGGCAGTTTAAAGCATTGCCTAGTGGGTTTACTTCAGCTCCCAGGTTATTTACCAAATTACTAAAGCCTGTGCTCGATTTGCTCAGAGCTCAACAGCACATTGTTATGGCCAACTGGATGACATTCTAATTATAGAGAAAATGCTGGATTTGGCTAATTTAGCTGTTTCAGCCACAAAACTCATATTTGAGAAATTGGAGTTTCTCATCCATCCAGTTAAGTCCAGATTGATACCGACTAGGGTGATTGATTATTTACGGTTTGTCATTAACTCTATTGAAATGTCTGTGACTCTGCCCTGGGGCAAGAGATTGGAATTAATAGAAGCCTGTAATAGCCTTATTGTTATGGAGCAGCCATCTATCCACCAGGTGGCTAGTATAATTGGCAAAATAGTGGCTGCTTTTCCAGCTGCACAATTTGGGCCTTTACATTATCAAAATTTGCAGCGTGCAAAGGAACAAGCACTCAAGTACCATTTAGGTCATTTTAACAGACCTATGCTATTACCGGTAAAGCTAAATTTGAGTTACAATGGTGGACGACCAATATTCAGCATTGCTCCAGTAACATTTTGGTCAATAAACCTTCAGTTACACTACAAACTGATGCTAGTGCTTAAGGATGGGGAGCTACTAATACCATCTCTAGTTGCGGTGGCAGATGGGACATGCACGAGTTACCACTTATCCATTTTTATGGTATCAACTACCTGGAGATGCTGGGGCCATTCTATGGGTTAAAGACTTATTATGGGAATATGCAGAACTTGCATGTTCAACTGCAAATTGATAACACTACAGCGGTGGCTTATATTAATCACATGGGTGGAATCAAGTCAGTATCCTGTGATAGTTTGGCTAACCTTATTTGGAGCTGGTGTATTGAACGAAGGATTTGGATTTCAGCTACCTATTTGCCAGGTAGGTTTAACACGGTGGCAGACACTAGGTCACGTAAATTTAATGATAACACAGAATGATGTCAGATCACAAAGTGTTTAACGACGTTGTTGCTCGGTATGGAACACCGGATATTGATTTCTTTGCATCTAGGCTTAATCACCAGTTGCCAAAATATGTTGCATGGGAGCCAAAACCAGGGGCAGTAGCGATTGATGCATTCTCGTTACACTGGGGAGGAATGTTCTTTTATGCCTTTCCTCCATTTTGCCTCATCAAGCATGTTAAAAATCAAGCAAGATTCTGCTTCAGACATTTTAGTAGTGCCTGACTGGCCCACACAGCCATGGTTCCCATTGATGTTGGGAATGATAATAGAACCTCTTATGGTTATTAATAAATGCAAAGATTTGCTTATTCATCCGGTGTCTCGGGAAGCTCACCCTCTGCATGATAGAATCAACATTGATTTGCAGATTTTAAGAAGACCTTTTCTGGGGCTCGGATTACCCGACTGAACCGTGGACATGATCACTGCAGCTTGGCGGGATAGCACCAAGAAGCAGTACATTTCCTACATCAAGAGATGGGAAGTGTTTTGTTTAAATTCATATATAACGTATAATATGGCACGGATAACTATTTCTTAGAGTTTCTTTCAATGTTGTTTTTTGATAAAAGATTAAGTTATAGTGCCATCAATTCTGCCAAAAGTGCCTTGTCATCATACTTGCTGCTGGGATCGGGACACCACTCTGCTGGGTCTCACCCTTTGATATCCAAATTCATGAAGGGTATCTTTAACATAAATCCTCCCATGCCCAGGTACACAGAAGTATGGGACATTAACGTTGTGTTAACACTGCTTCACGGTTGGGCTCCAGCTACATCCTTATCTTTGGTCCGGCTGACATATAAGGCAATAATGCTCATGGCGCTGGTTTCAGCGCAATGCGTCCAGTCATTGCATAAACTATGGCTGGACAGGACGGTTATGTCTGCCAACAAGATAACATTCTATATAAATGAGTTAATCAAGCAAAGCAGACCGGGTGTGTTAGGTCTAAAGCTCGTTTCCCTTTTCCCTAACTAGCCTGAAGAAGGGTCTCGACCCGAAACGTCACCCATTCTTTCTCTCCAGAGATGCTACCTGTCCCGCTGCGTTACTCCAGCTTTTTGTGTCTATCTTCTGGAGGAAAGATAGCAAGGGACATCAAATTGCTTCTTTCATCGTGAAGGGAGTGATATGCTATTTCTCGTAATTATACATTGGACAATAGACAATAGACAATAGACAATATGTGCAGGAGTAGGCCATTCTGTCCTTCGAGCCAGCACTGCCATTCAATGTGATCATGGCTGATCATCCCCAATCTGTACCCAGTTCCTGCCTTCTCCCCATAACATCCTTACTCCGCCATCTTTAAGAGCCCTATCTAGCTCTCTCTTGAGAGTATCCAGAGAACCTGCCTCCACCGCCCTCTGAGGCAGTGAATTCCACAGACTCACAACTCTCTGTGTGAAAAAGTGTTTTCTCATCTCTGTTCTAAATGGCTTACCCCTTATTCTCAAATTGTGGCCCCTTGTTCTGGACTCCCCCAACATTGGGTACGTTTCCTGCCTCTAGCATGTCCAAACCCTTTATAATCTTATATGTTTCAATAAGCTCTCCTTTCATCCTTCTAAATTCCAGAGTATACAAGCCCAGCCGCTCCATTCTCTCAGCATATGACAGTCCCGCCATCCCGTCAATCAACCTTGTAAACCTATGCTGCACTCCCTCAATAGCAAGAATGTCCTTCCTCAAATTAGGGGACCAAAATTGCACACAATACGCCAGGTGTGGTCTCACTAGGGCCCTGTACAACTGGAGAAGGACCTCATTGCTCCTATACTCAACTCCTCTTGTTATGAAGGCCAACATGCCATTTGCTTTCTTCACTCTCTGCTGTACCTGCATGGTTACTTTCATTGACTGATGCACAAGGACCCACAGATCCAGTTGTACTTCCCCTTTTCCCAATGACACCATTTAGATAATAATATGCCTTCCTGTTTTTGCTACCAAAGTGGATAACCTCACATTTATCCACATTAAACTGCATCTGCCATGCATCTGCCCACTCACCCAACCTGTCCAAGTCACCCTGCATTCTCATAGCATCCTCCTCACAGTTCACACTGCCACCCAACTTTGCGTCATCTGCAAATTTGGTATTGTTACTTTGAATCCCTTCATCTAAATCATTGATGTATATTGTAAATAGCTGCGGTCCCAGCACCAAGCCTTGCGGTACCCCTCTAGTCACTGCCTGCCATTCTGGAAGGGATCCGTTAATCCCTACTCTTTGTTTCCTGTCTGCCAACCAATTTTCTATCCATGTCAACACTCTACCCCCAATACCATGTGCCCTAATTTTGCCCACTAATCTCCTATGTGGGACCTTATCAAATGCTTTCTAGAAGTCCAGATACACTACATCCTCTGGCTCTCCCTTGTCCATTCTCCCAATTACATCCTCAAAATTCCAGAAGATTAGTCAAGCATGATTTCCCCTTCGTAAATCCATGCTGACTCGGACCAATCCTGTTAATGTTATCCAAATATGCCGCTATTTCATCTTTTATGATTGACTCCAGCATCTTCCCCACCACCGATGTCAGGCTAACTGGTCAAGAATTCCGTTTTCTCTCTCCCGCCTTCCTTAAAAAGTGGGATAACATTAGGTACCTTCCAATCCACAGGAAATGATCCTGAATCTATAGAACATTGGAAAATGATCACCGATATGTCCACGATTTCTAGAGCCACTTCCTTAAGTACCCTGGGATGCAGACCATCAGGCTGAGTAGATTTATCAGCCTTCAGTCCCATCAGTCTACCCAACACCATTTCCTGCCTAATGTGGATTTCCTTCAGTTCCTCTGTCACCCCAGATTATCAATATGAACCTGAGTTCTTGAAGAAAACAGAGATTAGTAGCTACATGGTCATTAAAAGAAATGGATCTTTTGAATATTTATAATGCAGCAACATAAGGTGGAATGGATCCAAAAATTATTGAATGAAATGAGATGGAAACAGGTGGAGCTCGGCTGAAATATTTCACAGTCCATTAAATTGAGAGGTCGGATCAAAAGATCAGAAAATAGCTTATACTGTTTCAATTTAGAAAACAATAATCTGAAGCATTCTCTCAGGAGTGTCAGGCCAGTTAGCTTGACAGTAGCATCTGAGAAAATCCTGAAATCTATTGTAAAATGAAAAAAAAAAAGTCTATATACTAAATCCTTTCTCATTTCTCGTATGTTCAGTTTTAGGTTAGTTAACCTTTCTAATGCTCAACAGAAGAGGGAGTTCATTCTCAGCAATGTCACTAGAAATTTGCACAGAGGACAGTGTAGTCACATGATGCTTTTTTCATTAGGGTTATCACATTTGCATCGGGAAGAATTTCCTAGTTTTAGTTTAATTTATTATTGTCACATGTACGGAGGTACAGTAAAAAGCTACTTTTCTTGCGTACTGTCCAGTCTAATAAAGGACTATACTTGATTACAATCAAACCATTCACAATGCAGTTACGTGATGAAGGTCATAATAATTAGTGTAAGATAAAGTCCAATAAACTCAGGACTAGAGGATGTGAGCTTTAGAGAAAGGTTGAGTAGGCTGGGACTGGAGGAGGATGAGGGATGATCTTATAGATGTGTATAAGATCATGAGAGGAATAGATCGGTTAGTTGCACAAAGTTTCTTGCCCAGAGTAGATGAATCGTGGACCAGAGGACATAGGTCTAAGGTGAAGGGGAAAATATTTAATAGGAATCTGAGGGGTAACATTTTCACATAAAAGGTGGTGGATGTATGGAACAAGCTGCCAGAGGAGGTAGTTGAGGCAGGGACTATCCCAACATTTAAGAAACTGTTAGACAGGTACATGAATAGGACAGATTTGGAGAGATATGGAACAATGTGGGCAGGTGGGACTAATGTAGCTGGGATGCGTTGGCTGGTGTGGGCAAGTTGGTCCAAAGGGCCTGTTTCCACACTGTATCACTCTCTAATGAAAGATAGTTCAAAGGGCTCCATTGAAGTATCTGGGTCAGGGCTGCTCTCTAGCTGGTGTGATGACAGTTGAGTTGCCTGATAACAGCTGGGAAGAAACTGTCTCTGAATCTGCAGGCATGCGTTTTCAAACTTCTGTACCTCTTGCCTAATGGGAGAGGGGAGAAGAGGGAGTAACCAGGGTGAGACTCATCCTTGACTATGCTGGTGGCCTTGCCAAGGCAGCTTGAGGTGTAGATAGAGACAATGGAAATGCAGTTGTTTTGCATAATGGCCTGGGCTATGTGCACAACTCTCTGCAATTTCTTGAAGTCTTGGATGGAGCTGTTCCCAAACCATGCTGTGAAGCATCCTGATAAAATGCTTTCTACGGTGCATCTAGGAGTTACGGGAGTTCCTTCCTAAGCCTTCAACTGAAATAGAGGCAGTGGTGTGTTTTCTTGGCCACTGCTTTGCTGAAACTGGTCCACGACAAATTACTGTTGATATTTATCCTTAATAACGAAGCTTTCGACCATCTCTATTTCGGTGCCATTAATGTATGTTGGTGTAGAATAGAATAGAATAGAATGCCTTTTATTGTCATTCAAACAGACAAGGTTTGAACAAAATTTCATTCCTACAGTCACGACATTACAAAAAAAAACAAGACACACACTTAACACAATTTACACAAATATCCATCACAGTGAATCTCCAACACCTCCTCACCGTGATGGAAGGCAAAAGTCTTATCTCTTCCCTTTGTTCTTCTCCCGCAGTCCAGCAGTCCAACTGCAGCGTCGAGGCGACTGGGGCTCATGATGTTAAAGCCCCCGACGGGCAATGGTAAGTCCTGCGGTCATTTAAGCCATGCCGGGCAATGTTAGGCCCCGCTCCGAGTCATTTAAACCCCGCGATTCCGGCGGGAGAAGTTGCCGTTGTGGGAGCTCCGAAAAGCGGTCTCCCAACAGGGACCTGCGAGCTCCCGATGTTCCTGTCCACCGGGCCCGCGGCCGGAGCCTCCGAAGCTCTGAAGTCGGGTTGCAGCCGCGCGCCACCACGGCTCTCCCCGCTCCGAAGTCGGCCAGCTTCGCGATGGCGAGTCCGCAGGCTCCGCAATTGGAGCCCTCAGGTTGGTTCCGGTTGGAGGCCGCCGCCGGCTCCACGATGTTAGGCCCAACGACACCAGAGACCCGACAGGGAAAAAGTCGGGTCCCAGTACAGGGAAGAGATTAAACGATTTATTGTAGAAGAAGATTTTCACTTCTCCTCACTGATTGTGGTCTGTTGGTCAAGTCGAGGAAGTCGAGGATCCAGTTGCAGAGGAAAGTGCTGACTCCCAACTTCCACGAGTTTGAAGATGAGCATAGTAATGTAAAAAAATAGACCAGGAAGCAAAAGTTGCTGCCTCGACAGAAGTCAGGCATATCAGACCTGCCGTGGTCAGAACATGCCTGTACTTCCAGCTTCAAGTTATTTTAAACATCCTGTGCACTTCTGAGATATCTTCAATAAGACCATTGTATAGTTGGATAAACTATGGATTAATAAAGATGGGCACTGAAATGTTTTATCTTTTTCTAAATGTTTCAGAAAATCTCTTGTAAATAGTGAACTGCAGGATGACTTTGTAGCAAATCTTTTGTCTTGACGACCTAGATCTTAGACACAACTGTTTTTTAGTGGAAGACCCACAATCAAGGTGCATTGATATAATTTCCTAGGCAAGAGTAGTCTGCAGATATATTAAAAAGTAGATGATGTCAATCCAAAACTTAGCTTGATTTCTACACAGTGCATAGAATAGCAGTATAAAGAGAATCCTGGACACAAATCATCTGTTGACAGATGATTAAATAGAACTATATTTGCAATAATACCTACAACATTTTTCAAAGTGTTGTAATCAACAATAACACTCCTGGATTATCTCATCCATAGTGGGAGGCTGAAGGAACCGAGCAAATCAACAGAAATGGTGCATGATTATAAAAACATTGCAGAAATAAAGTTCAGTTATTGTGGAATTAAATTTCAGTCCCCAATTCTTTTTTTTTTAATCCCCCTGGATATTAATTATCTGATTTAGGGGATCCAATATTGTTATATCTGTTTACTATAATGTTTATTTGAAAGTGATTATTGAGCATAATTGCAGGAACTGTTTTAATGAAGTCTGCATTCCCAAAGAATATCACAGACCCACAATCTGCGAGGTAATGTTGCTGTGGAGTTATAACCCCAGATTCAAATTATCATATATTTAATGATTGTGTATTAATTTGTAGTTTCTTCAGGTATTTGGGTATACTTCTACACATGCTTTCATGGTCATGCACAATTTCTGTTAATTTACTGGGTTTCTTCAGACTCCCACAATGGATGAGATAACCCCCCCATTTGAAGTTTACCCACACAGCCCATCCCTCCCTCTGACCACTTGCATAGAATATTTTTGATCCCGCAACTACGATCAAGGAAGAATGTTGGCCTTTACTTCTTTCTTTGCTTTTTGCCAATCTCTCAGTTTCACCACTTTAATACTCTTTCCTATCATCTCCTATCCACCACTTTCTAGCTACTGCATCTTGTCCAAGCCACCATGGCTTGCATCCAATCCTAATTTAAAGAGCATTTATCCATCACTGGTTCCTTTGGTCATTTTCTTTGGCTCCATGCCTTTCAATGCATTAGATTTCTAATCCGTATGATCTCTGCAAAATCCCCAGTCATATATCTTCTCCCAAGCTATTAATTCCTTGGACAACAGCCTTCTGTGCATTTATTTCCTTCTGTACTCCACCATCATTGACAATAGCCTTCAGTTAATTTCACCTTGGATCTTACTTATGTATTTAAATAATTTAACTAATTTTCAGGTTATAATAGTTGCCATATAAGAACCATTGATCTTCAATCAGTTTATCAGGTAAGCCTGCTCCTGGAGTTCCATAAACAGACATTGCCTGTAGGTGTTTTGTTTAGAGATACAACTTGGAAACAAGCCCTTCGGCCCATCGAGTCCATGCCAACGATCACTCACTTGTTCACACTAGCCCTATATTATCTAACTCTTTGCATCCACACCCTACACACTGGGGGTACTTTACATCGGGCAATTAATGCACAAACCCGCACATCTTTGGGATGTGGAAGGAAACCAGAGCACCTGGAGGAAACCCACGTGGTCACAGGGAGACTATGCAAAATCCATAGAATGCAGCTCAGACCATCACACAAACCAACCTCCCTTCCAGTGACTCCATTTATACTTCACGCTGCCTCGGCAAGGCCTGCAGCATAATCAAGGATGAGTCGCACCGTGGCAACTCCCTCTTCTCCCCTCTCCCATCGGCCAAAAGGTATAGAAGTCTGAAAATGCACATCTCTAGATTCAGGGATAGTTTCTTCCCATCTGTTATCAGGCAAAAGAACCATCCTACCGCAACCAGAGAGCAGTCCTGAACTGCTATCTACCTCATTGGTGACCCTCAGGCAATCCTTGATCGGAATTTGCTGGCTTTACCTTGCACTAAATGTTATTCCCCTATCATGGGTAGACACAAAATGCTGGAGTAACTCAGCGGGACAGGCAGCATCTCTGGAGAGAAGGAATGGTGATGTTTTGGGTCGAGGCCCTTCTTCAAACTGATGTCAGGGGATTGTCGGGACAGAGATAGAATGTAGTCGGAGACAGTAAGACTTGTGGGAGAACTGGGAAGGGGGAGGGGATGGAGAGGGAGGGAAAGCAAGGGCTATTTGAAGTTAGCGAAGTTAATGTTCATTCCGCTAGGCCCTTTACCTCCCCCCTCGACTCCATCCAAGGACCCCAACAGTCTTTTCTGGTGAGGAAGAGTTTCACTTGCACCTCCTCCAACCTCATCTACTGTATCCGCTGTTCCAGGTGTCAACTTCTGTACATCGGTGAGACCAAGCCCAGGCTCGGCAATTGTTTCACTGAACACCTCTGCTGAGTCCGCCTTCACCTACCTGATCTCCCAGCTGCTCAGCACTTGAACTCCCCCTCCCAATCCCAATCTGACCTTTCTGTCCTGGGCCTCCTCCATTGTCAGAGTGAGGCCCAGTGCAAATTGAAGGAACAGCACTTCATATTTTGCATGGGTAGCTTACACACTAGTGGTATGAACATTGACTTCTCTAACTTCAAATAGCCCTTGCTTTCCCTCTCTCTCCATCACCTCCCCCTTCCCAGTTCTCCCACCAGTCTTACTGTCTACGACTACATTCTATCTCTGTCCCACCCATTCCCCAGACATCAGGCTGAAGAAGGGTCTCAACCCGAAGTGTCACCTATTCCTTCTTGCCAGAGATGCTGCCTGTCCTGCTGAGTTACTCCAGCATTTTGTGTCTACCTTCGATTTAACCCAGCATCTGCAGTTCTTTCCTACATATTCCCTTCATGTATCATGCATCATGTATCTATACAATATAAATGGTTTGATTGTAATCGTGTATTGTCTTTCTGCTGACTGGATAGCATGCAATAAAAGCTTTTCACTGTACCTCGGTATACGTGACAATAAATTAAATTAAAGAAAGTTAATACCCAACATCAGGATTGAACCTTGGACTCTGGCGCTGTGAGGCAGCAGCTTTACCACTGCCCAACTGTGCCGTGCTGTGCTTTAAAAATAAAACAATGCTCCGTAAAATAGTGAACTCATAATATTTTTAAAATATATAATTTATTTTATTTATTTCACAATAGACAAATTAAACTTGTATTTATTCTAAACAAATATAAACACTATGCATTTCTTCCTAAATAGGTAGCATTTTCTCAATCAAATTAGATAGCACATCTTTCTGATCTACCTGGCCTATATAAATGAAGGTGAACGCCTTTCAGACATTATATAAAGAAGCGTGAAGTGAAAGGATAAGCAAATAGGCAGCAGTTTCATATTTATGTTTCAAAAAACTTCACAACCAGCAAATTATTGAAGTGCAGTGACTGATGTTATGCCAATACATGTCAACCAACTATTGCACTCAATCAACCTACCATATTGAACTGATAAATCTGCTTCTGTAATTCTGCTTCTGATCCAAGCAATGGGATGATTATGACTTTCAACAGTGGTTTAAGTTTTGTACCACATTTTAGTTTGAATACAGTAGGCTGAGAATCCAATTCTCTTTTTCAAGCCATTGAATTACAGAACTAGGAAAAAAAACTGTTTTGAATGTGTGCTTCCAAGACAAAGGAAAGGGACTGAATAATATAAAAATGTATAAAGTTGCTGTACAATAATCTGAAACAAATAGGTGTTAATCTAAAAGCAGCCATTTATAGGATTTATCCAATGTGTCACAGACTTTAAGTAAAATCTGTCATTTTCTTTTGGAACCTCCATTTGACCTAGTTTCCTTCAAATCATGACATTAAAGTTGTTAATGAGAACAGGAACACTATATCCAACCCTCGATTTTCTTAATGCGCTATCCGGCATTTGGAAATGCAAGAAAATGTATAAGGGGTTGATCAGTTCTTATGGTGTAATTTATCCCCTGCAAATGTTGGTTCAAGAAGGCAATTATTTTTAACAATACAATAAAAAAAACTCTTGTTGTATTTGGATACTCACACCACTAAGCCATGAATTTAATATGGAAGAAAAATTACCCGTAATAAAAAAATAAATACCAATTTATTTTTTACTCAAAGATAATTTACACATTTACAAATAAAGCTTGATAATGATACCTTAATTTGTTGCTATCAAAAACTATCTATAACACCATAGAAATAAACTCCTCTGCATGATATTTTTTATTTGAAATAAAGTAAAGAGTTGCTCTTCTTGGCACATTTAATTTTTAATACAGGGGATGAAATGGCTTTCGGGAGCTAATAAAAAAATGGGTACTAATGGTGAAAAAGCAATAAAGTCATTTCCTGAAATGCGCGTTTTAAATGTAAAACGTTTGGAACACTCAGCAGGTTAAATAGCACAGTCATAAAGCTATACAGCAAGGAAATGGGCCCTTCAGGCCACCATGTCCATGATGTCCAAGTTGGCATTCTAACCTTGTCCCATTTGCTTGGATTTTGCCCAGAGACTTCTCAACCATTCCTATTCATGTATCAATCCAAATGTATTTTTAAAATCATAATTGCATCCACTTATTTAGCTTTCTTCGTCTGCTCATTCTAGATATCGACAACCCTCTGAGTGAAAAGTTTACCCCTAATGTGCCACTAAAACTAAATCTCTCCCCTCTCACCATGAACATAATTTCTCTAGTTTTAAAATCTTCTACTCTGGGAAAAGATGGAAGTGTTCACTTTATCCATGCCCTTCATAATTTGTACACCAAAGGTCACTCCTCAGCTTCCTATGCTTCGAAGAAAAATGGTCCAGCTTATACACCCTCTCCTTATAACTGAAGCCCGCAAGCCCAGGTAACATTCTGGTGATTATCCTCTGCACCCTTTCTAACTCAATGATATCCTTCCTATAGCTGGGTGACTAGAACTGTACACAGTACTCGAATAATGGTTTCACCAACAACTTGTACAGCTGCCAACATTTGTACTCAATGCCCTTCCCAATGAAGGCAGGCAAGCCAAACTCCTTCACCACACCATCCACCTGTCTCGCCACTCTTTAGGATTCATGCACCTGTACTCCCATATCTCTTTGTTCTTCTATGCTCTCCAGGGCTCTACCATTTACAGTTTTTGTATCCTGTCCTGGTTTGACATCTGTGAACAGAGAAATCACTTTAATGTTTCAGATGAATAATCTTCCATTAGAGCAGTAAATCTACAGTTCATTTTATTTCGAGGATAATTTCAGGACATAAAACAAACTGACAACTCCCTGTTTTCTCTCACCTCCCATCAACTTCAAACCATTTTCCATTGCAGTAGCTGTGTGAAACCAATGATATCATATGCATAAATTGTTTCTCCTGCTGATACTTATTCCGTTTAAGTAAGATCTCAAAAATAAATTCCAGGGCACTTAGAGGTTTGTGTTTTCCCTGTTCTTTAAGCATAATAATTCAGCAGTTCACAGTGAATTCTTCAAAACAGGCCCAGGCCCTTTATCTGATGATATGAATAAGGAATGTAAATTAAAAAAATCAAAAAAAATTGGGCAGCACAGTGGCACAGTGGTAGAGTTGCTGTCTTACAGCAGCAGAGACCCAGGTTTGATCCTGACTATGGGTGCTGTCTCTACAGGGTTTGTACATTCTCCACGTGACCTGCGTGGGTTTACTCCAGGTGCTCCGGTTTTCTCCTACACACCAAAGATGTACAGGTTTGTAGGTTAATTGGCTTTGATAAAATTGTAAATTATACCTAGTATGTAGGATAGTGCTAGTGTATGGGATGATCGCTGGTCGGCATCGACTCGGTGGGCCGAAGGGCCTGTATCTCTAAACTGAACTAAAAACAAAGCAGTTTTTCCTCATTATTTATATGAGAAACCATAGTAAAGAGCTTAGAGGGGTTAAACTCTATCAAATCTTTTTCTCTACAATTTAGCATCCCTGCCAAGTTCCAGATTACTGGCAATAATAGGAAGGACAGATGGCTGTGCTCTGTTGTCTGCACCCTGTTGTGTAACAGAAGTGACAATTTAAAATATGTTGAAACTAAATTGAGATCTTTTAACCTTTTAAATGCAGAACTCCCCATGGGTTTCATCCGATTTCTTCCCACATCCCAAAGAAGTGCAGATTGTTAGGTTACTTGGCCATTGTAAATTGTCCATAATGCTTAGCAGAGTGCCAGAATCTGGGAGAAATTGATGGGAATACAGAGAGAATTTAAAAAATGCAATTTGTGTAGTTTGGTATTTGCTGGTCAGTGCAAACCTGATGGGCTGATGGGCCTGCTTCCATACTGTATGACTCAATGATTCTGACTGAATCATATTGTTAATGGGAATATTATTAACACTCTTATGATATACCATCCCTAATATTATTCATCTTGTAGCTTTATAAAGTTATGTTTTATATTAATATATCTATAAATGTTAACACTTTAACATATCAATGTAAAATATTTTTATCACAATTTCTAAATTGCCAGAATTCATAACATTGTTATGGGTAGAATGACCTCTGTTTTTCCCCATTTTATTTGCCATCAAGCTAATCTGCTTTCCAAAGGTGAACTATGGTAAACAGGGAGTTTACTATGCACATTTTCTAAGCATCTTAATGCTCAACAGTGACTTCTATAGAAATCCATTCAGCTGTGAATAATTTAGTTGTGCGCAGTAAGTACCATTCTTTGGCAACCAGTCTGAACCGAGCACTTACTATACAAACAGTGGCCTATTGTCATTAAGGACTTCATAAGATATTCCATTTGTGAGGAAATAGCTTTCATGCAAACTAGCACCATTTTTCCTGGAGGTGATGTGAATTGTGTAGTTTTCCAAGAGAAGCGAGTGGTGATCAGTAACTGTCAAGCAGACCTTCCCTGCTGCATGAACCAGTTCCTACTATAATGAATATGGCATATCATGTGATGTTCTCACGGTGGGTTTGTTTCTTGTGCTGTCTGCTCTGTTGCGCATCTCCAGCATTTTATTTCAGATTCCAGCATCAGCAGCATTTGGCTCCTGAGAAATTTGCCATCCAATGAAAAATGCTCTGAATTAGTCTGACTCATACCCTTGAAACATTGTACACTTACTTCTGTGCTCATTGATTGTCACATATTTCTCCATCTCGCTGTGTCCCCCAGGTAGACTGCCACTCTTGCAGGAGAAGGTGACATACAACTGCTCCTGGCTGCAAATGTGTTCTTCATCATGTGAAAATCCTCAGCATTATTTCACCTTTATTATTGAACATAAGAATCACTTTTTGTTTAATCATACTTAGAAGCTCAGACAATGGCGTGATTCAAAATGTCTTTTACTCCTATAAGTATAAATACTAAATATACATGTTATAATTAGGACCACAAGCTGAAGTGGTATGAATTATTATCTGTTTCAGACACAAGCTCACAAATGTGAATATGCTGAAAAATGTGCACATGTATAACAATGCAAGAGGGACTCACTATTTGTGGGAACCAGTACTGTTCCCACATAAACTTCATGGATAATTCTCATTATAGTAATTGCATAATTCCGTCAACACAGTCATCTTGTTTTTTTTGCATTGCTGCACATTCCCTGGGCATAATTTCAGGAGGACGAGCTGAATATAACTGATGCTGATTGAAGTCATGGCTGCATTATTTTAGAAAGCATTTATTTCGAGAGGGTTTGTATACAAAAACAGGGATTTATTACTGAGGCTCTATAAGGCACTGGTTAGGCCGCATTTGGAATATTGTTAGAAATTTTGGACACCATATTTGAGGAAGGATGTGCTGGCTCTGGGGAGGATCCAGAGGAGGTTTACAAGAATGATCCCAGGAATGAGTAGGTTAACATATGATGAGTGTTTGACGGCACTGGGCCTACTCTCTGGAGTTTAGAAGAATGAGGGGGGACTTCATTGAAATGTGCAGAACAGTGAAAGGCTTGGATAGAGTGGATGTGGAGAGGATGTTTCCACTAGTGGGTGAGTCTAGGACTAGAGGTCATAGCCTCAGAATTAAAGGACGTTCTTTTAGGAAGGAGATAAGGTGGAATTTATTTAGTCAGAGGGTGGTGAATTTGTGGAATTCTTTCCACAGAAAGCTGTGGAGGCACGATGCAGTTAGTGAGGACAATATGTGCAATAATCCCTTGATGAGCTGAATATATTAATGGAAATTAGTTACTAAAGGGGCTGTCCCACTGAGACGACCTAATTTGCGCGTTTAGAAGAGTTCAGCAGAGTTTGAAAAAATGTCATGTTGAACACCTCCTTCAACTATGTAGAAGACCTCCTTCGACCTCCTTCGACTATGTTGAAGACTAGCTTCGACTAGCTTTGGGAAAATTGGACACCGAATAGTGGAGAGTGAAGACGACCTCCTTCGATCTCCTTCGACCTCCCTTCGACTATGTTAGAGACTATCTACGACTACCTTCGATTACCTTCGACTACCCTCGATTACCTATGAATAACATGCCGACCTACTACGACCTACTTCAACTAAACCTACGAGTAAAAAAAGTATAGATTTTTTCCATGGTGACCTTTTTTTAATCTCGGGCATTTTTCAACATGTCGAAAAATACGCCGCGACCTAGCTGAGGCATCGAGTACACGGGGACTACTCTCAAGCATGAAGGAGAGTTACAAAGACCTCCTAGGACCTCGTGTCGACCATACTGCGAGTATGAGTCGAGGGCAAACTCGTCTGAACTCATGGATTAGGTCACCACAGTGGGACAGCCCCTTAACTTTAGTCAAAGATACAGAAATGTATGCAAAGCAACATTTTCTATTTGTGTCTATGAGCACAACTCCAAAAGCTGCAAGAATGCTTGCAGTTAGGATGACTGTCAACCTCATCTAGTGTCACTAGAATTCACTGTTGACCTTTCTCAGCCCATTGTTTGCAGTGAACACCATTTGCCAATGGACATCAGAGGTTCTCCAGGGCTTTCTTGGCAGAACAAGGTAAAAAAGTCTTTGTCTTTCAGTCACAGACAGCACCTTAGAATCTTGATTCAGCACCTTCCAAATCCACAATCTGTACTAGCTGGAAGGACAAGCAGCAATAACATGGAACACCACTGCCTGTAATTTGCCCTCCAAGCCACACATGATCCTAACTTGGAAAAGTATCGCTGTTCCTGCACTATTACTTGGTCAGAATCTTTGAACTCCCCTCTAATGTTGGTAAACCCACAACTCACGCACAACACCAATTCAAGATGTCAGCTCACGACTATCTTCTCAATGGCAATTGGAAAAGAGAAATTCAATGTTGTTTCAGCCCATGAAGCCCACATCCTGCGAATGAATTTAAAAATGGAGATGCAACTGCTTGGGTATTCTAATAACTGCAAGGTTTTCTCCAACTCACAAACCATCCTAACTTGAAGATACCTCTCCTATACTCAGTCAAAATGTTCAAGCTTCCCAGCTTAAAGCACTGTGGGAATTCCTTCATTTCCAGCATTGCAACATTGCAGCAGGTCAGAGAGCCTTCCCCTCAAATCCTTACTGGCAATTTGAGATGGTCAATCAGTGCCAACCTTCCAGAGATAACTCCCATAACAGTGGCAATGAATAAATTATTCTCTGACTGATATGGTTGTATGCACTAGATGAACTGAAGAGCATCTCTCTTAGTTTTTTTTAATTTAGAGATACAGTGCAAAAACAGGCCCTTCGGCCTACTGAGTCCACAACGACCAGCAATCCCTGCACACTAATGTTATCCTACACAAGCTAGGGACAATTTACTATTATACCAAGCCAATTAACCCGCAAATCTGTACGTCTTTGTAGTGTGGAAAGAAACCGGAGACCCCAGAGAAAATCCAAGTAGGTCACGGGGAGATCATACAATCTATGTACTGCCAGCACCCATATTCAGGATTGATCCCGGGTCTCTGACACTGTAAGGCAGCAACACTACCGATGTGCCACCGTTCTTAAAATAAATGGATGGAAAGGGGATGAGAAAGGAAAAATGGCTGAAACATGTTTCATTCTCAATCCCAGATATTTGCTGCAAATGGCGTAGACAATGAAAATAAATAAAAGCTCAAGTTAATCAAGGTTGAACACTGGAAATTGCTCAAACAGTGAAATCAGCAGTGTACAAGGAACCATTTGTAATATACACTAGACTAAGTGCGACCCATTGGGTCCCAGTCACACGAGAGGCCTGGTCCCCCAATGCAGCCCATTCCCCAATGCAATATTCCACCACTCATCCTTTCCCCCACGCAACCCATTCCCCCAACGTAATATTCCACCACTCACCCATAGCCCCTAACTGTGCAGGCACGGCTCATTTCCCCTCATCCCTCTTCATGTGTGGGAGGGGAGGAGGGGAGGGAAGGGGGGTGTAGGGTGGGAGGGGAGGAGGGTGTGTGTGGGCAGGGGGGCGTAGGAGGTGGGAGAGCGTGGTGTGGGGGGAAGGGGGGGTGGGGGAGGAGGGGTGTGGTTGGGTGTGTGGGGTGGGAGGGGAGGTGTGTATGTGAGCGGGGGGGGGGTGTGGGAGGGGGGAGGGAGGGTGTTTGGGGTGAGGGGTTTGGGGCGGGGACGTGTGGGCGGGGGGAGAGAACTCGGAGAAAAGATGGGGAAGACGGGGAAGAGCCATGGGGGAGAGGGGAATATCACGGGGGAGGGGGGCAGGAGCCAGTGAGGGGGACCGGTTGGAAACCTCCGCCGGCCATCCAGCGCGCCCCTCAGCTCCAGTAAAGACGTAATGGTGCAGGAAGGGGAGGACCGTCCGGCGGCATGACAGGAGAAAAGACCAATCCACGTGGCGCTGACTGGCAGGAGAGGAAATCGATCTGCACACGTGCAGTTTTTAAGATTTTTAAACCTTGCTAACTTTTACAATAGACCACCAATTGGAACAAAACTAGGTGCACTCGCAGCACAGGAGAACAGCGAGTGAGCTGGCAAAAAATCGTAGCACTGTCGCGTACTGTTTTTGCAAGATCAGAAGTTTTATTTATGTATAAATAGAAGATAGATAGATAGACAGATAGAAGAAGAGATAGATAGATAGATAGATAGATAGATAGATAGATAGATAGATAGATAGATAGATAGATAGATAGATAGATAGATAGATAGATAGATAGATAGATAGATAGATAGATAGATAGATAGATAGACTATACCAAACAAAATTGATTGTCACTTAAGCAAGTGTCTCATGCGTGGCCAATGGATGTATGAGCAAAGCTTGTAAACATATGTGTAAGATAATGTTAAACAAAATGTAAACAAGAAACCAGTGAAAAATACTCATAATTTCCAAAAGATTCAATTTGTCTCACCAATTGAAAAAGCAAATGAAAAGAGCAAGTGTTCACAATGTAGAAACAAGGAATTGCAGATGCTGCTTCACCAAGAAAAGACATAAAAAGCTAAAGTGACTCAGCAGGTCAGGTAGCGTCCCTGGAGAACTTGGATAGGTGATGTTTCAGGGTGGGACCCTTCTTCAACGCAAGACGATCCATTTTATCAAAAGTTGACATATTGACCGTTGTCATGAAGATAAATAATGGACAGTTAATCTTGATAGTGAATGTTATATTGATGAACCCAGGCAGTAGCTGGATGACCAAAACACACCACACTTAAACTTAAGAAGCCACAGCTTAATCTAAAAGCCAATCGCAGCGAAATTATTGATATAGTTGGAGTAGCTCATTGGACAGAAAATTACCAAAGATAGGTTAAAACATTACAACTTGTATCTGAACCAGATAGGTGGAAGCTGGCCGGAATAAATCCCCCTGAACTGAAGGAACGTTTTGTCACTTCTAAATGGCTCGGTTTCACACAATGAAATGGATGTTTGAGAAATGTGAAGAGGTTTTTAAACATAAGCTAGAAACATTGTAGGCCACCCGTGTCAAAACTTCTGTTGATCCCAATTTCCAGTGTGGTTCAGCAAGCCAATGGCAAAGCAATGAAATCAACATTTATTGCATAAATTGATAGGCTACAGAGAGAAAAATAATTAAATCTGTTGTGTACTCTGTAGGTGCAACTCCCATTGTGCCAACGCTAAGGTTTGATAGATACATGATGATCTCCCGAGATAACAAAGGATTCTTAATTGAGAAATGTCACTGGAACAGATAGAACAGAAGGCATCCATGTAGTTTTATCTTGAGGGCAGCAGTTCACTAATTGAATATAACTCTTATCAGGTAGTCGAAGAGGTATTTGACCATCTAAATCCATAAGGTCTTGTCAACCACTTAGAGTTTTGACTGCATTTGTTTTCTTTCATAGAACCACGAAGGAATTGTCGTGGGGGTCTCTGGATGCCAGGATCATCTCCAGTCCAGGGAGCCTAAAGGGACAAAGACCTTTGGAATCTGGAAGTAGTGTTGAGGGGACTGCAGAAAATAGATACATTTCTGACAAATTTGGCAATGCTCTTGACTCCATTGCACCAATTATTGATAAGAATGTGAAGATGAGGTAGATTAAAGCTGCAGGGGAAGTTTTTTATGCATTTCAATGGATTGCTACAATTTGATGATGGATTGATCCACTAATAAACAGCCAGAGAGTTAATCTTACCTCTTGATTCATCGCAAGATGCTGATGTTTGTGCAGAGATGTTTGTGTCACTTGAAGAACAGAACGGAGGATGATACCAAGGCCTGAAGGGATTTATTCCTGTTTAATGTTAAAAGCAAGAGAGGAGATTGCTGGGGTCTTGACATAGATCTTTTGATGCTATTTAGACAAGGTCCAAAGTTTTTCCTTTATTTAAAGAAGGCAATAGGGACAAATCAGAAAAATGTCGACCTTTTATCAGTAGCAGGGACATTATTGGAGAAACTGTTGGGGATAGGTTTTATTTGCATCTGGTAAAGCATTGGAGATATTAGGGATAGTTAGCAGGGCTTTGTGTGGGAGAGATCCTGTTTTTCAAATTTAATAGAGATTTTTGAGGAGGTGACAATGATGGTTGATATTGGACAGTGGATGTTGTGTGCATGGGCATTTGTAAAGCATTCAACCAGACCCCTTATAGTAGGCAGAAGACCCATGGAGTGGATTCAACCATGTGAGAGTGGATCCAAAATGTGTCAGGGGAGTCAGGGGTTATGGGGAGAAGGCAGGAGAATAGGGTTAGGAGGGAGAGATAAATAAGCCATGATTGAATGGTGGAGTAGACCTGATGGTCCAAATGGCCTAATTCTGTTCCTATCACATGACCTTATGTGGCCTTAGGACTTTGTTAACACGGCTGTCCCTTGTGATTTTGAGACTGATTATGGAGACGCAGCAGTAGAGTTGCTGCCTTACAGCGCTTACAGTGCCAGAGACCCAGGTTTGATCCCGACCGCGTGGGTTTTCTCCGAGATCTTTGGTTTCCTCCCACACTCCAAAGACGTACAGGTTTGTAGGTTAATTAGCTTGGTATAAATGTAAATTGTCCCTAATATGTGTACGATGTGCAGGGATCGCGTGTCGGTGCGTACTCGGTGGGCTGAAGGGCCTGTTTTCACGCTGTATCTCTAAACTAAAACTAAACTACTGCTTGAAAATGTCAATTAATTCCATGAAAGCAATCTGAAATCTGTTTTTTGCTTATATCAATATCCCCTCTAATTAAGTCTATCTACACCCTGATAGGGCTGATGATAAATTGTCTGGACACTTTGTTTGCATGTTCTGCGCACATCAGATTGGATAGCAAAAATATTTGTGAAACCTCAAGAGAAGTGAGGTCAGACTCTCTACCAGAGAGAATAATCTCCAGTGTATTTGAAAGATTTTGTTAGAAACCATGAGATCCTTATTTAAAATCCTGTGTTGCAGGATATTTAAAGTTGAATTGCGTTGGTGGAGGGAGGATGTGGGAATTGATGGCAGATTTAATAAGGTGTAATTATCAGTTCTCCACACCAACAGAGAGCACTATGCTCAAGTGATTATCTTGATGATACTACCTGGTGTTTAGCAAACAACAATTTTATTATTCTTCATGGGGTTGTGGTGGACAGGCACATGCTGGCTCTGTTAACTTGTCAGCAAAAAAATAAAGCTGCCAGAAGTAGTAAACACAACCTCCCCTTTTGCTCTAGAAATGACCAATATCGCAATGACCAATATTTACTATTGCAACTTTTAAGAAACTATTATCGCAAAGTTTAAGAAACATTTAGACAGGTACATGGATTGGATGGGTTTAGAGGGATGTGGGTCAAATGCAGGCAGATGGGACTAGTGTAGATGGGACATGTTGGTCGGTGTGGGCAAGTTGGGTCAAAGGGCCCAATATGCACTTTATTCCATGCACTATGACACT
Source organism: Malacoraja senta (assembly GCA_038087875.1). Taxonomy (NCBI): domain Eukaryota; kingdom Metazoa; phylum Chordata; class Chondrichthyes; order Rajiformes; family Rajidae; genus Malacoraja; species Malacoraja senta. Next base: position 15,337,140 of record CM075979.1, on the reverse strand, counting down.
ATGACTCTATGACTATGACTTTAAATGGCACTATGAGTGAATACTATGAAGAAAGCCCAAGGTTGTTTGCTGCTCTTCACATGCAGTTGTCCACCTGGCATTCAATGGTGGACGCTGCAATCCCACAGTAACGATGTGCAAGGATATGTCTCTATGCAGGAACCACAACTGCACTCACCTCAGGAGTGCTTCCTCACAGTGGTTTCATGAATCCTTCCTTTAACAGAACCAGATTTCAAAATTAGAACACAGCACACAACCACTGTAAAATTGCACATTTGATATCACTGGCCTGGGAAGAATTTTTTGTTTTTGTTTTTTTTCACAATAATTTAGTTTACACAGAATGCATTTTTTTTGCCTGTGTTTTATGTGTCTTTATGTTTCACTTTCACGTAGTTTTACAAGCAATTTTTTCTAATCTTTCTATGAAATTGAATAGTATTTGGCTGTTTTTTTTTGAATTTTATAAACATTGGGGAAATCCCAAGGCAGTCACAATCCTTGACAAATTCAACCATTGGCTAAGCCTATGTGTGTGTATCAGCCAACTGTAGAAGCCATTTCTTTTTGCTTTATGGATGGGGCTAGGTTTGCCGTTCATGAAACAAGGCTTTGTTTCTGCTTCAGGCAACCTCCCCCCCACACATGCCTGCCTTATAATGCACTGGCAGACCAATTGTTTCCACCTACTCCTGCACCACCAAACTCATCTTCAAATCCCTTGATTTTATCTCATCCGTCCCTGTCCTGTTCCTTATATCTTACATCTGAGACACCCCAAAATGTTCTTAACAATTCAATGACTAAATTCCTCTGCTTCCATCACATGGTCCTTTTAAACCATCATTCCCCATCAGGAAGGCCTCAGGGCCCTACAGTTCTTCCTTGAACAGAGACCCAATCAGTTCCTCTCATTTAGCACACTCCTCTGCCTGGTGGAACCTGACCTCACTGCAATAACTTTTCTGTTGACTCCTCTCACTTTCCTCAAGATAAAGATGTAGTCCTGGGCACTTGCACAGGCTGTAGCTATGTCTGTCTTCTTGGAGAACATGTCCTCTGGAGGACTTGGATAGAAAAACATGCTGCCACAGTACCTTTATTCTTCTTTCCCTAGCTAATATTGGATTCAATTAACCAACTCACCATGGATCCCGTGTCCCCTAATCTCCTGGATCAGCCTACCACGGGGGACCTTGTTAAATACTTTTCTAAAGCTACATTAAGCTATTGCCCAAGAGCCCTGAAATGACTCCCAGTGGTATGATCTAATGCAAATAATTGAACAATTGACACTTAAGTGTTCAAATTACTGCAAAAGGTGCGTGAATAATTCTGGGTGCCAGCAATATTGGGAAAAACGGACATGTTCCCTGGCTAATCATGTTCCACGTCATAACACGATTATTAAAATAACGCATTAGTTTTAAACTCTAGTCTCCAACTCATGTCACTACTTATTTACTCTCTCAAGAACAACAAAGGCTCTACTTACTGTTTAAGTAAATGTTTTACAGTTTGGCTAAAGGAAATGATCGTCCAAATAGTAGACAGAAGGAAGTGCAGATGCTGGTTTACCAAAAAAGATACAAAGTGCTGATAATTTAAAACTGAAAGTGCTGGGATAACTCAACATGTCAGGCAGCATCTCTGGAGATCATGGAAAGGCAAAGCTTCAGGTCAGGACCCTTCTTCAGATCCTTTTGAAGAAGGGTCCCGACATGAGACGTCATCCGTCCATGTTTTTCAGAGATGCTGCCTGACCTGCTGAGTTATCCCAGCACTTTCAGTTTCAAATTATCTGGAAATATTTTGATTAATTTGTCAGTTAGTATTAATCATAAACAAAGTTTTGAATAGATTTTTTCATTGCTTATTAAATTTCTGCTGAGAATTTCAAGTGCTTTTCTGCACCAGTCTACCATGGGAAACCTTATTAAACGATTTACCAAAGTTATATTTGCTGGCGCCCAAGCACCCTGTAATTAGCCCCAATAGTCTGATCTAATGTGAATAATTGGACAATTAAGTCTTATGATATCATACTCACCAGTAACATGGCGATAGAACTCAGAGCCAACTGTTTTGTTCAATTGTATCCTGTTCACAATTTTGAAGGGTTAACTGATAGATTCTCTGGAGTAAGTAAGTAAGTAATTTTTATTTATATAGCACTTTTAAATCTGCATCTGCACCTGTCATATCTGGCAATTGACGTCAAATAATGAGCAGTTATCAACGGGTTATGAATATGGATAATCATTGGATTGCCAGAATATGATAGAACATAGTACATAGAACAGTACATAGAGCAGCAGGCCCTTTTGCCCACAAAATCTGTGCCGAACACGATGCAACCTCTTATCAACCTGCACATAATCCAATTCCCTCCATTCCTTGCAAACCCATATATACCTATCCAAAAGTCTCCAAATGCCACTATCATATCTGTCAATGCTGGCAGCGTATTCCAGGCACTCAACACCCTCTGTGTAAAACAAGTACCCCCTTTAAACTTTTCCCCTCTCACCTTAAAGCTATGCTCTCTTATATCTGGTGTTTCCATCCTGGGATTAAGGTTCTGACTGTTTACACTATCTATGCCTCTCATAATTTCAGATATTTCTATTGGGTCTCCCTGCTACCTCCAGTGTTCCAATCCAAGTTTGTCCAACCTCCCCCTGTAGCTAATACCCCCCTAAACCAGGCATAATTTTGGTAAACCTCCTCTGCACCTTTTCCAAACCCTTTGCATCCTTCCTGTAATGGGGTGACTAGAGCTACACACAATACTCCAAACGCAGCCTAACCAAAGTGCTATAGAGCTGCATCATGATTTCATTTTTCCACAATGTGTCTTTACATTATCCACAGTAATTGAGGTCATAAAATGGCTTGTAACATTGGAATGGTGAAAATCAGATGGGATGTACAATGGAACGGCTATCTGCTGCTATCCAATTTGTGTCTATGCTGAGGTTGAACTTCAGTCTTAACAAGCAGATAATTTATATTTGCAAACCCTGTTTATTTCCCGTGTGAATTTGAATTGAACCCATTAACGAGCAAATTCAGCCAGAAAAATATATGTTTGAATTGCAACAAGCATTTTCTCAAATCTCCAAATATGGTTTTGATAGAGCAAAAAAGATCAACTAGAATTCCATTATTTTCTGACCATAAAAAAAACTGGCTTTATTATCTCAATATTACCAATAATAGAGATGTTTCACTGAGAAATCACAGCAGAGGAAGGAAAAGCGAGAGAATATAATTTAAAAAATAACATTTGTAGAAAAATCCAATCAAGTTTGTGATGTGATTTGATTGCATCCTGAATGAAATAGCTACATTACAACAAACTTTAAGAACTGAGGGTTGACCCTAGCAGAATTTCTCCATCTGCAACTTTTTTAAGGATTTGGCAATTAACTTATTTATTCTAAACAAGTTATTTGATTAACCTTTCTTCAATGGAAATTTTAGATTAGGTGTATACTTCAAACCACTGAGGAATCAGATTGTAATATTGTAACACTTGCTGAGCAATGATTGCTTATAGGAAGTGCAGAATGAGAGGTTTAAGCAACTTTAAAAGTGTAGTGATTAAAAAGAAGCTTGGATAAAGTTAAAACCCAATATAGCTAACTACCTAATCGTGTTGGAAAGAGATTTTATGGCCACAGTCTATTAGATGAACACTGGGAATTATTAGATCAGAGGCAATATCTTCAAGTAATGAAAATAATAAATAAAGTAGGAAGCATTGTAATTGCCTATATTTTCACAGAAATTGTTTTGTAAAGCTTTTAAATTTCCTATTACATTGGCTAATCCAAGTGAGAACTCTGTTGCGAACACTATTGATATGTTTTGTAACCTGAAGATCAATAATTTTGCAACTGGTCAGTCAATATTTGGCTAATTACATCTTCAGGCTATATTCACTTTCCATTACTTTAGAAACAGCAATGCATTTCAATAGCATCCTCGGGAGTCATAGGCAGGTCAGCACCAAGTGCCTCATTTCTAAACTCATTAGAGCCTTTTAAACTTTCATAAAACACTGTGGCAAGCAGTGACACAGCTAATAGAGTTGCTGCCTCACAGCTCCAACGGGCCAAGGTTCCTGACCTACTGTATGTATTGAATCTGCACTTTCTCCCTGCGGATTTCCTCCAAGTGATTCACATTCCTCTCACATCCCAAAAATGATACGTTAACTGACCACCACAAATTGGGTGGTCAGTTAACTTTAGAGACGCTGCCTGTCCCGCAAAGTTACTCCACCATTTTGCGTCTACCTCGATTTAAACCAGCATCTGCAGTTCTTTCCTCACACATGGTGTGTGACCAATGTTTTCTCTGAGGGTGTTGGAATACTTCCCATTTGTCAGCTCCAACAATCTTAACAAGATTCAAGATTAAACAGCACGCCCGACTGAAACCAAATGCATAACACACCATAACAGGCTATCTATGAAGTGCACAGTAGTAACTTGTTAAGACTTCCGCAGTACTTACTTCCAAACTCACAATTTCTATCACCAAGAATGACAAGGACAGCTTATGCATGCAAACTCCACTTCCATCTGAAACACACATCTTGCCTTGAAAACACCTTGTCCTTCCTTCATCTTCACTGGGCCAAATGCAGAAGATCAGTCATAAAAGTCATAAAATCAGAGAAACAGTCATAGAATAATTCAGCACAAAAGCAAGCCCTTTGTCCCATCTGAACATTAAATATCTACATAAATCCCATTTACCAACATTTGGACCTCATTGTTCAATGGCTTGATAACTCAACTGCTCATGGGGACATTTATTAAATATTCTGGGAGTATCTGCATCCACCACCCGCTCAAGCAATGCATTCCAAATCCTAATACCCCTCTCAATGAAAAAGTTATTCCTCTGAACCTCTTTAAAACTCTTAATCATTACCCAAGTCCATGTCTTCTAGTTTTAGTACATCTGCTATGGGGAATATTTTCCTATTACTTATCCATCAATGCCATTCATAATATTTTATACCTCCGTAAAACCCCCCAACATCCTCCTCTGCTCCGAGGACTATAAACCCAGTTTATCCAGCCTCTTCTCAGCTGTTACATTTCTTCCCAACTCTTATATTTCTTCCAACTGACTCTCATCTTATCAGCCAACTGAATCATCCTCTCATCTCTTCCTAAATTAAATTAGAAACTTACACCTGACCTCCCATCTCTGTCATTGGATACCTTTGAACTATCTTTAATCAGACTTTATCGAATTTCAATGTTAAAACTTTGCACTAAATGTTGTACCCTTTATCCTTTATCTTTGCACTGTGGATGACCTGATTGTATTCATGCAATACTTTTGACTGGATAGCATGCAAACAAAAGCTCGGTACACGTGACAATAATAATCTAAACTAATTAACTCCACGTTTGAACTTAGGTTCAAATGACAACAAATAAATATCTATCTATCAAATACAAGAAACATCCTGATGAATCTCCTCTGCATCTCCTTTAGTGCAATCCAGCTCCTCTTATAGTGATATGACCATAACTATACAAATATGTTGGTCGTGCCCTAAAAATATTTTATAAGTTAGGTCTTTATTCTTTGGAGCGCAGAAGGTTAAGAGGGGACTTGATAGAGGTCTTTAAAATTATGAACGGGTTAGACAGAGTTGACGTGGATAAGCTTTTCCATTGAGAGTAGGGAAGATTCAAACAAGGGGACATGACTTGAGAATTAAGGGACAGAAGTTTAGGGGTAACATTAGGGGGAACTTCTTTACTCAGAGAGTGGTAGCTGTGTGGAATGAGCTTCCAGTGGAAGTGGTGGAGGCTGGTTCGATTTTATCCTTTAAAAATAGATTGGATGGGTATATGGACGGGAAAGGAATGGAGGGTTATGGTCTGAGTGCAGGTAGATGGGACTAGGGGGAAGTATTTTTTTTTTTTTTTTTATAATAAAAAAAATAAAAAATTAAAAAAAAATGTTCGGCACGGACTTGAAGGGCCGAGATCGCCTGTTTCCGTGCTGTAATGGTTATATGGTTATATGGTTATATGGTTATATAAAGTTATACCTTAATATCCCTGTTCTTATTTTCTATGTGCGTTCTAATAATGTCAAATTTCCTGTACATCACTTGCACTTTTTTCATAAGTACATTTGTTACCTCTGTGAAATGTGTTATCAGATTAATCAGCCAGGATCTCTCCCTTTCAAATGTACACAAAAATCCTGGAGAAACTCAGCGGGCGCAGCAGCATCCATGGAGCGAAGGAAACAGGCAACGCTTCGGGCCGAAACCCTTCCAAAATACATTGTCTCTGCCTGTTCGTGCCCCACCGAACTCATCTCCACCTACCTCGACTCCATCCTATCCCCCTTGGTTAAATCCCTCCCTACCTATGTTCAAGACACCTCAGACACTCTCCGTCGTCTCCGCGCATTAAAATACTCCTCCTCTCTCCCTTTCAAAGCTGTGTTAAGTATTTTTCATTAATCCCCGCCTTTCCAAGTGCCGATTAATCTTGTCCATCAGAATACTTTTAATTATCTTCCCTACCACTGACATTAGACTCTCTGGCCTGTAATTATCTAGTTATCCTTATTGTCCTTCACGAATAACGATGCTGCATTTGTTTATGTCCATTCATCTGGCACCTCACCAATTGAAGTTTAAAAAATCTCTGCCAGGACCCAGCAATTTTCTCTCAGCTGCTCGGGAGTTATCCATCTTGTGGCCCACCAATACAACTAATACATCCGCTATTTTAACAAAAACATTTTCTAGAATTTCACCACACATCATCTCAAATTTTCTAAATCCATTTGTCTTCCCCTGGATATATACAGATGAGAAGCACACATTTTAAGATCTCACTTGTCCCCTCGCTCCATATAGATTGCTATTTAGGACCCTAATAGGTGATTTTTTTCTTTGTTGACCCCCTTGCCTTTAATATATTTTTAGAATATTTTGGGAAATTCCTCAACCTAGTTCACGTACCTACTTGCCCTCTTTATGTTTCCTATACTTCTGAAAGGCCTATAACTGCCATATGTTTGCTTTTATTTTCTTCATCTAGTCCTTAATATCCCTTGACATGTAGGGTTTCTTGCACCTGCTTTGTGTATTTTTCACCATAATGGGGACATATTTGCTCTGAACCGTCATTATTTAACTTTGTGAATGAGTTCCACAAATCAGATATACCTGCATGAAACTGTTCCCAATCTACTTTTGGCACGTATTCTTATTTATCCTCCAATACAGGACCCTCAGTCCCAAACCATCCTTCTTTCCTAAAATATTTTAAAAACTTAGAGAGATATGATCACTCACTCTAAAATGCTCTGCCCCTGATATTAGATCAATTCCTGTTTCTTGTCTTGCATGATTATTGACTTACTGGTCAACATGGATAGATACACAAAACAAGTTTCCACTGCCTCTACACCTTGCACATTAAAGTGATCCCCACTATATTGGGGACGTTGAAACCCCCTATCATTGTAATCCTACTACTCTTATGTCCCTGTGATTTCCTGAAGATTAATACCAATCAGTATTATTTAATTATCTTCACCACAAGCATCACCAGGGCTTTATGAAGACCACTCCTCACCACTATCTCAGAGGTAATTAGACATGTATTATTTCCGACCTAGCCAGTGACATCAAAGTTCTCAGAAAGAAGAGAAATACACAATAATATAGACTTCAATTGTGAAGAGAATCCCATCCATTTACAATTGTGCCCTCTAAATGTAACTGAACAGCTGAGTACCAGTCATCAATTGCAAAGAAGCTCCTAAAGTACACTGTATGACTCTATGACTATGACGCAAAATCAAGTTGGAGTTGTTGCCAGAAAAGTAATGTGCAATGGGTGGCAGTATTCTTGGGTCATTGTGCAACAAACTGTTTCTGTGGTTTCCCCACACCAATGCCGCAAAATACAGTTGTCATACATCTCATTCATCACCCATTCCAATACTTGGACCTTTCCAAAACAGATACAAAAGATCTGACTTGCTCTGTAGCACCACATCTCCATTATTAAAAACAACCAATTTCTTTGAAGGATGTTATGGACCCCAGTGGTAAACTGTCATAAAATAGAGCCAGACTTATCTCTGCATGTGACAAGGCAACAAGGGATGTCAAAGCCATTTTTATCTCATTAAAACTAGACACGGACTCTCCAGGCTGCCAGCTAAGTGCTGTTTGATTCCTTCCCCTGAATGTTTAGAAGTATTTTTTTTCTTTCCGTTATCTATGAAGAGAAGGCAGACTGAAAACACAAGAGTGAATATAAAGGTGGGAGAAATAGGAAAAATGAAACAATATTATCAGTTATGTGAAAATCATTTTGCATAATAATAGATGGAGTTTTCTGAAAATTGTCAGGTAACCTTCCGTCAATTGCAATCTTATTGTGCATTATTTCTGGCCCTGACTATATTGGATTAAATATCTGTCCAAGTGTCAATCTTGGCACCATAGCCCTGTATTCATCTCTGAGTCAGAGGTTGTGTTTCAAGGCTCTCTTCAGGCACTTTAGCGCACATCACAGCTGGCAATCCGTACAGTAATACGAGAGCATTGTAACATTAAAGACAGCTGTGAAGGCCAAGTCATTGAGTATTTTTAAAGTGGGGGTTCTTGATAAGTAAGCTTATCAAAAGTAATGGGGAGAAGGCAGGAGAATGGGGTTGAGAGGGAAAGATAGATCCGCTATGATTAAATGGTGGAGTAGACTCAATGGGCTGAATGGCCTAATTCTGCTGTTACGACTTAAGAACTTGTAAACTTATGAACATTGCCTCTTGGATCTGAGGACCTGAGGTCTCCCTACTCTGGCAGGGAGAGTGGGTACTGTTAAAAAAAGGTTATGCAGAATCCCCTCGCATCCCAATGATGTGCTGATTGGCTATTTTAACTTTCCTTCAGGTGCCTTTCAGTGAAAAAGAGCACAGCTTTTTACTGTACCTCATGACAATAAACTAAAATAACTATGGAGAGATTAAACGGACTGGACCTTTATTCCTCAGAGCAAGTGGTAATCTCATTACGACATGCAAAATTCTTATAGAGCCTGACTGAGTAGATGTAGGAATAATATTTGCACTGTCTGGAGAATCTGGATACAGGTATCGCTGTGTCAAATTAATAGGCTAACCACTAAGCACAGAGATTTATTTTACCCAAAAAGGAGAGCTTCTTTGGAACTCTCAAACCACTTGTTGCATTGCTGAACTCTTTGTATTCATCCCTTTAATCTATCCCAGTAATAGGCTGCATAGCTCCATTTATTTAAAGTCCAGTAATAGCCCATTTGTCTGAAATATTTAATTAAAATTGGATAACTTTACTGCAGATTAATTCAATATAATAATCTTTATGTTTCACTTTTTACGTGTGTTCTAGAAGTTTAAACCTATTACTTACATGGTGAAACAGAAGGAACATTCAAAATGGGTATGAGCTGCTTCAAGAACGATAATTCCATGAAATTCAAAATTATTGTGTCATTAAATGTTTAAGATTTCAGAACTCAATTTTGCCTGATTATCAAACTACATCCACAAAAGTAGGAACAAAATAATAAGGATTACAAAATAATATATAAGATAATAATAATATTAGAAATTGGAGAATTAACTCAAACATATATCTTAGAACATAAGGAATTATTACAGAAAATAATTACTATCTCGTTATGTATGATTAACCATGTTCTTGCGTTGAAGGAGTTAAGAACACAAAATCAGGGATACAGTGAAGAGGAACATACTGCTATTTAGCTGACGTTTCCATGTAAAATTGCTGACAGTACATGGTTCATCTTATCTCTGGTCTCCACATTGCAACACAGATGTCAGGAATAAGCAGAAAGGTACATGTCATCCTTCTTACTTATTACACTACTAGTCCATGCCAGTTCCCAGTGGAGTATTCCATTGGTCCCAATCCTCTTATTCCCCTGTAATCTTGTAACATTCTCCCTCACGTGCTCATGTACTTATATTAGTACTCCTTTTCACTCAAAGACACTTAAAGGAAAGTTAAAATAGCCTCTCGGCACATCACTTTGAGTTGAGGATTCTGGAGTACCTGGCAGAAACTCACCGGATTACAAGGATAATGTGCAAACTGCACACATTAAAACCAGAGATCAGGATTAAACCCAGGTCGCCAGACCTGTGAAATAGTAGTACTAGCTGCTGCACCACTTTTTTCTTTAAATGTAAGAATACTGTGGCTTGAAAGACTCCATTACTGACAATGGCTATTTTTAGATTTTCGTATTTATAAAATCATTCAGACTTGATATTTGTCGAGACTTGTCACATGCAAGTTGGCACCAGAGCATGGTGACACTGTGTGCTGCCCCAGAAGAGGATCTTCAATTATCTACTATAATCATTCCACTCTTTTAACTGTATATGATTGTGCTCATGTATGGTGTGATCTGACTGGATACACACACAAAAAAAGTTTTTCACTGTATCTTGATGCAGGTAACAATAAACTAAACCAAACATCTTGGATGCCAAGGTGGGTTTTGAATTCTTGTTCATGCGCTGTTTAGTTTAGTTTAGTTTAGTTTAGAGATACAGCGTAGAAAAAGGCCCTTCGGCCCACCTAGTCCACGCCGACCAGCGTTCCACGCACATTAACACTATCCTACACAAACTAGGGACAATTTACACTTACACCAAGCCAATTTACCTCCAAACCTGTAGGTATTTGGAGTGTGAGAGGAAACTGAATATTTTGGGGAGCATGTACAAACTCCGTACAGACAGCATTCATAGTCAGGATCGAACCCGGGTCTCCAGCGCTGCAAGCGCTGTAAGTCAGCAACTCTACTGCTGCTCAACCATGCCGCCAGATATAGGGGTTTAACACTTTCCTCTTTAAAATTACCATCTGCAAAACATAGCTTTTCTGATCAATCTGTTTTCTTCTCTTTTAATTATGGAGACACAAACTATCTAATACATTGCCGTTCATACAAGGCAGAATATTCTTGTCATGCTCTCCTGTCTTAAGCACCAGCTTTCTTTATATTTAAACTCACATGGTAAAACCTCCAAAAACCCTTTGTGTGAACAGCCACTCGGACGTCTCCTACTTTCTCTACTTAATGATCCCTAACTTTTTTCTCTCAAATTATAGTTATTAGAGTCATAGAGTTATTCAGTGTGGAAATAGGACCTTTGGCCCAAATTGCCCTCACCGGCCAACATGTCCCAGCTACACTAGCTCCACCTGCCTGCGCTTGGTCCATATCCCTCCAAACCTGTCCTATCCATGTACCTAGAACATAGAAACATAGAAAATAGGTGCTGGAGGAGGCCATTCGGCCCTTTGAGCCAGCACCGCCATTCATTGTGATCATGGCTGATTGTCCCCTATCAATAACCCGTGCCTGCCTTCTCCCCATAACCCTTGACTCCACTAGCCCCTAGAGCTCTATCTAACTCTCTCGTAAATCCATCCAGTGATTTGGCCTCCACTGCTCTCTGTGGCAGGGAATTCCATAAATTCACAACTCTCTGGGTGAAAACGTTTTTTCTCACCTATCTTAAATGACCTCCCCTTTATTCTAAGACTGTGGCCCTTGGTTCTGGACTCGCCCAACATTGGGAACATTTTTCCTGCATCTAGCTTGTCCAGTCCTTTTATAATTTTATATGTTTCTATATGATATCCCCTCATCCTTCTAAACTCCAGTGAATACAAGCCTAGTCTTTTCAATCTTTCCTCATATGACAGTCCCACCATCCCAGGGATAAATCTCGTGAACCTACGCTGCACTGCCTCAATCACAAGGATGTCCTTCCTCAAATTAGGAGACCAAAACTGTACACAATACTCCAGATGTGGTGTCACCAGAGCCCTATATAACTGCAGAAGAACCTCTCTACTCCTATACTGAAATCCTCTTGTTATGAAGGCCAACATTCCATTAACTTTCTTCACTGCCTGCTGTACCTGTCTAACTGTTTCTTAAATGTGGGATAATCCCAGCTTCAACTACCTCCTCTGGCAGCTTGTTCCATACACCCACCACCCTTTGTGTGAAAAAGTTACCCCTCACATTCCCGATTTCGCCGAACTTCCTGTCTCTGATGTTTGATTTCTCTGGTAGATTTATTTACTGCTTCTCCGCCTTGTGCATAATTATTTCATGGCAGGGGAAGAAATTTACATCCATAAGGTCCATCACAAGACCAAGCTGTGATTTAAAGATCTTTTATCTTGTCGATAGCTTAAAACCTGATGCTTCGTGTTTCTGTATTTTAAAAGCAAACTTGACCAGGTTTTACCCATTAATCCTTTCGCTTGCATTTTAAAGTAGATTTGTGGGATGACTACATGTTTTTTACATTCTTTCCCAAGCATAACAGAAAACTTAATTAATACAATTCTACTATAAGGTGATGGCACAGATAGATCAGACTATATCTTAAGCTCAAAATGAATTCCCAATTTCCAAGAATATACCTTATACCTTATGATGAGTAAAAAGACACTTCCAAACAAATGGAAACAATATTTAATATACATATTATATTTGGAGTTAATAGTATAATCAATATCTAAATGGAAGAGTAATAAATCTTAGCCTGTCCAGTAGCCTGTTTTGGTTTCATTAGAACAGAAGAGCACAAGAAATATAAGCAGGAGAAAGCTAATAAGCCCCTTATTTAATACAGTTGATCTTTTATCTAGCATTACATTCCTACACTGACTCCTTATCCTTTGAAATATCTAAAAATATATCAATCTTGTCTTGAGGCAACTCAGTGGCTGAGACCCCAGAGCACATTGATAACAATTCCTGCCATCTTGTCTTAAGATCTTGTAATCTTCAGTCGTAAGGGGATGAGAAGTGCTGTAAAGAGATGGGTGAGGACCAGGAGTGGGGGTGCAAAGGGATGAGTGAAGCATAGAGATGGAGATGGTGAAGCATTGTAAGCAAGGGAGTGGTGGTCTGGAACTTTACTGCAAGATTCGACTTGACAGGAAGCCTGTCAATAAATGCCAGGTTTTCGAAAAATAACAGCAAAATAAATAAGGTGTTTTCAAATGCTTTCTTCTAGTTCTCACAAGGCAATCACTTCCTAAGGCAAAGAAAGCATTATTTTATGTCGTAGGTCATAGTCGAAGGTAATCAAAGGTAGTCGAAGGTAGTCATAGATAGTCATCAACATAGTCGAAGGGAGGTTGAAGGAGATCGAAGGAGGTCGTCTTCACTCTCCACTATTTTTCCGATGCTAATCGAAGCTAATCAAAGCTAGTCTTCAACATAGTTGAAGGAGGTTGAAGAAGGTCTTCTACATGACATTTTTTCAAACTCTCTTAAACTCTTCTAAGCTCGCCAATTAGGTCGCCGCAGTGAAACAGCCCCTTTAAGGGCCTGTCCCACTGCGGGGACCTAATTTGCGAGTTTAGAAGAGTTTAGGAGAGTTTTAAAAAGTGTCATGGTCTTGTTGTATCGCCGAAGTAGAACACCTCCTAGGACCTCCTACGAATATGTAGAGAACATCCTTCGACTATGTAGAAGACCTCCTTCGATCTCCTTCGACCTCCTTCGACTATGTTGAAGACTAGCTTCGACTAGCTTCGGGAAAATTGGACACCGAATAGTGGACCACCTTTGACTACATTCGACTATACTAACACTATCTACGACTACCTTCGACTACCTTCGATTACCTTCGATTGCCTTCGATTACGTACGAATAACATGCCGACTTACTACGACCTACTTCAACTAAACCTACAAGTAAAGAAATATTGATTTTTTTCCATGCCGACCACTTTTTACTCGCGGACAATTTTCAGCATGCTATAAAATACTCCTCGAACAAACTGAGGCCTCGAGTATGCGGGAACTTCTCTCGAGCATGAAGGAGAGTTACATAGACCTCCTAGGACCACGTGTCGACCATGCTGCAAGTTTGAGTCGAGCGCAAACTCTTCTGTCCCCGCAGTGGGACAGGGCCTTTATAATACACTGTTAATGGCTCAATCATGTAATCATGTATTACATAGAAAACATAGTAAACATAGAAAAATAGGTGCAGGAGTAGGCCATTCGGCTTCGAGCCAGCATTGCCATTCAAAATGATCATGGCTGATCATCTAAAATCAGTACCCTGCTCTGGCTTTTTCCCCATATCCCTTGATTTCTTTAGCGCTAAGAGCAAAATCTAACTCTCCCTTGAAAACATCCAGTGAATTGGCCTCCACTGCCTTCTGTGGCAGAGAATTCCACATATTCACAACTCTCTGGGTGTAAGTTTTTCCTCATCTCAGTCCCAAATGGCCTACCCTTATTCTTAAACTGTGACCCCTGGTTCTGGACTCCCCCAAAATCGGGAACATTTTTTCTGCATCTAGCCTGTCCAATCCTTTAAGAATGTTATATGTTTCTATAAGATCCCCTCTCATCCTAAATTCCAGTGAATACAAGCCCAGTTGACCCATTCTTTCACCCATCATATGTCAATGCTGCCATCCCGGGAATTAACCTATGCTGCTCTCCTTCAATAGCAATAATGTCCTTCCTCAAAGTAGGAGACCAAAATTGCACACAATACTCCAGGTGCGGTCTCACCAGTGCCCTGTACAACTGCAGTAGGACCTCCTTCCTCCTAAACTCAAATCCTCTCACAACGAAGGCCAATATGCCATTAGTTTTCTACACTGCCTGCTGTACCTGCATGTCTTTCCACCGACCGGTTAGCACGCAACAAAAAGCTTTTCACAGTACCTCGGTACACATGACAATAAACTAAACTGAATTGAACTGAATTGGATTGGGGTTGCAGGGAAGGGATCAGAATAAATTGTGGAGCAGCTGTTACGAGCGATCTGACGATTTACCAGATCAATGGGAGGCAATGATAGTGTAGATGAGATGGATCAGATTTGAGCGGCTTCGACTGTGTGATGCCCTGGAAATTAATGCAGTTTCTGTTTCAGTCTGGGATTTTGTCTGGCAGGGCCAGTGCAAATGCTGTTTTAGCATGAAAAAACTTTAATTTATTTATAAAATAGTGATGGATGCATCATGTCTTGAAACCAACAAAAAGTTTGCTTACATACTCAACCAAGAAAGAACTATAAAGTTTTAGTTTCCATCTAATTACTAATCCAGGTTACAGTTAAATAATGAATTAGCTAATGCCAATGAATCTGAATGACAGGTGAGTGCCAATTTTAGTTTTTTTTGTTTTTAGAGATACAACATGGAAACAGGCCCACCGCACCGACCAGCAATCCCCGCACATTAACACTACCCTACACACACTAGGGACAATTTTACACTCATACCAAGCCAATAAACCTACAAACTATATGTCTTTGGAATGTGGGAAGAACCCAAACATATCGGAGAAATCCCACGCAGGTCACGGGAAAAACATACAAACTCTGTACAGACAGCACCTATAGTGAACCCGTGTATCTGGCGCTGCAAGCACTGTAATGCAGCAACTTTACCATTGTGCCACCGTGCTGCCCTATTTTCTCAATAATTTTAGAACAATATAACCCTTAGCAATGCACACTTCTCAAATGTAAAGTGATGCACAAAAGCCACTTCACTGCTTAATACCAATATTGAAGACATTAAATGCAGGTTTTTAGCCAAAATAATGTTTTCCTCTCTCTCTCTGTTGAGTTTTATCACTGAGTTTGCCTTGTTTTTGTTTGTTAGATTGCTTACACAGTAATACTCTTTAGTGATTTTAACTTTCCAGATCTGTTAGCAGCTCACAAAGAATATGGGGAGAATAAAATAAATTGTAGGTTTGGTGTCAATGGAAGATCGATAGTACACTCAGAGTCAGTGGGCCAAAGGGCCTGTATCTGTGCTCTGTCTCTCTATGACTCTAAATATAAATGTGGCATTTGCTACACTAAGATAGGGCCATCAACAAGATTGAAGAGATGCACAATGCAGGATTATAAAACATTTTGCCATGTTTATAAAATATTCAACAACAGAAGCGACAGTGGCGAAATATAGATTCTTTCATTTATAGATAATAAAGGAAATTCAAGAAGCAATAATGTCTGTCAAATTGAAAGATGATTTGTGTGTGCGCACCTTTAATGCTGGCTTTATCCAGATTGGTGGGGGCTGGACTCAGGACCTCCCTCATGTGCGTTGGAAGGAGTATTGGACAAACTCCATAAGGAGTTCAGCTGAGGCCTTGCTGACCAGTGTGCAAAGGTGTAGCTGGCAGTCATTACTGCCAGCTAAAGAATCAGTGAGAGGGTCTTGTGGCCTGACATTGCGCTCAGAAAATGGAATGGAATGGAATACTTTATTGTCTCATTTGACAAGGCAGAGTGAAATTTTTTGTTTGCATACATACGCAAGGTATGCAAATTGTCACCACATACGACGCTGACAAAGTTACTAAGTAACCCCTCCAGCTTCTCCTTTTATCTCACCCCCCCCCTCCCCACCACTTTGGCAATGCCCCCAAACGGGGTCCTCTATTGTTCTTCCCCCTTCCCCCCCTCCCCCCTCATGGTGGTGAACACTGTTGACTAAAGGGCCTTTCCCACTAGGGCGTCATTTGTGCGTCACGCAGATGGCGCGCAAAGATTTTGTACATCCCAAACTCCTGGGGCACCGCGCGCGACCGCGCATCACTGCCTACGTCACCATGTACCATGCGCACATAATGCGCACCATGCACACATCACGTGCGCGGCACGACGCACGCGTCGTGCATCGTGACGTGTAAATGATGTCGCGTAAATTACGCGCAAATGACACCCAAGTGGGACAGGCCCTTTACTCTATTCCAATGAATCACAGCTTTCACTGATTAACAAGAAGTGCATGTTTTTTTTAAACATTCTGTCATACGTTTGTGAACCATCTTCACCGCTTGTTTATACTTCTGGCACAATCTTGCAGATGGCCTGAGCAATCTTTGTAAATTGAGTTTGAGGTTTGCCCTTTCCTGAGAGCAAGGTTATCTTAAACATATCTCCATTAAATTGATGAAATGGTCAAAGTTACCATATTTAGGGCCGGAGGAGAGCTACTTTTGCTGCTTGTGTATTCATTGTTCACATCACTTGGGTCCCATTTAGGTACCGATTTGAATAATCTGTTTCTTTTGAAACAGGTGAAGCATGGACGTCTTCTTTTATGGGCCTAGAATGTATTCCTTATTACATAGAAACATAGAAAATAGGTGCAGGAGTAGGCCATTCGGCCCTTCGAGCCAGCATCACCATTCAACATGATCATGGCTGATCATGCAAAATCAGTACCCCGTTCCTGCTTTTTCCCCATATCCCTTCATTCCGTTAGCCCTCTAACTCTCTCTTGAAATCTAACTCTCTCTTGAAAACACCTAGTGAATTGGCCTCCACTGCCTTCTGTGGCAGGGAATTCCACAGATTCACAACTCTCTGGGTGAAAAAGTTTGTCCTCATCTCAGTCATGATTTCCATCCCAACTTGACTTCCCAGTTAAGAAGAAGGGTTTGGGCCCGAAACGTTGCCTATTTCCTTCGCTCCATAGATGCTGCCGCACCCGCTGAGTTTCTCCAGCACTTTTGTCTACCTTCCCAGTTAAGAAGGTGAGTTTTGGAATAATGCTGCACCCCTGATACATCGACTTGATTGAAACAACTGGCAAATTGGAAATGCTATGGCTATAATTTTGAGTGTCAACCGCTGTTTTAGTTTTTAATTCCATTAATTATGTGATCTTCACACCGTAAGCAACAGCTACTTAACAGCTCTGAAAGGGTGTGCAAAATAGTTAATGCGATGTTTAGTAAGAAGGCAAAGTTCATTTAGAATCATGGTCATACAGCATGGAAACATGCCCTTCGGCACAATTTGCCCATCCCAACCAAGATGCCCACCTAACACTAGCCCCACCTGCCCATCTTTGACCCTATCCTTCTGAACATTTCCTATCCACATACCTGTCCTATTGTATTTTAAATGTTGTTATAGTACCTGTCTCAACTACCTCCTATGGCAGCTCGTTCTGTGTACCCACCATCCTCCGTGTGAAAAAATTGCCCTCCAGGTACCTATTAAATCTTTCCCCTCACATCTTAAACCTGTGCCCTCTAGTTTTTGATTCTCCTGCTCTGAGCAAAATACACTGTGCATCTACACTATCTATTCCTTTCATGATCTTATACACCTCTATGTGATCACCCCTCATCCACCTGCGCTGCAAGGAATGAAGTCCTAGCCTGCCTAACGCAGGCAATATCGCAGCCTCTCAAGTCCTGGCAACAACCTCGTAAATCCTCTCTGCACTCTTTGATATTATGCGCCATGGTGGATTCTGCAGAATAAGCTAAATATTAATAGCACTACAGTATGGTTAAAAGCAAAATGAATAATTGTTTAAAAGAATAAAAGCACCATTCCCTACGCCATCGCAAAAACGGAGGGGAAAATATCGTCAAAAATCGTGTGGGGAAATTGTGTGAGATTGCCAGCTATTTTATCACCATATATTGGCCAGGATGTTTACTGTCACAGGCAGCCTGCCTACATGAATTGCTCACAAACACTGCATACTCAAACTTAGCTTAGCTGAACCATGAAGGCAGTTCTAGCTTGTCATCGAATCAGGTGATGAATAACCGCAAGGCCTCGAATAACAACCTCTGGATGTCAAAGGATAGTGACACAATGGTCAGGAAAAGGAAGGAAGCACATGTCAGGTGGAGGCAGCTGGGATCAAATAAATGCACAGTCTCCTTAAATATGGCAAAGGAGACAAAGGCACAGCATAACCCCTCATAAATACATTGTTGTACTCAAAACAAGGTGGTTGCATTTTGACAGAAGGACAGTCACTTAAATATTTCCAAATGCTCTTTGATGCAAAATACTACAGATAGTGGAAATCTGAAATCTGTTGAATGGTTATTGATCTAAAACTTTAACTATGTACTGCCTTACTTGCATGTTGTCTGACATGCTAGGTGTTTCCCAAATGTTCCATTTTTTAAAATATCTATCTATCACCTGTTTGAGAATTGGAGCCTTCCATACTGCAGATATTTCCCAATGTGTGTATCATCCTAAATGCTTACTGTCCGCAACTCTATCTCCCAACTTCCGCCCCTCTCAATCCTGATGCTGAATAATGTCATGCAGCAGAAATCTGTACGTGATCACACATACAGTAAAACATTAATCTTAGACTACAGAACAATAATGTCATGGTCTTCAGAAAACCTAAATACCAAATGGCCAAATTTAGACACTATTTTCAAACAATATACAAAACCACTAACACTGTGGCTGGCTTTTGTAATTCTTGTCTTCTTCTTCTACTTGCGAATGAAACATAAACCAAAGGAATAGTTAGATCTCAAGCCGGGTGTTGAGCAGCCAGGTTGTTGTCTCTGCGTCAATGTCTGCCAGGCCCGGAGCTCCATTTGGTGGGTGGTTGAGCGGTCACCCAGAGATGACATGGTTGGCTGTCTGTTGTTCTGCTCCGCATTCACAGGCTAGGCTCTGGCGGAGCCCCCATCTCCACATGCTGGCATTGAAATGCCCAACTTCTTGAGAAACACAGTTATTCTCTTTTATATTTACCTGAAACTTTAAAATTTGCACTAAACTCTATAATCTGATGAGACTTTCTCTCATTTTCAAAAAAACAACTGAAAAGGAATTTATTTTGAGTGGAAGGGAACTTTTCTCTTCAAATGCATAATAACTATTTTTTTTGTGTAAGTAAAGATAATAGAAAGTGGCTTCAAGAATTCTTAAACAACAATATATTGGTTAAACACAATTACGAGGTTTCAAAACAGAACTCCAAAAGCAAAAATTGATAAAATAAAAAGCAGTATACCGGAAATCTGAAATAAAAGCAGAAAATAAAGGAAATATTCAGTAAGACAGGCAGGATCTTTGAAGGAGAGACAATGCTAATGGTTCAGTCCAATTAATGCGTGGACAAGGCCCTCCAGCCCACCGAGTCCATGCCAACCATCAAATACCCATTCACACTGGTTCATTGTTATCCCACTTTCTCATCCACTCCCTACACATTAGGGAACATTTACAGAAGCCAATTAACCTACAAACCTGCACGTCTTTATGATGTGGGAGGAAACTGGAGCACCTGGAGGAAATCCACATGGTACCAGAAGAACATGCACACCATATAAACAGCACCATCTGGTGGCACGGTGGCACAGCGGTAGAGTTGCTGCCTTACAGCGCTTTCAGCGCCAAAGAAGCTAGGTTTGATCCCAAATATGGATGGTGTAAGTACGGAGTTTGTACTTCTCCCCGTGACCGCATGGGTTTTTTCCAAGATCTTTGGTTCCCTCCCACACTCCAAAGACACTTCTAGGTTAACTGGCTTGGTATAAATATAAATTGTCCCTTGTTTGTAGGATCGTGTTAAGGTGCAGGGATTGCTGGTTGGTGCGAACATGGTGGGACAAAGGGCCTGCTTCAGCATTGTCTAAACTAAACTAATGGGCCTGTCCCACTTTCGCAACCTGTCATAGGTCATTGCAGGTCACCGAAAATGTTCAACATGTTGAAAATCCAGTGGCGACCAGAACAAGGTACGCCTCTTTGGGTGACTACTTACGACCATACAGGCTTCACCCCTCAACATGTCGCTGGAGTGTCGCCTGTATGGTCGTGAGTAGTCTCCTCAGTTGCCCAAAGAGTCGTAGCGTCTTTCTGGTCGTCGCTGGATTTTCAACATGTTGAAAATTTTCGCCGACCTGCAATGACCTATGACAGGTGCTTTCAGTCGCCAAAAAAGTTGGGTAAGTGGGACAAGCCCATAAAGCAACCAAGGTCAGGATCAAATTGGGGTCTGGTGCTGTGACGCAGCAACTCTACTAGCTCTGCCACTGTGGAAGTGGGATGTTAACTAGAATATAACAAACAAATAAGAGGTAAGGAACCTTTGAAATAAATGATTAACAAAAATAAAAAACATCCAAAGGTTGGTAAATATCTGGAATTCTCTATGCAAGAGGGTTTTGAAGGTTGGATGCTGAGCGTAATCAAGAAATAGACTGATAGATTTTTAGATATTAAGGGACATGGGGAAAACAAAAATTATTGTGTCGGAAAGAGGCGCAGAGGTAAAAAATTGCCACCGATTATATTGAAAAGCTGAACTATCATGAGGGGACTAATAGGCTACTCTTGCTTCTACTTCTTATGTTCTTATGTCCACCTCCCTGTTCTGAGCATGTTCATATCATGAATATAACTTATTGACATTGGTACACAATTTGTGAGACCAGCCTGATTAAACAGAAAGCATAATCAATATTGACTTCTTCCCTGTCACTTTAGCTGCAACATCTCGGAAATTTATGACAAGTACAGGATGTGCACTTTGAAGCAATCCTGTTTTGATGACGTGCACGTATTACTGCAACCTCTTCCTTCACTGAGGATATATCTTGGGTACAAGGTCACTATATTCTGATTGAATTTATCCTTTAAAGAGCTACTCCATAACTGTCAGTAATTTTTATAGAGCTAGCTGAGCTTTTGCAATGAGAAATCAAATGTAAATCAATGCTCCTTTGGTTGAGATCATCCTAAACCATGTTTTATAAAGGCTATAATAAAGATTTTTTTTGTAATTTTTTTCCATACCAATCACAAATAATTTCAGTCGTATCAAAATGAAATACATTTTTAACTAGGTTAGATGACTGCTTTCAAGTTTATATCCTAAGTATGTTCGACCATTCTTCTGCTAATATTTACAGTATTATTCAGACTCTTGTCAAAATGGCAATACCATTACGTGCAATTACACATTCTGTATATCCCCCCCGTGGCTGCATAAGACTATTAAATTTCACTCATAATAATAAAACATAAAGATTCAAGAGACAGTATATAATAATGTTATCATATTTCTTAACTGACCAGAGGGTGGAAAATAATTCAGCCTAGGATTCTCAGCTTTTGGGGAAAACTCGATATTTTGCACTATACATGATGCTTATGGAAATAAAAGATTGCAAATAAATTTTCCTTGGGGTTTCTGTTAGTTCTCTGCAATAAATTGAAAGGATATTGCATCTGAGCACATAAATAGATTTTCTGTTGAACTCCCACTCGAGTTGTGATTGTGGAACTAAATAAATTACGAGGATATTTGTGCTGCATTAATTCTTTTAAACTTTTCCATAGATCAACCCTATTTCCCCATTAACTTATCTCTCAAAATTTGTGAATCTATATTTAGATTGGAAAACTGTCATTCTGCTCTTTGGGAAAATTCAGGAAAGTAAACCAAACTCCCATTCCTAATTTTAGTGGGGGTGGGGGGTTGGGGGATGCTAACAGGGTTAAGTTCTCTCATGAGAGAGATGGAATATCTTGAAATATTTCAGCTGATCAGGAAGAACAGTCATGACAAAAGGAGACAGAAGCAAAGATTAGGTAAAGCCTGACCACCCTAACTGATGTTTTAGATGAGGTGAGTCAAGTAATGAACATTCAACATCAATGAATGCTATTTATGTGGAGTTTAGTTTAATTTAGTTTCAAGATACAGGGCGGAAACAGGCCCTTAGGTCCACCGAGTCCACACTGACCAGCAATCCCGGCACACTAACACTATCCTACACATACTAGGGACAATTTACAATAACACCAAGCCAATTAACCAACAAACCTGTACGTCAATGGAATGTGTGAGAAACTGGAGATCCCGGAGAAATCCCATGCAACTCACAGAGAGAACGTACAAAATCCGTGCAGACAAGCACCAGTAGTCAAGATTGAACCCGGGTCACTGGCGCTGTCAGGCAGCAACTCTACCACTCTGCCACCATGCTTCACTGTGTTCGAGAAGACAGTTTATAAAGTCCTTCATAAGGCACCATTGGCTCAAGCTGGTACCCATAGGAATGAAGGCAGGTTACTGACGGGGTTAGAAAGTGGGCTAAGAAGCTGGAGATAGTACTGAGCACATTCTACATTTCACAGGATGTGAGACCAGCAAACAAGGTGAGCAAACAAATAAATGGCCCTTAGTAAATGATGGGATGAAAGCAAATTTGCCAATGACACAAAGATAGATTGCATTATGTAAGCTGTGCAGATTAAATAATTGGACAAATCTAACAAGTGGAATATGGTGTAGGGAAAGTAGAGTGCATCCACTTTAGATGGATTGATAGAATAGCATGCTTCATTAACGGTTAAATAGTTGGAACCTAAATAAACTTCATGATCAATGTACTTAAAGCGTCAAGAACAAGTGCAGAAAATAATCGGAATGTCTAATGATATGTTGAGCTTTATTTCCAGATGACTGAATTACCAAAATTTATTTTATATTAAGTAAAGTTGGACCAGTCCTGAAGAAGAGCATAACTGGGCAACAGATCTTCGAAATATTGGTCTTTAAAACTTAAATGATGCCTAGAATACAAGATTGAAATCTAAAGAGAAATTTAGTCATAGGATTGTAGTTACTGGAATTACAATATGTATGGGTGATTTGATATTTTTAAAAGCTTAAGGAGAATTGATAGAAACTGCCTCTCCAGCTTGGGAATTCTAGGATGAGAGGCATTGTGTAAAAATTGTGAAACTGGGAAAATAGTCAACTGGTGGTTATTAGAATTGGAATTCACTTTGCCAAATTGCATTTGTTCATTTTAAATGTATTTAAATTAGTCAGAGGGTAGTGAATCTGTGGAATTCATTGCCACAGATGGCTTTGGAGGCCAAGTAATTTGATATTTTTAAAGCAGATATTCTCAGATTCTTGATTGGTAAGGGTGTCAGGGGTTATCGGGTGAAGGCAGGAGAATGGGGTTGAGGGGAAGTTAGACCAGCCATGATTGAATTGCGCAGTAGACTTGATGGGCCGAATGGCCTAATTCTGCTCCTATATCTTCTGCTTTTTGATGTTAGGGAGGCAGATCGTGTCTTTAGAGACTTGGGCGTTAGGGCCAGCGGGGTATCACTGACTGTCTCATAGCCGTTCTGTCAACAGGCTAACAAACATCGGTTCCACATATGGAAGTTTCATATCCAAAGACATATTTGCAGGCTGATATTTATGTAATGGCAGGCTAGCAGTTCATGACACAGGAAGCTGGGATGGGGTAGTCAATGGAATGCCTGATCAGTTTGACTTCCCGTATTTATTAATACACAATAAATGGTTTCCCCACATGTGCTGGGAAGTTTTTTTCCCCCTGGGCTTTTAAATGCAGATCTGTTGGCCAGTTGAGGGAAGGATTGTGTGGAGCAGTGCAGGACTCAGCTGCCAAAGAAAAAGAGCAGATCAATCTTCATGAGGGAAAACGGGAGAATGTTAATCTGCTGCAGCCGCAATAGTCGCAGAGCAAAATCAATATGTTTGTCTGGTATGGATTGGTCATCAATAGATCCATGCCTCTCCAATAAATTCACCGACTGGCTGCCAATGCATCTGGGACGAGGCAGATGGGCTTATGTCCCAGATCAGCCTAGATCTCACTGAATGCAAAATATTGTCAGGCTGGCTAGTTCATCTATTTATGTTCTCTTGTTTCTGTGTTCCTTCAATCTCTTAAATTCAACAAATACCTGTTAATGCTATTTGTTTAGAACCCCTGAAATCATACATGGATAGGGTAGATTTTGAGAGTTATGGGGCAGGCGTAGGCAAGTGAGACCAGCTTGATTGGGCAACTTGGTCGGCCTGGATGAGTGAGGCCAAAATATTTGTTTCCGTGCTGTTTATATTTAGTTTAGTTTAGTTTGGAGATCCAGTGCGGAAACCGGCCCTTCGGCCCACCAAGTCCACACCGACCAGTGATCCCGCACATTAACACTATTGACACACACTAGGGACAATTTACATTTATACCAAGTACAAACCTACAAACTTGTACGTCTTTGGAGTGTGGGAGGAAACCGAAGATCTCGGAGAAAACCTACGCAGGTCACGGGGAAGAACGTACAAACTCCGTACACAAAACACCCGTGGTCAGGATCGAACCCAGATCCCAGGAATTTGGCACTTTAAGGCAGCAACTCTAGCACTGTGCCACCATGTCTCCTAAGTTGATTAGCCTATTTTTCCATACTCTTTAGCAATAATGGATATCAGATTAGCTGTCTACTATTCACACACTATAGCATCTTCAGAGTCAGTTTGTATATATCTATATCTTTAGAAGTCAATAGTGGATATCTCAATGCTATGCAGTTGTTTAAGGAAGCTATACAGGTCGTAATCTGGATATAATTGCAGATCCACTGCTGGATTATTATAGCAATCAGTTGAGTTTATAGGACTTGATATTACAATCCCTACTATAATTGGCACCTTCTTACTATCTTGAGTGGGGGTAGGGGTAAAAATGTCATTGGGGTCATCAGGTGGGCACCCTCCTTCCTTGGTGTTTCATTGATAGGCTCACGACACCTCCAGAGGGCTCAACAGCAACACCTGGCATCCCAGGTGGGCTCCCCTCCGTTTTACCCCTCTTGCTGGTCATTTTGCAGCCCAGTTGGAGTCCTTCCTCTTCAGCCACAGCCAGTTGCTGCTTCGCTCGGCAGCCTCTGGCAGCGACCTGACAGGCCTGTCCTCGAACTCCCATTCCCTTCAGGTGAATACAAACATACCGCTTGATATATCTGCTCCAAATACAGATTTCAAGATTAGCCTTATAAAATAATGAAATAACCAAATTACATTTGTATTGTTATGCTGGCCTCGATGTTGCTAGATTTCACTGTTGTGATTCCACCACACACTATTATTGCTGCATAAATTGGTGAGTACATTTGGGGAGGAAGACATGCACCATGAGTTATGAATTACTGCAACTTGTTTTTTAATGTAATGCTGCATACTTCATACAAAGACCATCTTGCCTTTCGCCTCTCTCCTACTTTCAAGGACTTTTAGAATTAGATATTATCGGCCAATATATTCATGGCAGAAAGTCAGGTGTGACATTTGGAAGTATCTTTCTAATGGCACAATAATTATCAATCCAATTAACCCCCCTTTCCCAGAACAATTTATATAGTTCAATCTTATTTTAATGTGCAGCCCGTTGCTGTGAGAATTTTTTTTTTTAAACGCGACATATTTGTTTTCCTTTCCTCTCTATGTTCTCTCTCCGTAAATCAAATCTTCATATCCCTTTGTTTTTTTTCCTGTTTCTTTACCTAATATGATTTCTTGTTCTCTTGTTATTCTGCTTCTTTCCTGATCATTAATCACCATTATTTAATGAGGAATCACCGGAAATGTTCTCGGACAACCTCATTTCAAGATGACAATAGACAACAGACAATAGACAATAGGTGCAAGAGTAGGCCATTCAGCCCTTCGAGCCAGCACCGCCATTCAATGTGATCATGGCTGATCATCCACAATCAGTACCCCATTCCTGCCTTCTCCCCATATCCCTTAACTCCG
This sequence comes from Malacoraja senta, assembly GCA_038087875.1. NCBI lineage: Eukaryota > Metazoa > Chordata > Chondrichthyes > Rajiformes > Rajidae > Malacoraja > Malacoraja senta. The sequence goes on along the minus strand of CM075979.1, from coordinate 15,310,657 downwards.
CTATCCCTAAGAGCTCTATCTAACTCTCTCTTGAAAGCACCCAGAGAACCAGCCTCCACTGCCCTCTGAGGCAGAGAATTCCACACACTCACAACTCTCTGTGTGAAAAAGTTTTTCCTCATCTCCGTTTTAAATGGCTTACCACTTATTCTTAAACTATGGCCCCTGGTTCTGGCCTTCCCCAACATTGGGAACATATTTCCTGCCTCTAATGTGTCCAAACCCTTTATAATCTTATATGTTTCAATAAGATCCCATCTCATCCTTCTTAATTCCAGAGTATACAAGCCCAGCTGCTCCAATCTATCAACATATGACAGTCCCACCATCCCTGGAATTAACCTCGTCAACCTATGCTGCACTCCCTCAATATCAAGTATGTCCTTCCTCAAGTTTGGAGACCAAAACTGCACACAATACTCCAGGTGTGTTCTCACTAGAGCCATGAAGAGTACAGATCAAAAAGGTTTAATTAATCTCGCATGTACAAAGTCTCATTTCAGCAGTACCGGGCACTGTATCAGTATGCACATATGGGGGAATGAGCTTGACATCAAAAAATTATTTTCCAAAGGATTAGAGAACTTTGGAACCTATTGCCTTTTTTAAAATTACAAGCTGACCCTAGATCTGGAATGTATTTGAAATAGAGATCAATAATTTTACTTCGGAGTCACGTGAGTGACTACGTGAAGAACCCCGTCAGGGCGCATGCCGTCATTACGTCGGACGCATTAGTGCGAACGGCAGCGGGAGCTCGGACCTCCTGCTGCAACGTGAGTAAATACAGCTCCACCAAAGTCGGGGAGACTTTGGAGGAGTTAGAAATAAGTAGAGAAATTGTTTCTGTGTGTTTTTTCCCCCTTATGCAGGAACAAGGGGAAGGTGCAGGCTGCTGCCGACAAGGAGAGAGAGAGCTGCGGGACGCAGTCTCTGAAAGGCAGCCTGCCACCTCGGGGGAGTCACAAGCCGGTAGTGGTGCGGCGACAGACTTGGCAAAGTGCCCAGCCGGGTACACAGCCACCGCCAGTCGGGCGGTCGGCATTACCCAAGTCAGTAAGGGCTATAGACTCCGCAGAGTCGGGCCATGAGATACCGTTCCCCAGCGGTTATCCAAAAGGAGCAGCTCATACAGGGGCTGCTCCACAGAGACGCTCCAGGAGGAGTTGTGTGGGCGGGAAGCCATAGGGAAGGCTCCGCTGGCAGTGCCTTGGAGAGGCCTGCCTCATAAAGCCACAACTCCAGGAGGAGTTGTGCAGGCGGGAAGCCTTAGGGAAGGCTCCTCTGGCAGTGCCTTGGAGAGGCCTGCTTCATAAAGCCATACTCCAGGAGGAGTTGTGCAGGCGGGAGGCCGTGGGGACGGCTCTGCTGGCAGTGCCTAGTAGAGGCCTGCTTGAAAGCACCCTCTTTGCAAGAGGTGAGTGCAGAAGGGCAGATACGCTCTGACCCTGAGTCCGACGACTTCCAAAGGGAGGGCAGGCAGCTGTCAGAGCTGACACCGTGTGCAGCACGGTTTGCCATGTCGTCGGATGCTGGTGAGCCTCTGGGTGAGGAACTTGCCACCAGCATAAATTACCAAGTCTCACATCAGCTACAGGAACTGACAATGGATGAGATAGTAACGAAGTATGAAGCCCCAATCAACTGTGGACTGTTAAAAGTGCCTGTTGGGAACAGGAAGAATTGGGGTAAGATGGGCATACTAATGAAAGCCCAGGAGCATGTGAAGCTCCAGCATTTTTTTAAAGTTGCTGGCATCTGGTATAACGAGCTTTGCCAGGATGGTGGATGGAGAGGGCATGACAAATTACAACAAAAGGCGCTATTGTGGAGTGCCCACTTTGAGATCAATTGCCTCCGCAAGATGCGATTAGACCAACCATCAATGCTAAATATGCTTCACTCTGCCAGCCTGGCACAGTGCAACTGGCACAGCTGTTTGGCGAGGATTTCGCACAGCAGGTGAAGGAGCTGGAGGAGGAGGCTAAGACGGCAGCCACATATTCACCAAAGCGGAAGTATCCCTATAAGGGAGCAGACTGGTCCGGCCAAGGGACGAGTCCGGCTACGATGCAGCTCAGTTGGCGTTCGGCTGTAGCACCGCCACGGAGGTGAGATATCCAGCTCAAGGCCGGGGAGAATGCCAGGTGGTAAGGAGGTAAGAGGGTCTGGTTCTCATGTAGACAGATCTAATGTGATACAATTAAATGTTTACCTCAGATATGTTTATACTGAAGGTTATTCAAGGGCATCGAATAAAGCTTAAATGCAAATTCTCATTTACCCATGCAACATGTTCCAAAAAAGGAGTTTGACTTCAGTATCACTGAACAATTGGAAGTTCAGCTGGAACTTGCAAGCTTATGTAATAAAGGTGTAATTGCTAAGGCAGTTTACCAAAGCCATCAGTTTGTGTCCAATATCTTTCCCTGGCCAAAAAAGGATGGGGGGATGCAGAATTATACAGACCTGAATAGGCTTAACCCTTTTGTACGGTAAAGACATTTTAAGATGGAAACGTTTGTGAAGGAGATCTTAAAGATGCGGATTCAGTGTCTGTTCATTTGCAGGATAGAAGATTTAAAATTCAGCTGGATGGGAGTCAAGGTCATGTGCTCATGGCTTAGCTAGATAATATCCTGATTGAAGGACAATCAAAGGTAACAGCTGAAGCATCAGTGGCAGTTGGTAAAAACCAATTTTTAATTGGGCTTTATAAGCTATTCTGAGGAATCTAAATTGATACCTGTGACACAAATTGACCAGTTGGGTTCACAATGGACTTAATCAACATCATTGTGACCTTGCCCAGGCAAAAAAGGGTACAGCTAATTAAGAGCTGTATCAAGTTAATTGCTAACACACAGCCTTCAATTAGCCAGGTGACAAGACTGCTGTGGTAATGGCTGGCAGCATTTCCAGCAGTTCAATATGGCCACTTTATTATCTACAATTACAAAGGTCAAAGGAACAAGCATTGAGGATACATTGGGGTCATTATAATAGACCTATGCTTCTATCAATAGAGGCTGTTGCTGATGTACAATGGTGGATTCAGCATGTGTCCAATAGTAGTTCCAAAGTGTTATTGGACCAAGCTTCCATGATTTGCAGACAGATGTCAGAGCACTTCGGTAGGGTGCTACTGATACAAGATCCAGCGGTGGAGACAGATGAACATTGCTTCTGCATACATGGGGAATTAACCAAGAGTATTTTATGGACTCAAGGCTTATGGCACTAACTAAACTAGTTTGCATGTGCAGTGCAAAATAGACAACACTGCAGCAGTTGCTGATATGAATCACATGGGTGGAATCAAATCGTTATCATGTGACAGGTTGGCAAATACAATTGGACCTGGAGTAGGGATAGAGAGATTTGGATTGGAGCTATCTATCTGCCAGGGAAACTTAATGTAGTACCAGATGGCAGCTCACGAAAATTCCATCATAACACAGAGTGGATGTGGAACCAGGATGTGTTCAAGAACATAGTACTTCTATATGGAAGGCCAAAATATGTTTCATAGGCACCAGATCCAGGGGCAGTGGCAATTGATGCTTTTTCACTAAATTGGGATGATATGTTTGTGTACATTTTCCCACCATTCTGCCTCATAGGTCGGTGTTTGAGAAAATCAAGCAGGATGCCGCTTCAGGGGTTTTGGTGATACCAAATTGCCTGATTCAACCATGGTTCCCTTTGATGTTACAGATAGCGATCCAACCTCTTTTTACTGATTCCAAACAGTAGGAATTTGCTGGAGCATCCAGTAACGCATTAAGTTCATCCGTTATGTGACGGTATGGATCTGTTAGTTTGCAGGTTTCAAGAATGCCTTACATTGGTCGAGGACTTTCTAGGCCAACGGTGTATATACTCGCTGCAGTCTGGAGAAAGAGTACTCAAAGTATATGACTTATGAAAAAAAAAAAAAAAAAAAAGGAACAATATTGTGTTCAAAAGAATATTCAACATGATACTGTAGTTATTGAAAATGTGTTAGAGTTTATCTACACTTTATTATGATGAAGGTCTTAGCTATACTGCTATCAATACAGCTAGAAGTGCTTTGTCTGCATATCTTGTAATAGGTACACGGACACAAAGTATAGGTTCTCACCCTCTCATATCTAGGTTGATGAAAGGAATCTAATTCCAAACCGCCTAAGCCTAGGTATATGGTAATCTGCGAGGTAAGCGTTGTTCGTAACATACTTCGTCATTGGGTCCCTGTCACGGCTATAACTTTGTTAAAATTAACCATGAAATTGGCTATGCTAATGGCATTGGTGTCAGTACAGAGAGTGCAGACTTTCCAAAAAACTTCAGTTCGAGAGAATGGAAGTGAATACAGAGAATGTTCTGTTTTATATTTCTGACCTGCTCAAACAAAGCAGGCCAGGTGTGACAGGTTTTAAGATTGTGTTCTCAGCATATCCTACAGCTCCATGTTTATGTGTAAGGACACATTTGTTACATTACATTGAAGCTACAAGGGCTTTAAGACAAGAAGAAACAGGATTATTTCTCAGTTACAAGAAGCCAACATAAAAGAGTGGCAGTTCAGACTATCTCAAGGTGGTTAAAGCAAGAGTTGGTTCAGGCAGGAATTAACATTTATGTGTTTACATCTCATTCCATAGCGCAGTAGCAACATCCGCGGCCAGGGCGATGGACGTTCCCATCGACCATATATTAAAAGCCGCAGGTTGGAAAAATGAACTTGTGTTTCAGCAATACTACCATCGGCCGATTGCCGATGGAGGGCTGTTTGCTAACTCAATATTGAGTGCTGTTGCTATTGTTTAAAGTCTGTTTTCAATACTGTTTCATTCTGTTTCGTTTGTTGCCCTACATTAAGAGGGTTTATTGGTTGTTTTATGACCAAAAATAAAACTGTTTTGTTTTTGCATGATATGCAATGTCATGTTTACAGCATTATTGATGATACTCGGAGTCAATCGATGCAGTGAGAAGCCGGGATTTTGATCTGCGGCATAAAAATCACAGAGCTTTAAAATCTTCACGTAGTCACTCACGTGACTCCGAAGTAAAATAGTAAGATTAAACGAGAACTTACCAGTTTGAAGTTTGATCTTTATTTTATGAGGAGTTACGTTGGTGATTACGTGCCCGCCACGCCCAACCCTCTCTCATAGAAAAAAGGTCATAATGGTAGTTCTCATGTTGATCATCTTAATATGTTACTTTAATTATGGTTTTGTCTGTGATTTCATACCGCTGCTTTGAAGATTGACGCGCATGCGCCCTGACGGGGTTCTTCACGTAATCACCAACGTAACTCCTCATAAAATAAAGATCAAACTTCAAACTGGTAAGTTCTCGTTTAATCTTACTATTATACATCGCATGTCCATTATTTTTGAGACAAAGACCCATAATTTATTTATTTGCCTCTGTACTCCATAATTTTAGATTTGTAAAAGTAAAAATCACATGTGGTTAAAGTGCACATTGTCAGATTTTAATAAAGGCTATTTTTATACATTTTGGTTTCACCATGTAGAAATTACAGCGGTGTTTACACATAGTCCCCCCATTTCAGGCCACCATAAAATTTGGGGCACAGCAATGTCATGTCAATGAAAATAGTAATGTTTGGTAATTTGTTGTATATCCTTTGCATGCAATGACTGCTTGGTCTGCGATTCATGGACATCACCAGTTGCTGGGTGTCTTCTCTACTCTGCCAGGCCAGTATTGCAGCCATCTTTTGCTTATGCTTGTTTTGGGGACTAGTCCCCTTCAGTTTTCTGCTCAATTGGGTTCAGATCGGGTGATTGACTTGGCCATTCAAGAATTTACCATTTTTTAGCTTTGAAAAACCCCTTTGTTGCTTTAGCAGTATGTTTGGGATCATTGTCTTGCTGCTGAATAATTGCAAAATGGCGGCGCTTCGCGGCAGCGGCTTCTACAGTTCGTCTGTCTTTTTTTTCTTTTTGTCTTGTTAAGTGTATGTTTTGGTTGTAGTTTATATATTATTTTAGCTGTGTATATGTGGGGGGGGGGTGGGGGAAACTTTTAAAACTTTTCAATCTCTTCCCTGTACGGGGACCCCGACCATTCCCTGTCTGGTCTCTGTTGTCGTTGGGGCCTAGCACCGTGGAGCGGCCTCCAACCGGAATTGACCTGGGGGCTCCAGTCGCAGAGCCTGCGGACTCACCATCGTGGAGCTGACCGACTTCAGAGCGTGGAGAGCAATGGTGGCGCGCGGCTGCGACCCGACTTCGGAGGCTCCAGCCGCAAGCCCCGTGGACGGTAACATCGTGAGCTCGCGGGTCCCTGGTGGGAGACCGCTTTTCGGAGCTCCCGCAATGGCAACTTATCCCGCCCGGATCACAGGGTTAAAATGACCCAGAGCAGGGCCTTACATCACCCGGCGCGGCTTTAATGGCCGCGGGACTTACCATCGCCCGCCGGGGGCGCTAACATCAAGACCCGGAGCAGGGCCTTACATCGCCCGGCGTGGCCTTAACGGCCACAGGACTTACCATTGCCTGCCGAGGGCTTTAACATCGGGAGAAGAATAAACAGGGGGGAGACAAGGCTTTGCCTTCCATCACAGTGAGGAGGGGTTTGGAGATTCACTGTGATGGATGTTTATGTAAATTGTGTTAATTGTGTGTCTAGGTTTTTTCATGTTTCTATGACTGCAGAAACTTAATTTCGTTTGAACTTGGGTTCAAATGACAATAAACGGTATTCTGATTCTGATTCTGATTCTGACTGTGAATGAACCACCGGCCAATTAATTTTGAGGCACTTGTTTGAAGTTGAACAGATAGGATGTGTCTATACACTTCAGAATTCATCATGCTACTACCATCAGCAGTTGTATCATCAATGAAGATCAGTGAGCCAGCACATTCAGCAGCCATACATGCCCAGGCCCTAACACCCCCACCATTGTGTTTCACAGATGAGGTGGTATGCTTCGGATCTTGGGCTGTCCTTCTCTCCTCCATACTTTGCTCTTGCCATCACTCTTATATGAATTAATCTTCGTCTCATCTGTCCACAAGACCTTTTTCCAGAACTGTGGTTGCTCTTTAAAGTACTTCTTAACAGACTGTAACCTGGCCATCCTATTTTTGCATCTGACCAGTGGTTTGCATCTTGCAGTGTAGCCTCTGTATTTCTGTTCATGAAGTCTTCTGCAGACAGTAATCATTGACAAATCCACATCTGATTCCAGAAGAGTGTTTCTGATCAGTCGGACAGGTGTTTGGGAATTTTTCTTCATTATAGAGAGAATTCTTCTGTCATCAGTTATGGAGGTCTTCCTTGGCCTGCCAGTTCCTTTGCGATTAGTAAGTTCACCAGTGCTCTTTTTCTTCTCAATTGTGTTCCAAACATTTAATTTTGGTAAGCCTGTTTGGCTGATGTCTCTAACAGTTTTATTCTTGTTTCTCAGTCTCAAAATAAGTACTCCTGTTTGAGTACTGTTGGGGGGGACAGCCTTCCTGGGGGTAGCGACAGCGGCCGGGCCTCCGGCACAGAGACCGGCCCTATTGCTCAGAAGGGTAGGGAAAAGAAGAGGAGGGCAATAGTAATAGGGGACTCTATAGTTAGGGGGTCGGATAGGCGATTTTGTGGACGCAGTCAGGAGACCCGGATGGTAATTTGCCTCCCTGGTGCCACTGTCAGGGATGTGTCTGAACGCGTCCAAGATATCCTGAAATCGGAGGGAGAGGAGCCTGAGGTTGTGGTACATAAAGGTACCATTGACATAGGCAGAAAAAGAGAAGAGGTCCTGAAAGGAGAATTTAGGGAGTTGGGCGGAGAGTTAAGGAGAAAGACCGCAAAGGTAACAATCTCAGGATTACTACCTGAGCCACGCGGCAGTGGGAGTAGGAATGGAATGAGGTGGAGGATAAATGCGTGGCTGAGGAACTGGTGCAGCGGGCAGGGATTCAAATTTCTGGATCATTGGGACTTCTTTTGGGGAAGGTGTGACCTGTACAGAAAGGACGGGTTGCACTTGAACCCGAGGGGGACCAATATCCTGGCGGGGAGATTTGCAAAGGCTACTGGGGAGACTTTAAACTAGAACGGTTGGGGGGGAGGGACTCAAATAGGGAAAGCTAGTAGAAAATGTGGGAGGCAGGAGGCAGAGAAGGGAAGCACTCGGACACAAAATGTAGGGGAGAAAGAAGAAAAAGATAGTAAACAGAGAATAAGTGGTGGTGGGTTTCTTAAATGTGTATATTTGAATGCTAGGAGCATTGTAAGAAACGTGGATGAGCTTAGAGCCTGGATTGACACCTGGAAGTATGATGTTGTGGCGATCAGTGAAACATGGTTGCAGGAGGGCTGTGATTGGAAACTAAATATTCCAGGATTTCGTTGCGTCAGAGGTGATAGAATTGGAGGGGCAAGAGGTGGGGGTGTTGCATTGCTTGTCAAGGAAGATATTACAGCAGTGATTTGGCAGGATAGGTTAGAGGGCTCGTCTAGGGAGGCCATTTGGGTGGAACTGAGAAATGGGAAAGTTGTAGCAACACTTATAGGGGTGTATTATAGACTGCCAAATGGGGAGCGAGAATTGGAAGAGCAAATATGTAAGGAGATAGCAGATATTAGTAGTAAGCACAAGGTAGTGATTGTGGGAGATTTCAATTTTCCACACATAGACTGGGAAACACATTCTGTAAAAGGGCTGGATGGTTTGGAGTTTGTAAAATGTGTGCAGGATAGTATTTTGCAGCAATACATAGAGGTACCTACTGGAGAAGGGGCAGTGCTGGACATCCTGTTAGGAAATGAGACAGGGCAGGTGGCGGAGGTATGCGTTGGGGAGCACTTCGGGTCCAGTGATCACAATACCATTAGTTTCAATATAATTATGGAGAGGGTCAGAACTGGACCTAGGGTTAAGATTTTTGATTGGAGAAAGGCTAACTTTGAGGAGATGCGAAAGGATTTAAAAGGAGTGAATTGGGACATGTTGTTTTATGGGAAGGATGTAGAAGAGAAATGGAGGACATTTAAAGGTGACATTTTAAGAGTACAGAATCTTTATGTCCCTGTTCGGTTGAAAGGAAAGTAAAAATTGGAAAGAGCCATGGTTTTCAAGGGAAATTGGACACGGTTCGGAAAAAGAGAGAGATCTACAATAATTATAGGCAGCATGGAGTAAATGAGGTGCTTGGGGAGTATAAAGAATGTAAAAAGAATATTAAGAAAGAAATTAGAAAAGCTAAAAGAAGATATGAGGTTGCTTTGGCAAGTAAGGTGAAAGTAAATCCAAAGGGTTTCTACAGCTATATTAATAGCAAAAGGATAACAAGGAATAAAATTGGTCCATTAGAGAGTCAGAGGGGACAGCTATCTGCAGAGCCAAAAGAGATGGGGGAGATATTGAACAATTTATTTTCTTCGGTATTCACCAAGGAGAAGGATATTGAATTATGTGAGGTAAGGGAAACAAGCAGAGTAGCAATGGAAACTATGAGATTCAAAGAAGAGGAGGTGCGGACACTTTTGAAAAATATGAAAACGGATAAGTCTCCAGGTCCTGACAGGATATTCCCTAGGACATTGAGGGAAGTTAGTGTAGAAATAGCAGGGGCTATGACAGAAATATTTCAAATGTCATTAGAAACGGGAATAGTGCCGGAGGATTGGCGTACTGCGCATGTTGTTCCGTTGTTTAAAAAGGATTCTAAGAGTAAACCTAGCAATTATAGACCTGTTAGTTTGACGTCAGTGGTGGGAAAATTAATGGAAAGGATACTTAGAGATAATATAGATAAGCAGGGTCTGATTAGGAACAGTCAACATGGATTTGTGCCTGGAAGGTCATGTTTGACTAATCTTCTTGAATTTTTCAAAGAGGTTACTAGGGAAATTGATGAGGGTAAAGCAGTGGATGTTGTCTACATGGACTTCAGTAAGGCCTTTGACAAGTTTCCTCATGGAAGGTTGGTTAAGAAGATTCAATTGTTGGGTATTAATGGTGGAGTAGCAAGATGGATTCAACAGTGGCTGAATGGGAGATGCCAGAGAGTAATGGTGGATGGCTGTTTGTCAGGTTCGAGGCCGGTGACTAGTGGGATGCCTCAGGGGTCTGTGTTGGGTCCACTGTTGTTTGTCATGTACATCAATGATCTGGATGATGGTGTGGAAAGTTGGATTAGTAAGTATGCAGATGATACTAAGATAGGTAGTGTTGTGGATAATGAAGTAGATTTTCAAAGTCTACAGAGAGATTTAGGCCATTTGGAAGAGTGGGCTGAAAGATGGCAGATGGAGTTCAATGCTGATAAATGTGATGTGCTACATCTCGGCAGGACAAATCAAAATAGGACGTACATGGTAAATGGTAGCAAATTGAGGAATGCAGTTGAACAGATGGATATAGGAATAACTGTGCATAGTTCCCTGAAGGTGGAATCTCATGTAGATAGGGTGGTAAAGAAAGCTTTAGGTGTGCTGGCCTTTATAAATCAGAGCATTGAATATAGAAGTTGGGATGTAATGTTAAAATTATACAAGGCATTGGTGAGGCCAATTCTGGAGTATGGAGTACAATTTTGGTCGCCTAATTATAGGAAGGATGTCAACAAAATAGAGAGAGTACAGAGGAGATTTACTAGAATGTTGCCTGGGTTTCAGCAACTAAGTTACAGAGAAAGGTTGAACAAGTTAGGTCTTTATTCTTTGGAGCGCAGAAGGTTAAGGGGGGACTTGATAGAGGTCTTTAAAATGATGAGCTGGTTAGACAGAGTTGACGCGGATATGCTTTTACCATTGAGAGTAGGGAAGATTCAAACAAGGGGACATGACTTGAGAATTAAGGGACAGAAGTTTAGGGGTGACATTAGGGGGAACTTCTTTCCTCAGAGAGTGGTAGCTGTGTGGAATGAGCTTCCAGTGGAAGTGGTGGAGGCAGGTTCGATTTTATCCTTTAAAAATAGATTGGATGGGTATATGGACGGGAAAGGAATGGAGGGTTATGGTCTGAGTGCAGGTAGATGGGACTAGGGGGAAGTAAGAAGAAAGAAGGGGGAAAAAAAAGAAGAAAAAAAAAGTGTTCGGCACGGACTTGAAGGGCCGAGATGGCCTGTTTCCGTGCTGCAATGGTTATATGGTTATATGGTTATATGGTTATAATGGCTTCTTTGATTATCATTGGCTCAACTTTGTTCCTCATGTTGATAAACGGCAATAAAAGTTTCCAAAGGTGGTGGAAAGACCGGAGGAAAGACTAGGTGCTGAGAGCTCTCTTATACCTGCATTAAGGAGGCATTTAAGCACACCTAATTACAAACACCTGTGAAGCCATGTGCCCCAAACATTATTGTGCCCTGAAATGGGGGGACTATGTGTAAACACAGCTGTAATTTCTACATGGTGAAACCAAAATGTATAAAAATGGCCTTTATTAAAATCTGCTGAGCTCTATTTCAAATACATTCCAGATAAAGTGCACAATGTGCACTTTAACCACATGTGATTTTTTTTTCTATTACAAATCTCAAATTGTGGAGTACAGAGGCAAATAAATAAATGATGGGTCTTTGTCCCGAACATTATGGACGGCACTGTATTGTGCGCAAATGGGGGAATGAGCTTGACTACTAACAATTATTTTCAAAAGGATTAGGGAACTTTGGAATCTATTGCCTATTTTTAAATTGCAAGCTGACCCTAGATCTGGAATGTATTTGAAATAGAGCTCAACAATTATATATGGCATGACAATGTACTTTTGAGGAATAATTCTATTTTAGGGAGCTGAAGAAAGCTTTACTAGAATTTTTTAATTTATGTTATTTGGCTGCTGGGGTTGGGAGTTAATTGTGAGTAACAGGATCAGAACCATCACACGACAGTGCTTCAGTTTTTCTGTGCTGGATAAACCTCTCCCCTTCTTTTCTGTATGATCAGCACAGTACACCAGCATTACTATGAAACACATCTGTCCACAAAATGTGCACAATATTAATTCATAGTTCATAAGTCACAGGAGTAGAACTTGGCCATTTGGCCCATTGAGTCCCCTCTGCCATTCAATCGTGGCTGATCTATCTGTTCATCTCAACCCCTTTCACCTGCCTTCTCCCCATATCCTTTGACACTCTTTGTGGATCTCCACTTTAAAAATACCCAAAGACATGGCCTCCACTTCCATCAGATTCATCACCCCCTAACTAAAGAAATTCCTTATCCCCTTTCTAAACGTACTTCATTTCATTCTGAGGCTGTGTCCTCTGATCCTAGGCTCTCCCAATAGTGGAAACATCCTCTCCACATGCACTCTGTCCAGGTCTTACATTATTTGGTAAGTTTCAAAGAGATCCTCACTCATCCTTCTAATCTCCACTGAATACTGGCCCAGAGCCATCAAACATTCATCATGTGTTAACCCAATCATCCCCAGATTCATTCTCGTAAACCTCCTCAGGACACTCTGCAAAGCCAGCGTACTGAAATATGGGGCCCAAAACTACTCACAGTACTTCAATTGTGGTCTGGCTATTGCCTTCTAAAGCCAAAGCATTATATCCCTGATTTTATATTCTAAAGCTCTTGAAATAAATGCTAACATTGCATTTGCATTCATTACTACAGATTCACACCTTCACAAAACCATGCTGACTTTGGCCTATTTCATGATTAGATAGATAGATAGATAGATAGATAGATAGATAGATAGATAGATAGATAGATAGATAGATAGATAGATAGATAGATAGATAGATAGATAGATAGATAGATAGATCCTTTAATAATCCTTTAATAATCCTTTACAGGAAATTACAGTGCCACAACAGCTTCAAGACAGACATAACACCACACATTTCCTCAGATAGCTTCCATACTTAATAAGTTAAATACAATGAATGAATACTAAAAAATGCAAAATTATTTTTGTGCATTATAAAACCTTATAGCAGCTGGTATACAAGACTTCCTATATCTCTCAGTTTTGCACATTGGTGCAATCAGCCTCTGACTGAAGATGCTGCTCTTAATCACCTTCAGGGCGTGGAGTGGGTGAGTGGGGTTGGTCATTATTGAACCCAGTTTGTTCAGAGTTCTGGCCTCTGCCACCTGCTGGATCGTTAGTTGCTCAGCCCCGACCACTGAGCCGGCCTTCCTAATCAGCTTGCCCAGTCTGTTTTTGTCCGCTATGCGGGCGCCTTCTCCCCAACAGGCCACAGCAAAAAACAGAGCACTGGCCACCACTGAATGGTAGACACTGCACAGTAGGGGTTGGCAGATGTTGAATGACCTTAGCCTCCTTAAAAAATACAGACGACTTTGTCCCTTCCTGTACACCGCCTCCATATGACTCTTATGCTTCTAAGTACTCTGAAACCTCATCCTTAATAATGCACTTTAAAATCTTGCCAACTACTGAAGCCAGGCTAACCGACCTATAATTTCCCTTAGATAGACACAAAAAGCTTAAGTAACTCAACGGGACAGGCTGCATCTCTGGTGGGAAGGAATGGGTGACATTTTGGGTCGAGGCTCTTCTTCAGGGTCTGAAGGTCTATGACTCAGGAGAAGAGTCTCCCTGTAGAAGAGTCTCGACCCGAAATGTCACCCATTCCTTCTCTGCAGAGATGCTGCCTGTCCCGCTGAGTTACTCCAGCTTTATGTGTCTATCTTCAGTTTAGTTTCCCTTGTTTTGCCTCACTCCCTTCTTGAACAGTGGAGTAACTTTTGCAATGTTCCAGTCTTCTGGAACCTCACCTGACTCGTAATTCTTGAAAGATTACTACTAATGCCTCCGCAATCTCTAAAGCTACATCTTTTAGAACCCTGAGATGTAGTCCATCTGGTCCAGGTGACTTATCCACCTTCAAACCTTTCAGCTTGCCAAGACCTTCTCCTTATTAATAGCAACTCCACCGACTTCTGCCCCCTGACTCTTTTGAATTTCTGGCACATTGAATCACTGGTGTCTTCTGTTGCGAATGCTGACTCAAAAAACGTATTCAATTTGCCCACCATTTCTATACTCCCCATTATTATTTCTGGCGTAATTTTCCAAATTTACAAATTTTGGAAGAACAGATCTAATGTTAATGGCACTGAGTCGGGCATGTGCACTTTTGCATGTCACACGGGAGCCTATGTTGACAGATAACTGGTTCCCTCCATGTCACAACAAGACCCACTGAGTCTCGTTCAGCTTTAATTAACGTATGAGGCTACTCTCACATGACTGCTGGCATTGTCGGCAAATGGGTCTCCCTATGAAGTCTCCGCTCTTCTGCAAACGCACATGGTAACCACAAACTTGAGTTCATCATTCTTGTTTTTGTTTGCTGAATGAAGTATGAGCAATGACTTTTAGACCGCTTTCATTTCTTGGAAGTACTAACTATAAACTTCAATCATTTTGAGTGCTGCTCTGAGATTGTTAGACTAATGAAATGATTATTATCTTTGGCAGTCACCTCATGTAAAATCATCCGTTGTTTGTATTAAAATGCATGATACATCTGCATGCTCTAGTTTTGGGGAGCTTTCTGCTGGTAGTGCACCATAACTCTGCTACTTTCCTTATGCTTGTGCGTAATGATGCAACACTCCTTTTGTTTCTGGTAATTGAGTGACTGTATATGTGTATTTGCTAGTATTCTGCTATATATATGAAAATGAAGTAGCCTTCTCCCTTTATTACACAAGATATTATTTCTCATGGCAACAGGAATATAGATTTTTTTTTATTGAATTACTTTTACAGAGTCCAAAAGGGATGCAATATTTCTTGTAGATTTGTAACATTGTAAATAAAGATAAAATATCTGACACTTGTAAACGAACAAAGCAATCCTTAAGGAAAGGTTATTTGTAATCCATCTTGTAATGAAACATGTTTCAGAGAAACCCAATAATGAAGTCATTTAGGTTGGGGAGAACCATAACATAACTGTAAATACACTCTTCCTTCTATGGTATGTTTTTCATTCTTAAACACATTTACCACATATATCTGGTTCTTTGCAAATACATCTGAGATAAGCAGGTTTCTTCAGTTTATGTGGGAAAAGGAAAATTTTAAGTATGGGAAAATATGAAGTAATCCCAGAAAGAGTTATAAATGCCTTCAATTTAAAGGCAGTGGATCAGTACCATTAATGAGCATCAAAGGAAATATGGCTGGCAGGCCTTTGAGATTAGGCCAATCCCGCATATATGAATATTTTTAAATTTAGGTTCTGTCTTCGTTAGGGACTGGTTTGTCAAAATTGAACTTTGTGAACAGCCAGTGTGATTATCTTCAACCTAGCTTCCAAATTCTCAGAGAAATTGGATGGTAAGCTGAATAAATAGCATTATTTGAAGAGATTCAGGGCCTTATTTGAATCAATCTCTGGTTTGTCTTTCAAGACAATTAATTGGCTTTTTGTTTGATTGGAAAAGCTGTTCTATGTAAGTTTAAACATTTTGTGTTGTGACAATGACTTTTTTGGAACTGCATCAGAGTATCTGTAGAACAACCTGCAAAATGTTATACTTCTTTCATTATGTTCTGGCTGCTTGTTCTGTCATCATGTCTGGACATTGAGAGGGAAAGTCAATGTGCAGTAATCAGCATCTGCTGGGAGAAGAGCACGAAGAAGGCCAGAACACATGAAGAACACCTCTTGCATGTCTACAGCAATAGAATACATTACCTGCACTTAATTAAGGAACAGTGCGTCTACTGGCTTAGCATTACCAGAGGGAGCTCTGTGCAAACGTTTTACCTCTTCTAATGTCAATTGCAATACCAAGTTTCAATGTCAAAGTGTCATTACAGATGCGAATGACAACACTAGTTAAATAAGTGATTGTCTGAAACAAAAAGCCTAGGATTTTATCAGAATATCATTCCCACGGGAACTTCATATTTAGAATCTCTCATTAATTTATTAATAGGATGATCTTCAAACTCGCTCAATAAACAGCTGATGTATGGTGGCAGGCAGAACAATATCCATGTATTTTCTGATTATACTAGCAGTTTTCTTTCCTCGTTCAGAATGCTTATCCCATTTATCAGACAGATATATTAGTAGTGAGAGAAAATCACTTCCTGGATTTGTGAGATGCAAGAACACAAGAAGACACAAGAACACCAGGAGTCAGCACCAACACCTTCAAACCTGTCCTGCCATTTAATATACAGTGTATTTATGGCTGATCTGTGCATATCATCATCACTTCTTCTGTGCCAGTTCCCCATAACCCTCAATTTCATGACCTTTCAAATACCTATCTATCTCCATCTTAAATATATCTAATGATCTGCCATCCACCACCCTTAGGGACAAGGAATCTTTGAGATTCACTATCCTCTTGGAAATGAAATGTCTCTATCCCTCAGTTTTAAATAACTGGCCTCGTATTTTGTTGCCATATTCTCTTGTTGGTAACTCTCCCACTAGTGAAAACATTGTCACATCTGTCCCCAGGATCTCATACGTTTGAGTAAGGTCATCCCTCATTATTCTTTTTTTTAATTTTTTTTAAAATATTTTATTTTATTAGAAGTACAATCGTATGGCACCAAAGTGCCTAATATATATTTTCATAATACATTTTATGTACAGCTTCTTATTTTTTTTATTATAATAAAGAAGAATAAGAAAAATAAATTAGATAATAAAGTATAGAAAAATGTGAGATATATAGTGTGTGAAGAAGAAGAAAAAAGAATGAAAGAAGAAAGTTAAAGAAAAGAAAATGGGGAAAAGAGAGTAAAAAATAAAAATAATAAAAAGAAGTAAGGAGATCATTATTTATACTCTTGACCATCCCTCGCCCAGTCCCGAGACAATTAGCTTTTACAATTGTGTTGCACCATATGATTCCAAAAAGACGACAAATGGAGACCAACTCGTTATGAATTGGTCTGATTTATCTATTAGGAGGAATCGCATTTCCTCAAGATGTGCGGTATCCAACATGCTTGCAATCCACATTTTGAGCGTTGGTATTGGTGTATTTTTTCAAAATGTAAGTATTAATTTTTTTGCTATTATTAAACCATAATTTAAAAATAAATTTTGAGATGAATTCAATTTATTCCCATCTTCCAATACTCCAAATATAATCAATTCAGTATTAGGTTCCATTCTTATCTTAAATAATTTTGTAAATATTTCAAAAATATCACTCCAAAATCTATAAAGTTTTATGCAGGAAAGAAAAGAGTGTGTTATAGTTGCGTTTTGGGATAAACACTTATCGCAAATGGGGGATATATTTTGATAGAATTTATTCAATCTTGTTTTTGAATAATATAATCTATGTAAAATTGTAAATTGAATTAGATTATGTCTTGCATTAATCGAACATTTGTGAATGTATATCAAATACTTTTCCCATGTAACCTTCGTAATTTTTGTCATTAATTCCCGTTCCCACTCTTCTCTAAGTACCTCTGTCGATGGTAGGTCTATATTTAAAATATTATTATATAAATATGATATTAATTTTTGTGAGTCAGCTTTAATATTCATTGCTTCTTCCAATAAGTCAGGAGTTATTTTTTGATATCCTTGTATGTATTTCTTTATGAAATCGCAAATCTGAAGATATTTAAAATATTGGTTATTTTTCAATTTAAATTTTAATTGTATTTGTTGGAATGATAATAAATTTCCCATTTCATACATATCCCCGATCCTTTTAATTCCTAAACTTTCCCATTGATTATATGTTTTATCAATAAGAGATTGTTTAAATAAAGGATTATTCGTTATTGGCATTAACAATGATAAGTTTCTTAATTTTAAGGATAATTTTATTTGTTTCCATATTCTTATTGTATCATGTATAATTGGGTTCTTCTTGTATATTGTATTGTTTAGTTTTTTCGGGGAGAAGAGGATCGTTCCTATATTACAAGGAAAACAATCCTCTTTCTCCATTTTTATCCATTCTGTCTGTTGGGTAGAACTATCCAACCAATAAATTATATTCTTAATATGCACTGCCCAATAATCATACAAAAAATTCGGGAGTGAAAGTCCCCCGACATCTTTTGGTTTACATAAGTGTTTTTTTTAAATTCTATGTGATTTATAATCCCAATTAGACTCTAATATTCCTAATTTTATTTGGGATCCCTCATTATTCTAACCTTCAAGAAAGACAAACATGATAGTTGTTGGAAATCTGATATAAAAAGAATGTTGGAACTATTCAACAGGTCAGGTAGCTTCTGGACACGGGCCATTTTTGACACAAAGTAGAGAGGCTGATATCTGAAATTATTGACTCTCAAAGGTCGCAGACTGTCTGTTTGCAAGATGTTTGGAGGAAGTAGTTGAGGCAGTGACTATCACAACCTTTAAGAAGCAATTGAACATGGCTAGGACAGGTTTAGAAGGATTTGGGGCAAACACAGGCAAGTGTGAATAGTGTAAATGGGGCATGTTGGTCGGTGGGGGCAAGTTGGGTTGAAGGGTCGGTTTCCACACTGTGTGACTCTATGACTCTACGAGGTGCTGTTACTCAAGAATGCTTGGAGCTCTGCAGGAGGATATAGACAATGAGGTCATAATAATAATAATAATAATAATAATAGATTTTATTTATATAGCGCTTTTCAGGACTCAAAGTCGCTTTACAATTGAGAGTCAGGAATAAACAAAACAAAATAGAGCAGTAAGACAGAGGGGAGGGGAACATGGGACTAAGGGTATGCAGAGGTGAAGAGATGGGTCTTGAGGCGGGACTGGAAGATGGTGAGGGACTCAGAATTTCGGACCGGTTGTGGGAGGGAATTCCAGAGCCTGGGAGCTGCCCTGGAGAAGGCTCTGCCTCCAAAAGTGCAGAGGTTTGTTTTCGGAGTGGAGAGGAGACCAGCTGATGTGGATCTGAGGGACCGTGAGGGTTGGTAGGGGGAGAGGAGGTCAATGAGATAAGGGGGGGCCAGGTTGTTGAGGGCTTTGTAGGAGAGGACCAGGATTTTGTAGGTGATCCAGTGGGAAATGGGAAGCTAATGAAGTTCTTTGAGAACTGGGGTGATGTGGTGCCAGGAGTTGGTGTGGGTAATGAGTCGAGCGGCTGCATTTTGGACCAGTTGGAGTCGTTTGATGCTGCTGGAATTGATTCCGAAAAGAAGAGAGTTACAGTAGTCCAGTCGGGAGGAGATGAAGGCATGGATGAGTCTTTCAGCAGCGGGGGGTGTGAGAGACGATCTGATTTTTGCAATGTTGCGGAGGTGAAAAGTGGGATGTGGGAGTGGGATGGAGAATCAAAGTGGCAACTGGAAACTCAGGGACACCCAGATAACCTGAATGGAGGAGGATTGTGAAATGGCTACCCATTCTGCATTTGGTTCATCCAGTGTAGAGGAAATCACATTATGAGCAATAAATAGGAAGAAGGTCAAATAAAGAGGAAGAAGATTGGACTTTATTGCTTTCCATCACAGTGAGGAATGTGGGGAATTCACTGTGGTGGATGTTTATGTTAACTTTTATGTAGTTGTGGGCTTTTTTTTAAATGTAGTTGTTGCTTTTTGTTAGCATGGCTATATGGTAATTCGAGTTTCACTGTACCTTAATTGGTACTTGGCAATAAACTGACCTTTGAACCTTTGAACCTCTGAAATATTACTAGAAAAAGTAAGTGCATCGCTGTTTCACCTGGAGAATTTGTTAGTTCCTGGATGATGAGAAAGGAAAAGGTTAGTAGAACAGGTGTTGTAACGCTTGTGGTTTCAAAGGAAAGTGTCATGACCCAAAATGTCACCCATTCCTTCTATCGAGAGATGCTGCCTGTTCTGCTGAGTTACTCCAGCATTTTGTGTCTATCTTAAATACTAAGAAGTCTATCGTGAAAAATCCAGAGTGCTTTAAAGGCAGACCCGATTGTTCAGCAGAATAACAATCCCTTTATGAAATAATACAAAACCATTTTGGAATTATCTGTCACTGTCTCATAATGCATTGCTCTCCTAATGAGAAAGGTAAAATGAATGACATTCCTCGCTGCCTGGAAAAGTTATCTCCCAGGTTCCTATTAAATCTTTCCTCCCTCAGCTTAAGCGTAATTAACCAATTCATAGATGATTCACTGCTATTATCCAGTCCATGCCATTTCCTTTAGATATTTTAAACCAACCTTAAGAGAACCTAAAGAAACATCTACCCAGATTCCTTCTACCCAGAGAAGCTGCCTGTCCCCCTGAGATACTCCAGCATTTTACTCCATCTATCTTAAGAGAATAAAATATTGGAGACTTCATAAGATGATTGTTTTAATAATAAAAATGATTATTGAAACATGTAGATGTCAAAAGAATGCTTCTGGGCAGGATTCCGATTTCTGCAATGTGTGCTATTTTATCAGATATGCCATACACATATTGCAACAGTTTCTGATTTTTTTTGCTCTAATGAGCATTTTTGTGCTACAATACAATGCCATCATTTTATTAAAAATGATAAATAAAAGTCAGCAGAATGTATCACCAAATAAAATGCTATTTTACTTTAATTATTTTTTGTATCATTATTTTATGAAGGCTAAGTTCAGCTGTCAAGCGAAATGTTAGATCTAAAGGGGAGATCATGAATAATGATGTTCATTGCAGGCTTAGAGTATTTTCCATTTGCTGTCAGACAAAAACTGTACATAATATCAAACAAATGTAAAATATAATCATTTAAAAATTACTAAGCTTATTACAGTGAAACATTACCCTCCTGAATGATTAAACACTATCATCTTTATATCTTGTAAATGATAATAGCTTCAGCACATCTTGCAAAAAAGTTTGGTTTATAGCTCTCATGTTCCAGATGCTCCTTGCACTTTTTGCAGACTCAATAATTCGATACATTTTAAAATTATGTTCAAAAGCAAATCTTAAGTATTTTGGAGGTAGATTTCTTTATTCATTGTCTGTAGGAATAGATCCCTAGAAAGAGATAGAGCAGTCTGGATTTTTGTTCAGAAGATAGACAGAAAAAGCGGGAGAGAAGGAATAGGTGAGGTTTCGGGTCGAGACCTTTCTTCCTTCCTCCACACTGGATTTTTTTTATTTTACTGGCTTCTGTTACTGCCTCTCCCAGCATTGACATGAACCTTTGATTTATCAGATTTATCAATGCTTTCCATTAACATCAGTCCCCCTGATTTCTGGAGCAGGCGAGATCCCAATACTACTGACCCACTTAAAAACAGCCGTTAAAATGGAAGCCCAGGACTGGGTGCATGGTGCTGGGTTTTTTCCAGCCTAAAGTCTCTTAGCTCCAGGAAGGTCAGCTGAGATTAAGAAGCAGAAATGTTCCAAAGCCGTCTTCATGCTTAAATACATGCTAAACTGAACAATAGATGTGAGAGTGTACCAGTTGAATGGCTTAGTTTGATTCAAATGAACAACCAAATCACCAGAATAAGAAGTAAATTGAAGAATACTAACAACAGTCTGTCAGGGTTTGCTCCTGCTTTCTTAATGTTATCTTTACTCTTTCTTTAAAGTTATCTTGAGTCACCTCCTTTAAGAGCATTTTAATTTCCTCAGAAGTTCTGGCCCTTATGTCCGTCCATAGACTTTCCTGCAGTAGAACAGAAGGGTTAGGCATCTGCTTGGTAAATGTTATGTTTCAAGAGGACAAGGCTAATTGTGAATTGCCCCAAGTATGTAGGCAAGTGGTGAAATCTAAAGCAAAGTAAAGCGAGCTGTTGGATGAACTCAACGGGTCAGGCAGCACCTGTGTAAGGAAATGGACAGTCAATGTTTTGGTTCAAGACCCTTCATCTAGAGTTACAGAGCAGAGGGGAAGCAATAGTTGTGGAAGGGTTGATTGGCAGATACCCCCTGACCCGCTGAGTTACTCCAGCATTTTGTGTTGATCTATGGGTGCAGAGACTCAGTGAGCTGAAGGACCATCTCGGGGTGCCACGGTGGCGCAGCGGTAGAGTTGCGGCCAAACAGCGCTTTCAGCACCAGAGACCCGAGTTCGATCCCGACTACGTGTGCTATCTGTACGGAGTTTGTATATTCTCCCCGTGACCGCGTGGGTTTTCTCCGAGATCTTCGGTTTCCTCCCATACTCCAAAGATGTGCTGGTTTGCAGGTTAATTGGCCTTGTATAAATGTAAATTGTGTAGGACAGTGTGGCCTGTTTCCGCACTTAATCTCTAAACTATACTAAATTAAACTAAATACGAGTCAAATGGAGAGAGGAAGGGTGGGGATAAGAACAGAGGCTGGGAGTTGATTTGCAGATCAGAGGCTGCAGATTCTGCAATATTAGATAAGAATTAATTGAAAGATTGAAAGATACAGCATGGAAACAGACCCTTCAGCCCACTGAGTCCATGCGGCCATAGATCAACACACAATGCTGAAGTAACTCAGTGGGACAGGTTCACGGTAGATCTATGTTATCCCACTTTCACTTCCTCCCCCCGCACACTAGGAGCCATTTACAAAGGCCAATTAACCGACAAACCAGTGTGACTTCGGGATGTAGTAGGAAACCAAAGCACCCAGAGGAAACGCATCACAGGGTGAACCTGCAATCCTCACACGGACAGCATCAGAGGTCTGGACTGAACCCAGGTCTCTGGCATTATGAGGCAGCAGCTCAACTGGCTGCACCACCGTGCGGTCCAAAGAGAGGAACCAAATAAAGAGGGGAGGTTGGCAGATAGAAAGGGGGAGGGGGTCAGCAGTGGGGTGATGTCCGATGGAGGGTGTGTATAGGTGATAGGGTTAGATGGGGAGGGAGTGGGGAAAAAACCCAGAGCGACAGGAGGCTGAGTGGACTTGTGAGAAGTGTATGTGTGAGAGAGTACCAAGGTAGATTGGAGGGAAGGGAATGGGTGGGAGGTTGCAAGTTACTTGAAATTGGAGAACTCAATGTTCATGCCATTGGGTTGTAGTCTACCAGATGGAATATGAGGTGTTGACAGAATCTGGGGGTAGTTGATGGGAATGTGAAGAGATTAAAAAATATAAGATTGCTGTAAATTGGTGCTTGATGGTTAGTGCATTGAGCCTGTGTCCATGCTGAAGATTTAATGGCTCTTTCACCCTCTGTAGTTCTATGTACAGCACAATCTGTGGCTGAATGTGGAGCCCAGACTGGATGTAATTATCAGAACACATGTTCTGTGAATGCAATGAAGATTTATTCATGTGGACTTGCCAAGGAGAAACAGATGGAGATACGGCAAAAAGAGCACATTCTAATACTTCATTGATGGGATCAAAATTTTGCTGGTGAGGCCAGCGTTTATTATCCATTCCAGGTTCCCCCTGAAGTGGTTATAGCTATTTTAATGGGCAGTTAACATATCAACCACATTGTTGGCTTTGAGTTGCATATGGATGCGAATCATATGGCAACTAAGCAGATGGTAAAAGCATCCTGCACATAGTGGACATTTGCTAGAAAGGTTCAAAAAGACTGCACTGCACATGTAAATCACATCTGCCCATTGTGGCTCCTGATAATATAACAAACTAAAGGAAATATTTAATGATCAAGTGAGATTCTTTGAGATTCTACCTGACATTTGTATTGAGGAATGATTGGAGATGTGGGTGTGGGTGGTGGAGGTGACAGTGCAGTGGATGGGATCATATGGACATGATGGTGGGTGGGGTAGTAGGGCAGTGATTATTGGGAGCAAGTTCGGAGGTGGGTTGAGTTTCACCTTCCTTAGTTGAATTGAGTTTAGTTCATTGTCACGTGTACCGAGGAACAGTGTAATGCTTTTGTTGCATGCTAACCAGTCAGTGGAAAGATAATACATAATTACAATTGAGCAACCCACAGTGTTCAGATACATGATGAAGGGAATAACGTGAATAACGTTTAGTTCAAGATTAAGTCCAGTGAAGTCTGATTAAAGATAATCCGAGGGTCTCCAATGAGGTAGATAGTAGCTCGGGACTGTTCTCTAGTTGTTGGTGGGTGGTGGGTACACAAAGTGGGGAAGCATAGGGACTTGGGGGATGGGGCAAACCCCAGGAGAAACTATAGTGCAAGGCCTGGTATAGATATCATGTCTCGTTCCATGTCAGTGAAACAACACTAACCAGTCCGCAGAATGGAAACTCTTAAAAGATGTCTGCATAACATAGTCAAATAATTTCATGGATTGAGCCCAGCAAAACCAAGGACCTTTTGGAGGGAAAGACTGCCAGGTCTTTGGCAGAATTGGCCAGGATTGAGGCCATTATCCCAGTCAGGAATCTGGTGTATGGTGGGTCAGACGATTCAACATTTACGCTGAGATATCAGACACTTCCCCAACCAACACTCATGTTGCACTAACTTCCTTTCAAGGTTGACAGAGCCTCTCACTGCTGCAAGTGCTGTGACCACTAAGTTTCTAATAAATAAATTAAATAAGCTATTGTTCCTTTCAAAAACAGTTGCTGGCAACAGTACAAAATGTGTCGGCTATCCTACTTTATTAGGCTGTTGGGCCGAGGGAGCAAGCAGAAATAAGCACCAGGAAATATATAACTGTTCTGTATGCGTCCCTTCTTGACAGAGCAATCATTGTTGTTATTATTTATACTTAAAATTAAATTGCTCTGCATAAGGAATTATTTCCATGCCGTTTATCATTTATGATGATTTTCAGGAAAATAGGTCAGAAGACAGGAGATAGATTTGCCAAACGGACAATAAAATCTACTCAACACATCCGCTAACAGGGTTTGTATTATCAGGAACTTTATGACAATATCTCTTTTATTAAGGATTGGAGTGTCTACAGAGTTGCACACTATAATTATAAGGGAGATTACTTCTGAAATTATGCTGTATAGTTGTAATAAGTAGACAGTATTTGTTTTTGGTTCATATCATATTTCCATATCAATCATATGGCAAAAAAGTATTCTGCCCCTCTATGCTAACTTTCAGCACAGTCCCATCAATGGCATTCATCTATCAATTCTCCTGAAACCAATTCACTCCCATCTACCCATCAACTTCCCACCCATCTACACTGGGGATAGATTACAGAGACTAATTAACCCACCAACCAGCATGTCTTTGGAATGTGGAAAGGAACTGGAAGAAGGAGCCCAATTTGTCACAGAGAGAACATGCAAACTCCACATAGATAGCACGAGAGATCGGTATTAGGTCCAGTTTGCTGGAGCTGTCAAAGGAAGCAGCACTACCTGCTGATCACTGTACCACCACACGAGAGGTACAACTTTGGTCTTTGTAATGGGTGACAGCCTCAAAAATCAGAATGGGAGGAAGTGTGGCAATACAGCTGTATCATAAATATTTCCTTTTATGTTCTTGGGCCATAATACAATGACTTACTTAGAAATCATTGATGAGTAAAGTTCTGTGCTTATTGACAGATAAGTTGATAAATTTGGAGCAAGTACAGGGTGCTAGACAATGGTTGATTTATATAAATAGCACTTCACAATAATAATTCTTAACTTTTCATTGAATCATTTTATGATAGGATTTTAAATTGCCCAAGTATAATTAGCATCTGATATTGTTGCACTATACTGCTCTATAATTAAATATTGTTAGCTCTGTAGCAAGACACGCAATGGTGCCCTTGATATTAATATATGCCACTTCCTTCTGCGAGGCAATCTGAAGTATTTGTTGCTTAAATCTCCCTTGACTGCAATAATATTTCTAATATTCATCAATAACATGTTGTTAGAATAACTTGTAAATGTTATAGTATCTCATTGTCGAGCTATAAGCAACTTGCAGCAAGATGGGAGACAACCCAGGCGACTGCTAGCGTGCTAGCTACAGAAGCCACAGAATGACATATGACAATCACTCCACTCTCTTAAAGGGCCTGTCCCACTTTGCGATATTTTTCGGCGACTGCGAGCGTCAGTGACTGACGCAGGTAAAAGGCCTGTCGCACGAGTCTGCGGTCATTGGCGGCAAAACAGGAACTATCTACCGCTCCTGGGCCGCCAGAGACCGCGGGCTCGGTCAAACGCACAATTCCGGGGCCGTGCGGCGTTGTTCCCAACACCGCACGGTGCTAAAAAAACCCCAACACTGTTCAAAAATATGTTCCTACTGCACAGCCGCCGCCAGTGATGCACGAGTGCGGCACGGCCGCCGCCACAGCCGCCGCCAGTGTGGCACGAGCGTCGCGAGTAGAACCTTCACCGCCACAGCCTCCGCCAGTGAGGCACGTGTGCGGCACGGCCGCCGGCACGGCCACCGCCACAGCGCCGCGATCAGCACTGCCGTCGCCACAGCCCCGCAGATCCGAAATGACGTCATCGCAGTCGGCCCGCCCTTTTTTTTAACTTACCGCAAGCTCGTGGGACCAGCCGTACCTAAATCACTCGGCCCCCGCACAGCATCCGTGCGGCGCTCCCGCGGCATAGGCTCAACGCTCTCACCGTTGCCGTGCGGTCCCCTCTACCGGCGACGCCGCGCTTCACCGCCGATGACCGCAACACCGTGAGACAGAGCCTTAAAACCGTCAAGTTGTACAACATACACGCTGACGTATGCTGTCCTCTGGGTGACCCCCGGTTAAGGTTGGGGTTAGGGTTGGGGTCAGGGTTTAGGGTTAGGGTTACGGACCACAGATGGGCTGTAAAATATTCTTCCTTCAATGCATGGATTTTAAACATTAATATATTAAAATGAATACAATAAAATCAATTGTGCAAATGAAAAGATGTCTGAGTCATTCCGTTTTATTTACAGATGTATTGGTCCGCTTCCAGATCCAATCACCGTCTCTAGCTTTTCACAGGGATGGATTTAGTGAGTGTCGACTGAACTCCCGTCTGCATTTATCCCATAGTCAATGTTAAAAAACAGATGATGTGGCCTTTGTGCAGTACAATTAGTGGGATCTAGCTGTCACTGGCTGGGTCCACAAATGGGGGGCATTGGGGAAAGTGGTGAGGGGGGGGGGGGTGTAATGTATTCATACATATTCATGTATATGTTAATGAGTTGATGTTCGATATAAGCAGGGAATGTTGGGTAATAAACCACTTTCTCTTGTGATCCAAGCAACCAGTGTGTAAAGGGCCTGTCCCATGAGCATGCGACTGCATGCGGCAAGCGCTACCTAACGTGGTCGCTTGAGCCGTACGGCCATGCGGGGAGGTCCCACTTCGATCGCCGGAGCAGTATGGAGTTGTGCGGAGCTGGTCCCGACATCGCGCGGGGCTCCGAAAAACTGACACTGTTCAAAAATTCCGCGCGGCAACGGCCTGCAGGCCCGCAGCCACCTCGACGCCGTACGCACCGCCTCGACGGGTGTGCGCAGCGTCTCGACGCCGTACGCAGCATCTTGACGACGTACGTCACGCGCGAACTTCCAGCAGACTTCGCTCAAACTTCACGTCACTCACTCGACCTCCGCGCGGCCCCCGCTTCCGGTTTGGTCGCGCTCGCCGCATGCAGTCGCATGCTGGTGGGACCGGCCCGGTACAGGGATCACTCGACCTCCGCGCGGCCCCCGCTTCCGGTTTGGTCGCGCTTGCCGCATGCAGTCGCATGCTCGTGGGACAGGCCCTTAATTCTAGTTCTTCATTCTGCCGTCCGGAATATAACAAGATTGGCTTAGAGTTAGAGTAAACAAAATAGAGTTTGTGAACTCATCCTTTAAATACAGTGCAGGACTGTTTTACAACATGCAGTATTGTTTAACATTTTAAACAGTAAATACGGAGTTGTGTCGCAGTTGTTTGCGAGCTGGACACGATAGGCCGCAGATCCTTCTATGCAGGGGACTGTAGTTTAAAACAGCAGCTGGACAAATTGTCGAGAGTTTGTCAGGCTATCTCTCTGTTGTGTCTACGTGGCAAGATGCCGTCCTTGGGATTGTATACGTTTTTTTTTTGTCGATTTCCTCAAGCTGAATAGCCTTTGTACAGCGAAGCTTTAGGTGAATTGTTACACCAGAACAGATAGGAAATGGAGGTTTTTGAACGGACTTTAAAAAAAAAGGGAACAACACGATGTCAGTGTCCACGGTCTACATCGGAAACCTTGGCACTTTTGACAAGAGCCATTTAGCTCCTCTATGGAGAGAGCATACATGTTTTTCATGGCAAACAACATAATGGAGCTTAGTGGTGAAGGGGTGATAGTGACTGAAACAAATAAGGCCGTTTGTGAACGCATGAAAGCGATTCTGCTCATGGTGATCGGTCCTGAAGGGTACGGCACACTCGTGAATCTCCTTGCGCCCATAAAGGCAAAAGACATGCCATTCAATGACATTATGAAGAGGTTGGAGGAGCACTTCAACCCAAAGCATTTGGAAATTGCAGAAAGCTATAAATTTGGCACTAGAAACCAGAAGCAGAATGAGACAATCAATGAGTACATTGTTGCCTTGAAAAACTTAAGTTTGCACTGTAACTTTGGAACTTTTCTCGGACGCGCACTACGCGACAGATTTGTTTGTGGTCTAGTGGATGAACAAATTCAGTCCAAACTCATGAACACTCCAGATCTTACATTCGAGAAAGCATGCAAGATTGCTACCACAATGGAGATGGCATCAAAGAATGCTCGCGATCCCATAGAATACAAAGAGCACACCTTAATAAACGAAAAGAGTTGGGGGGTCTCGCGCTCCCTAACTTTATGTATTATAAATGGGCAGTAAATATTAAAAATATGATTCACCTGCTGGACAATTCTGCCCAGCAGGTGGACTGGATTGTAATGGAAAAAGGG
Organism: Malacoraja senta; assembly: GCA_038087875.1. NCBI lineage: Eukaryota > Metazoa > Chordata > Chondrichthyes > Rajiformes > Rajidae > Malacoraja > Malacoraja senta. The sequence continues at coordinate 15,281,978 of CM075979.1, read as the reverse complement.
GACTGTTCCCCGAGTAATATAGGAGCGATTATTCTCTCTCCAATAAATTTGAATAATAAAAATTATAATAAAAACCCAATTATAAATAGCACAATTAGAACATGGAAACAAATAAAACAGAATCTAAAATTAAGAAACCTATCTCTCTCAATACCAATAGTTAATAACCCATCGTTTAAACCTTCAACCATAGACAAATCATTTATACAATGGGAAAGAATGGGAATCAAAACGCTCGAAGATCTGTATGAATTGGGAAAATTACTATCATTTCAACAACTACAACTGAAATATAATCTGAAAAATAATCAATATTTTAAATATCTACAAATTCGTGATTACCTGAAAAAATACACAAAAGACTATCATAATATGCCTTCCGACTTACTAGATGAAGCAATGAAGACAAAGGCGGAATCAGCTAATCTAATATCGTACTTATATAATATCATTTTAAACATAGAAATACCCACAACAGAAGGAATTAGAAGAGACTGGGAACAAGAATTAGCTATAAAAATTTCAAAAGAGAGCTGGGATAACCACTTACTACAGTTGCATAAATGTTCGATCAACGTACGACATACGCTCATCCAATTCAAAACATTACATAGACTATATTATTCAAAAACTAAATTAAATAAAATCTTTCCTAATGTTTCACCAATCTGTGATAAATGTCTGTCAAGAAGCTACCATAGCGCATTCTTTTGTTTTTTGTACAAAAATCCAAAATTTTTGGTATGAAATATTTGATATTTTCTCAAAATTAATTAAAATAAAACTGGTACCAAAACCAGAATGGATCATTTTTGGAATATCGGAAGGTATCCCTGAATTAAACGTGTATCAGAAGAACTTATTCAATTACGGGCTAATAATGGGAAAAAGGCTCATACTTAAATTCTGGAAAAATGCGCCCACACCAACAATAAAAATGTGGACATCAAATATGTTGGAAACATTACATCTGGAAGAGATGAGATTCCTCTTAGCAGGGAAAGCAGACCAATTCCAAAAGACGTGGTCTACGTGAGGTGCAATAGTAATTTAAAAAATAAATAAATAAAGAAATGGTATCAGGACCTGGTAATGGGAGGTAAAACAATAAAAAACAGACTTGGTCGGTGGTTCCCTTTCTGCGATTGTTCCTACTTTCTTTTTCTTTCTTTTCTAGGATCTACTTTCTTACTTTACTTCCTTCTCTAACTTCTTTTCTAAGGGGCTTTCTTTTCACAACACTCTCTTGCACCTCACGACTCTTGCGCACTTTCTTTACTTTTCTTACTTCTATCTTTCTCTTAAAGCTCAAAAAAATGAAGCGGTATAAAAAATGTATTAAGATATAAGTGTTGTGTATTACTGTAATTTACCGTACTTCTAATAAAAATAATTTAATAAAAAAATTTTTTTTAAAAGAATGCTCGCGAGTTTCGTCCACCAGGGACTGCAGTGGCCATTTACAGTCGCAAGGCAGCGCCTATGGCCAAACAAAGAGGCGCTAAACCAAAATCAAAGTATGGCAGGGAGCCAAGTTCAGACAGTTGTTATCGTTGCAACGGTAATCAATCATCCCAATTTTGTCAGTTCAAAATGGCCAAGCGCTATAACTGCCAGAAGAAAGGCCATATCGCCTCAGCATGTCAGGCCAAGCTTAAAACAGGAAACCAACAATCTGTGGGAAACAAGCAACAACATTAGAAAGGAGTTCACAACTTGGAGATGAACCCAGTTGGAAATGAACTTGGGTTGTTCAAGAGTTCAAGAGAGTTTATTGTCATGTGTCCCTGATAGGACAATGAAATTCTTGCTTTGCTTTAGCACACCAGAAAATAGTATGCACGAATACAGAACAGATCAGTGTGTCCATATACCATTATATAAATATATACACACATGAATAAATAAACATCATTTATGTACACCATTTATGCAACCAACATCGATAAGCCTACAACCAGCCAAGGCAAGGACTTTCGAACTTAACTATTGATTACTGAACAAGATTGTTCGGTCATGAGCAGAGACCTGTACGAAACAAAGTTCCCACAAACACCATTGTTTGAGAGTAAGGTCAAGCTGAGAACCTACTCGGGTGAAGTTTTGGAGACATGTGGACAAATGAACTAAAGTTCAGTATAATGGTCAGTCAGTAACACTGCCCATCATAGAGGCCAGCTACAAAAATAAACCAACCCTCCTTGGAAAGGATTGGCTGAGTAGAATAGAGTTAGACTGGAAGAACATTTTCAGTGTCGATTTGTCCAAATCATGTCTTGAAAACGTCATAAGCAAACATGCAGAAATTTTTGCCGACAGTTACACGGGAATAACAGGGTACTCTGCACACATTCGACTTAAGCAAGATGTGAAACCTGTGTATTGTTGCCTAAGTCCTGTACCACAGGCACTAAAGCAACAAGTGGAGGAAGAACAACAGGTTAGAGCGGAATGGAGTACTCGTGAAGACAGACCAGAGTAACTGGGCAACGACAATTGTGTCCGTACCCAAGGCCGACAAAACCGTTCAACTATGTGGTGACTACAAAGTCACAATCAACCAAGCCATTGATGATGAACAATATCCGTTACCAACCTCGCAAGATCTGTATGCAGAACTTAGGGGAGCAAGAGTCTTCACTAAACTGGATTTGTCTCACGCTTATGCCCAACTCAATGTGGACAAGGAAAGTTAGCAGTACTTGACAATCAACACACACAAGGGCTTGTTTTCATATACAAAGCTGCCCTATGAATTCCTCCCCGAAAATTTTCCAGTCTGTCATGGACAAAATATTACGGCATTCCGCACTGTGTGAGCAACCAGGATGACCGACTGATATTCACAGAGGGCATGGTAGACCATGTGGAAATCCTTGAGCAAGTACTCACATGACTGAAGTGCCACAATGTCAAACTGCGACAAAGTAAATGTGCAGTTGTGCAGTCAGAGGTAGTCTAACTTGGACTCAAAGTAGATGCCAACGGACTTTGCCCTGCAGTGACGGAAATCGCTATCAAAATATGGAGGGGACCGGGGGACAGGGGGGACACAATTTCATGGCGGCCGCACGCGCATGCGCACATTCACACACACACGCGAGGCTTCGGAGGCTTCTGCCGTGGGCCCTGTGAACGGTGATTACAGCTCAATACAGCGCTAAATGCAGCTCAACTCGTCTCCCTTCTCCAATCACCGCACTCTATCCTCAGTTCCACCCCCCTACTTCCGCCTCTGACTGACATCTCCCTCCTCCAATCATCGCGCAGAATCATCATGTCCTGCCTCCATTGCCTGCTGACTGACGTCTTTCTCGTCCAATAGGCGCCCTCGATCAGCAGTCCCACCCCACTGTCTCGCAGAAAGCGGAGATTTCACCGCTTTTCATCTGGATTACAAAAAATGAGGGGGGGGGGATCGTCCCCCACCGCTCAAAACAGAGGAGGGACGTGTCCCCCCTGGCTCCCCTGGGATTTCCGCCACTGTCGCCCTGTGAAGGTGAAAGTAGAAGCAATAGTGAATGCTCCAAAACACAACAATGTGTCAGAGCTACGATCATTCCTTGGGATGGTGCAGTTCTACACACAATTTCTTCCAGATTTAGCAACTGTGCTAAAGCCACTACATCATCTGCTATAAAAAGATGTGAAATGGACTTTGGGAAAGGAACAGCAATGTGCCTATGACATCTGCAAGGAAAACTTGACAAGTGACAAACTCCTTGCTCACTACGACACGGCACGCGACATGAAACTTGCTTGCGATGCTTCAAGTTATGGTGTAGGTGCAGTGATCTCCCACGTAATGAATGACGGACAGGAAAAGCCTATTGCTTTTGCATCCCGCACCCTATCACCGAGTGAACGCAATTATGCATAGATAGAAAAGGAAACACTCAGCATCGTGTTCGGAATCAAGAAATTCCATCAGTTTCTTCTCTGCAGACCATTCACCCTGGTGACTGATCACAAACCACTACTAGTGATTCTTTGTCCCAAGTCAGTTATACCTTCCATGGCAGCATCAAGTATGCAGCGCTGGGCAATTTTGCTGTCCCAGTATGACTACAAGGTGGAGTACAGAAGCTCCAAGTGCAACGCAGTTGCAGATGCGTTGTCCCGGTTGCCCCATCAGAACTCTGACGTGGGACACCATGAATTATCGTGTGAGCAGGGATGAATTAAGTGGGGTTACAGAGTGGTTGTACCAGCGTCTTTGAGAAACAAAATTATGAATGAACTTCATGCCGAACGTCCTGGCATAGTAAGCATGAAGTCAATTGCCAGAAGTTTTGTGTATTGGCCTGGTATTGACAATGACATCGAGTCGCTGGTGAGCAAATGTAGTGTCTGCCAAAATTTGGTAAACCATGAAAACTGCCACTGCAACCCTGGTCATGGCCAAGTAGACCTTTTCAGAGAGTTCAGGTAGATTTTTGTGAAAAGGGTAATGATCAATTTCTGGTACTAGTAGATAGTCATTCCAAATGGATTGAGGTTAAGCATATGAGGTCAAGCACTACTACTGAGCATACCATAGATGAGTTGAGATCCATTTTCGCATGCCATGGTTTACCAGAAGATCTTGTTTCTGATAACGGGCCTCAGTTTCGTTCAGAACGGTTCAAAGAGCTCATGCAGCGGAATGGTGTAAAACACGCACTTGTTCCCCCATACCATCCAGCTTCCAACAGGGCGGCGGAAAGGTCTGTTAGTTAGAAACATAGAAACATAGAAAATAGGTGCAGGAGTAGGCCATTCGGCCCTTCGAGCCTGCACCGCCATTCAATATGATCATGGCTGATCATCCAACTCAGTATCCTGTACCTGCCTTCTCTCCATACCCCCTGATACATTTAGCCACAAGGGCCACATCTAACCCCCTCTTAAATATAGCCAATGAACTGGCCTCAACTACCTTCTGCGGCAGAGAATTCCAGAGATTCACCACTCTCTGTGTAAAAAATGTTTTTCTCATCTCGGTCCTAAAAGATTTCCCCCTTATCCTTAAGCTGTGACCCCTTGTTCTGGACTTCCCCAACATCGGGAGCAATCTTCCTGCATCTAGCCTGTCCAACCCCTTAAGAATTTTGTAAGTTTCTATAAGATCCCCCCTCAATCTTCTAGATTCTAGCGAGTACAAGCCAAGTCTATCCAGTCTTTCTTCATATGAAAGTACTGACATCCCAGGAATCAGTCTGGTGATCCTTCTCTGTACTCCCTCTATGGCAAGAATGTCTTTCCTCAGATTAGGAGACCAAAGTTGTCAAAGATGCTATCAAGAAACAGGTTTTGCAGGGTAGTTCAAAGCTCAGCATGAAACACCGTTTGGCTAATTTCTTGCTGAAGTTCAGAACCACACAACACACAACAGGTTACTCACCTGCAGAACTGTTGATGAAGAGAAGGCTAAGAATACGCCTATGTCTCGTTCAACCCAATTTGGCCTTGAGAGTTTGAGCTCAAACAGTTAAGTCAAATATGCCATTTTGACTCCCACAAAAAGGAGAGGTACTTCAAGCCAGATGAGCAGGTTTGTGTTCTCAGTCCTCCCAGCAGGTCCAGTCGAGACAAATGGGATGTTGGGAAAATAGTGGAAGTGTGTGGACCAAAAGGTACTTAGTTGAAGTTGGAGATAGGATCAAAAGTTGATCGAATGATTCCAGCCAAATATGAACCAAAAAATGAGCATGAAGTCCTAATTCCTGAGTTTTTATCTGAAAGTGAGTTGAAGAGACCACTGTGATTGAAACACAAAGTTCAGTTAGTACAGACAAAGAAACAGAAGGGGGAGAAGAGAGGAGCAAGGAGAAGGGAGGAAGAGAGGGGAAGGGAAGAAGGGGGAGAGGGGGGTGGAGGGGAGAGGAGACTTACTGAATCCATCCTTGTGAAAAGTTAGAGACGGTGATTGGATCTGGAAGCGGACCAATACATCTGTATATCTAGGTCTATGCCATCCTTTTAATAGAGTAAGCAGCCTGATTTATCAATAATTATATGAAACTTATATGAAACATTTTGTTAACGTCATTTAAGTACATCCATTCATTTTCCACTGGTTGTCAAAAATGATAGGGGTAATTGGACAGGGCTAAAGTGGGTGAGAATTTATAACCACAGATCTTTGACTTCCACTGGATTATAACTGAGTGACCCGAAGGTTTGGCAGTAATTTGAACAGATGTACTTCTTTCTTCAGCCATCCATGTTCTTACCTGGGGAAGAAGCTTGATCATATTCGGCCATGGGCAAATAAAATTCATACCACATAAGTGCCAGAAAATCTAAACACCTAACAATCACTGAGTCCTCCACAAACAATATCACCATTGACCAGAAAGCCAACTGGACGAGCCACTTAAATATTGTGGCCACAGGAGTAGATAAGAGATTAGATATCTTGCTGTGAGTGACTTGTCTCTTGACGTTCCAAAACCTTGCAACCATCGACAAGGCACTCATCAGGAGCACGATGGGATGTCTTTCACTTACCTGGGTGAGTACAACTCCAGCAAAGTTCAATATTATGGAATGGAATCGTTTATTGTCACATGTGACAAGGCACAGTGCAATTCTTTGCTTGCATACACAAGGTATCCAAATAGCAGGCCACCTCCGGCGCTGACAAAGTTACAAAGAATACCGGCCCCTCCCCATAGCGGTTCCCCCACGCCGGGTCCCCATTGTCCATTGTTCTTCCTCCCTACCCCTCCCCCCAACCCTCACGGTGGTCCCCCCACGCCAGGTCCTCCATTGTTCTTCCCCCTCCCTCACAACGGGTCCCCCATGCTTTCATCGACCTCCGACCGCAGTAGGATATAACAGCTAACTTGATTAGTACTTCATCACCATCATCATTGATTTCCTCCACCATCCATGGCACAGTAAATGCAGTGGTTTCCATCCATAAAATACTGCAGTTATTTTGTGAATATTACCTTCCAATCCCATATTCCCTGCTATCGAGAAAGACAAGGGGCATTAGTTTATGGGAGGATCACCACCTGTGTGTAGGCACACCATCGTGACATGAAAATGTATCACACTTCCTACATTATCACTGGGTCTAAATCATGGAATACCCACTCATGTAGCACCACAGTACTGAACTAGTTAAAGAAGGTGGCTCCATTCAAGAGAGGTGATAAATGCTGGACTATCCAGCAAATCCCTGATCCAAAAAATGTCATATCACGTTTCACGTGAGTGAGATAATGGAATGTAGGCTCTGACTCTCAAGGGCAGATGACTAAAAATATTATTCAATTAAAATCCTTATATCATGCCTTAAAATCAAAATTTGCTTTTGATTTCAATTTTGGGACTTTGCTTCAGTTTCATTAACCTTACAAGTGAAAAACTAACCACTAACTAAAATCTGGAGCCAAACCCGATAACATGAATCTGTGGAGGACAAGTCAATGGATATTTTGAAGGCAGAGATAGATAGATTCTTGATTACTACAGGTGCCAGTAGTTATGGGGAGAAGGCAGGAAAATGAGGTTAGGAGGGAGAGATAGATCAGCCATGATTGAATGGCGTAGTAGATGATGGGCCGAATGGCCTAATTCTGTTCCTATCATGACCATTTGAATAAGCATTCTTTTCTAAGGACCAGGTAAAAATGTATGTTGGTTTAAGTTATGACATCCTCATTCTTGACCACAGTGATATTAACTGTGGATTCAAGTATGTAACTTGCTTTCCACTATAGTGAGACAAAATCCTATTGAGGTATGCATTGTAAAAAAGCCCAGCCCTTAAAGAAATTATGTTTGCAATTACTTTTTTATTTTCCTCTAAATATGCAATGAGATAACAAAACTCATGTGCAAGAGCATTCTTATATAATTTCTAAATATATCCACCTTTGATGAAGTTAATGCAAAATTGTAATCTTGCAAGTGTTATCTGAAGCAGAAAGGGCATTCAATTTTGAGAGTAACTATTGGAGAACAACATATATTTTCCACTGCACTACACCATTAAAATTCATAAATTGTTTCAAGATTCTAAAAGTTTTGTTAAATTGATCTCTAAACCTTTGGACAAGTTAATATGAACAAAATTGTAGGTAAACTTCTTGGCAGTAACATAATTATGATTTAAAATATCTTTATGTTAACATCACATTTTGTTAAAAGGGCGGGCACAGTGATGCAGCGGTAGAGTTGCTGCCTTACAGCGTCAGAGGCCCAGGTTCAATCCTGACTTGAGTGCTGTCTGTATGGCGTTTGTATGTTCTCTCTGTGACCACGTGGGTTTCCGTTGAGTGCTTTGGTTTCCTCCCTCATTCCAAAGACATGCAGGCTTGTAGGTTAGTTTGCTTCTGTAAAATTGTTCCTAGTGTGTAGGATAGAAATGGTTTATGGGTGATCGCTGCTCAGTGCGGACTCGGTGGGCTGAAGGGCCTGTTTCCACGCTGTATCTCTAAACTAAACTAAAATCACAGCTTAAATAAAATAAGTAGGTAAAAAAAATAGAATTGTGAATAATTCCAACTTTTATCAACGTGTGGATGATGGAAACATTTTCCTCTTCAGTTGCTAATAACTCACATAGTTAGAACTGGTGCAAATTAACTTTTTTTTCCAGCAAGATTGTTCACATCAACCAGCTGACATTCAGATGGCTTGCAGAAAGTTTCTAGCCAGAGAAAAATAACTAGGGATTTGATTCTAGACATTGAAATTGTTAAGCAAAAGCCCATTATCTGGAACAGTCAGTGGGAATGTTGCCCTGAGGAGGGCCGTGGCCTCTAAGATTGCAGATAACAGCAACCTGCAAATTACCCAAGGCTGCACAACATACAAATATCCATACCAAACAGCTACTGAAGAAGGGTCTCGACCCAAAACGTCACCCATTCCTTCTCTCCAGAGATGCTGCCTGTCCAGCTGAGTTATTCCAGCATCTTGCGTCTACCTACTCATAATTGTCTCCTTGATCATATCATGGTCGTTCGCAGGGTTTCATATTTTGGTCTTCCGCAAGTGCAGTTAACATTTAACACCTTGTCTTTCACAAGTCTTTTTGTGTATACTAAATGATTGAAGCATAAATTATATCTCCATTTACCAAAAAGAAATACAGGACTGGAACAAAATTGTCATCTATCGTGCCAGCGAGGAACATCTTATAAATATCAGATCCCTTTCTACTGTTTTCATGTTTTTTTCCCCAGCAACTTTCCAGCAACGGTGGCACAGTGGCGCAGCGATCGAGTTGCTGCCTTACAGCGCCGGAGACCCGGGTTCAATCATGACTATGGGTACTGTCAGTATGGAGTTTGTACGTTCTCCCTGTGATTGTGCAAGTTTTCTCCGGGTGCTTCAATTTCCTCTCACACTCCAAAGACGTACAGATTGGTAGGTTAATTGGCTTCGGTAAGAAATGTAAATTGTCCTATGCGTGTAGGATAGTGCTCGCGTACGGGGTGATCGCTGGTCGGTGCGGACTCAATGAGCCGAAAGGCCTGTTAACGTACTGTATCTCTAAACTAAATCCCTAAACTAATTAGGTAAATCTTTAATGATTTTAGAGATACAATCACTCCAAATGACTGCAATGACTGCGTGTGGGTGGCGCGACCGATGTTGCAGCGGCCTCTGCAGTCCGTCTGTCTTTTTTTGTTTGTTGTTGTCCCGTTGCGTGTAGTTTGTAGTGTTTTTTTTAATTATTTTTAACTGTGTATGTGTGGGGGGCGGGGGGGGGGGGGAGCGATGGGGGAAACTTTTAAATCTCTTCCCTGTACGGGGGACCCGAGCTTTTCCCTGTTGGGTCTCCATTGTCGTTGGGGCCTAGCACCGTGGAGCGGCCTCCAACCGGGACCAACCTGAGGGCTCCAGTCACGGAGCCTGCGGACCTACCATCGTGGAGCTGGCCAGCTTCTGAGCGTGGAGAGCTGTGGTGGCGTGCTGCAGCGGCCCGACTTCGGAGCTTCGGAGGCTCCGGTCACAAACCGGTGGACGGTAACATCGGGAGCTCGCGGGTCCCTAGTGGGAGACAGATTTTCGGAGCTCCCGCAATGGCAACTTCTCCCGCCCGAATTGCGGGATTGAAAATGACCTGGAGCAGGGCCTTACATCGCACGGCGCGGCTTTAACGGCCGCGGGACTTGCCATCGCCCACCGGGGGCTCCAACATCAAGACCCGGAGTGGGGCCTTGCATCGCCCAGCGTGGCCTTAATGGCCGCGGGACATGCCATCGCCCGCCGGGGGCTTTGACATCGGGAGAAGAATGGAGAGCAGGGGAGAGACAAGACTTTGCCTTCCATCACAGTGAGGAGGAGATTCACTGTGATGGATGATTGTGTAAATTGTGTTGGTGTGTGTCTTGGTTCTTTTCTTGTTGTATGACTGCAGAAACCAAATTTCGTTTGAACTTCATTTGAGGTTCAAATGACAATAAACGGTATTGTATTGTATTGAAAACTATCTATATATTGAATTTATTTCTGATACACATTTTAATCAATCTTACCCTACCAGAATCATTTTTGCCTTTAGTATATTTCAAACCTATTAAATTTGTTAATGTTGTTACTTATGCCTCATCAATAGAATAATTCCATTTGGTTATTCCTCTAATAATTTTGCTGGCATTTCTGAACAGGTGCAATCTGTGAATGGTTTCAAATGATTTAATGCTGCAAATAAGAGAAGCTAATTTATCTTTTTCATTTATGAATGAAAAATTCAATTGGTTAGTTAAAAGTTGTTCTGCCGAGTTTTCAAATTAGAGAGCACAATCCCTACTACTCTGGCATGGAACAATATTTCTGTAACAATGCAATCAATTAAGATGGTAACTTTATAATTACTGCTTTTCAAATGCATTGTTAGTCTTATTATATAAAATATCTACCCAGTCAATTTGTTTTGCGGGGAAAAAAATCTGCTTTCAGAGTTTTAAAGAGATTGGAAGTGTAAATCTTTTGAATCTAGGCATCCATTTGGATGTGCTGTTTTTCATTTTGTTCACCTCAATTTACATCACCACATATGTTGCTTCACTGCTTCTTTGTCCAACATTTTCTGACATGTTCTATTCACTTTGATAGTTCTAGATGTTCACCACCGGAAAACAGAAAAATATCTGGTTCTGATCTACGACGCATGATTTTATCCTTGCAAGCAGAAGGAAATGCACTGAATGGGCAAGTGGCTAAATTAGTAGAGCATCCTGTTGCTTTGGCTAATGAAGATCACATTTTATCATGCAAAATAGAGTTGGATTGTGATCAGTCTTGCTTGAGGAGTTCCTAGTTTAGGCCAACATTTTATTAGCTGCTTAACACATGGGAAGGGTTTAGACATACAACATGGAAATAGACCCTTATTTTGTCCCACCAGGCCCATCGATCACCAGTTCACACTAATTCTATGTTATCCCATTTTCTCATCCACTTCTAGCACACTGGGGACTATTTACAGAGACCAATGAACCTTCAGTCCCACACGTCTTTGAGATGTGGGAGGAAACTGGAGCATCCGCACAAGATCATAGGGAGAATGTGTAAACTCCACACACAGCATCCGAGGATCAAATCCAGGACTTGCTTTGGATAGGTGATATTTTCAACCCATCAGACTGATTGTGGTGGGGGAGAGAAAGCTGGAAGAGAGGTGGGGGCAGGGCAAAACCTGCCAAATGATAGGTGGATACAAGTGAGGAGGGCACGGGTGGGATTGATAGGCAGATGGTTGGGCAAAGATCCGAAATGAAATGACAAAAATGGTCAGATAGGGAATTAAGAGGAGTGAATTGTGAATTGAGGAAGGAATATAGGTGGAAGCATGGATTTCATAACCTAATGGGACTTGTAGCTACAAATTTCTGACTTGGAGGTAAGAATGCCACCAATGACTCATGCCATCACAGGGAAAAGCTTGGCTCTGCAGTTTGAACCACCAGGAAAGAAAACAAAACTAAATACAACAAAAATATCCCTCCAAAAAAAAGAACATTTTAGGAGGAGTAGAAACTCCAACATGCCTGTCAGTAAACAAAGCTGCTTTTGCAGGATTTCTTTATCATGCGCACTGATATTTTGACAGATGATCGGACAATCCTCTCAGAATACATCCCCATGAATTGATGTGCGCTCAGCATCATCATTTAAAATAGATCTTTAGTCGAGCCATCTTATTTCCTCAGCAAAACATGGTAATTATAGGTTCGGCAAGCCCCTAATTCAATGTGGGCTGGGTGAACCAGACGTGGGAGCCTCTTACAGTATCAATGCAGCAATTAGAAATCTCTGCACTGTATCCTGACAAAAGTGTAACACCTCCTGTCTGTATTTTCAGAACATTCCACCCGCCCACCACTTGAGCTTGTAATTGCTTGTGCCTACCTCATCTCAGCTAACTAGGTAGAGGTTACAATGTCGTCACTCTCGAAATATGTGGGGAAAAAAACATTCTGATGCAGTTTTATCAACTTCTATAATTAGATATTTAATATTTTGGTTTCTCTGGCAAAATTTAAATGGCTGATGAATATATTTCAGCAATGACCATGTGAATGCACTGATTTTCTAACTTACTTTTGTCCAAAGGAATATTAAAAATCCTGGTTGCAGTTATATCGTATATCAATCTACATGTTCACTTTAAATGAGTAATATCTCAGTGAATTTCTGCTGCCCAGATTGTTAAGATGTGGACAGTTAAATGCCCACTGAAAACGAATTTCCATGCTTGTTTACATCTCCAGCCACAAACATGGACATGGTCCAACAGGAAGACTTGGTGCCTTTTACTTAATACATTCTAGACTGCATGCCTGTTTCATGTTTGGGCGATACAGTGACACAATTGGTAGAGCTGCTGCTTCACAGCGCCAGAGACCCGGATCGATCCTGACCTCAGGTAATGACTGTGTGAAGCCCTTGTTGAGGTTGCACCTGTGGTTTCCTCCAGGTGATCTGGTTTCCTCCTAAATCCCAAAGGCATGTGGGTTTGTAGGATAAATGGCTTCTGTAATTATTCCCTAGTGTGCAGGGAGTGGATGCAACTTTAATGTCACATGTGTAAGATACAGTGAAAATCATTTTGCACACTGTTCAGTACAAGTATTACTACAAATAAGCGCATCTTAGATGCAGTATGAGCATATAGAAATAATATACTGAGAAAGTATAGAAGAATCGCTAGATTTGGCACCATTTTCAAGTTCCAGTTGTTGCTCGAGCAGAGTTTCATAACGTGACCAATGTCTTCGCGCCATGGCAGAGTCAGCCTGGCCAAGTGTAGCCGTTGGTGTCCTTCACTGCTTCTCCACAGATCTACATGGGGAATGGGAGCATGAGTAGAGAGACAGATGGGTGTAAAATTAGGGTAGAAGCAACAGGTAGCAAGGTGAAAAGTAAAAGTGGCAGGCAGAAAAATCCAGGGCAAAAATCAAAAAGGGCCACTTTTCAACATAATTGTATAAGGGGTAAGAGTGTTGTAAAAACAAGCCTGAATGCTTTGTGTCTCAATGCAAGGAACATTCGTAATAAGGTGGATGAGTTGAATGTGCAGATAGCTATTAATGACTATGATATATTTGGGATCATGGAGACGTGGCTCCAGGGTGACCAAGGCTGGGAGCTGAACATCCAGGGATATTCAATATTCAGGAGGGATAGACAGAACGGAAAAGGAGGTGTCGTAGCGTTGCTGGTTAGAGAGGAGATTAACGCAATAGAAAGAAAGGACATTAGCTTGGAGGATGTGGAATCAATATGGGTAGAGCTACGAAACACTAAGGGGCAGAAAACGCTAGTGGGAGTTGTGTACAGGCCACCTAACAGTAGTAGTGGAGTTGGGGATGGCATCAAACAGGAAATTAGAAATGCGTGCAACAAAGGTAAAACAGTTATAATGGGTGATTTCAATCTACATATAGATTGGGTGAATCAAATTGGCAGGGGTGCTGAGGAAGAGGATTTCTTGGAATGTATGCGGGATAGTTTTCTAAACCAACATGTAGAGGAACCAATGAGAGAACAGGCTATTCTCGACTGGGTATTGAGTAATGAGGGAGGGTTGGTTAGCAGTCTTGTTGTGAGTGGCTCCTTGGGCAAGAGTGACCATAATATGGTTGAGTTCTTCATTAGGATGGAGAGTGACATTTTTAATTCAGAAACAAGGGTTCTGAACTTAAAGAAAGGTAACTTTGAGGGTATGAGACGTGAATTGGCCAAGATAGACTGGCAAGTGATTCTTAAAGGGTTGACGGTGGATATGCAATGGAAGGCATTTAAAGACTGCATGGATGAACTACAACAATTGTTCATCCCAGTTTGGCAAAAGAATAAATCAGGGAAGGTAGCGCATCCGTGGATAACAAGGGAAATCAGGGATAGTATCAAAACAAAAGATGAAGCATACAAATTAGCCAGAAAAGGCAGCCTACCAGAGGACTGGGAGAAATTCAGTCCATCAGAGGAGGACAAAGGGCTTAATTAGGAAAGGGGAAATAGATTATGAAAAAAAACTGGCAGGGAACATAAAAACTGACTGCAAAAGTTTTTATAGATATGTGAAGAGTAAAAGATTAGTTAAAACAAATGTAGGTCCCTTGCAGTCAGAAACTGGTGAATTGACCATGGGGAACAAGGATATGGCAGACCAATTGAATAACTACTTTGGTTCTGTCTTCACTAAGGAAGACATAAATAATCTGCCAGAACTAGCAGGGGATCGGGGGTCAAATGAGATGGAGGAACTGAGTGAAATCCGGGTTAGCCGGGAAGTGGTGTTAGGTAAATTGAATGGATTAAAGGCCGATAAATCCCCAGGGCCAGACAGGCTGCATCCCAGAGTACTTAAGGAAGTAGCCCCAGAAATTGTGGATGCATTAGTGATAATTTTTCAGAAATCTTTAGATTCTGGAGTAGTTCCTGAGGATTGGAGGTTAGCTAATGTAACCCCACTTTTTAAAAAGGGAGGGAGAGAGAAAACGGGGAATTACAGACCAGTTAGTCTAACATCGGTAGTGGGGAAAATGCTAGAGTCAGTTATTAAAGATGGGATAGCAGCACATTTGGAAAGTGGTGAAATCATTGGAGAGAGCCAGCATGGATTTATGAAAGGTAAATCATGTCTGACGAATCTTATAGAATTTTTCGAGAATGTAACTAGTAGTGGATAAGGGAGAACCAGAGGATGTGTTTTATCTGGACTTTCAGGAGGCTTTCGACAAGGTCCCACATAAGAGATTAGTATGCAAACTTAAAGCACACAGTATTGGGGGTTCAGTATTGATGTGGATAGAGAACTGGCTGGCAGACAGGAAGCAAAGAGTAGGAGTAAACGGGTCCTTTTCAGAATGGCAGGCAGTGACTAGTGGGGTACCGCAAGGCTCAGTGCTGGGACCCCAGTTATTTACAATATATATTAATGATCTGGATGAGGGAATTGAATGCAACATCTCCAAGTTTGCGGATGACACAAAGATGGGGGGCAGTGTTAGCTGTGAGGAGGATGCTAGGAGGCTGCAAGGTGACTTCGATAGGTTCGGTGAGTGGGCAAATGCATGGCAGATGCAGTATAATGTGGATCAATGTGAGGTTATCCACTTTGGTGGCAAAAACAGGAAAGTAGACTATTATCTGAATAGTGGCCGATTAGGAAAAGGGGAGATGCAACGAGATCTGGGTGTCATGGTACACCAGTCATTGAAAGTAGGCATGCAGGTGCAGCAGGCAGTGAATAAAGCAAATGGTATGTTAGCATTCATAGCAAAAGGATTTGAGTATAAGAGCAGGGAGGTTCTACTGCAGTTGTACAGGGTCTTGGTGAGGCCACACCTGGAGTATTGCATACAATTCTGGTCACCGAATCTGAGGAAAGACATTCTTGCCATAGAGGGAGTACAGAGAAGGTTCACCAGACTGATTCCTGGGATGGCAGGACTTTCATATGAAGAAAGACTGGATAGACTCGGCTTGTACTCGCTAGAATTTAGAAGATTGAGGGGGGATCTTATAGAAACTTACAAGATTCTTAAGAGGTTGGACAGGCTAGATGCAGGAAGATTGTTCCCGATGTTGGGGAAGTCCAGAACAAGGGGTCACAGTTTAAGGATAAGGGGAAAGTCTTTTCGGACCGAGATGAGAAAATCATTTTTCACACAGAGAGTGGTGAATCTCTGGAATTCTCTGCCACAGAAGGTAGTTGAGGCCAGTTCATTGGCTATATTTAAGAGGGAGTTAGATGTGGCCCTTGTGGCTTAAGGGATCAGGGGGTATGGAGAGAAGGCAGGTACAGGATACTGAGTTGGATGATCAGCCATGATCATATTGAATGGCGGTGCAGGCTCGAAGGGCCGAATGGCCTACTCCTGCACCTATTTTCTATGTTTCTATGTTTCTATGATCTGTGCAGCTACAGGTCGCATTCTGTCTATGTCTTCGGCCTCCATTGGCATTCAATCTATGCCTGCGCCGCCCAATACAACCGAGCCCTAGGCTGTTGCTGGGCCTCTGGCTCCCATTCCACCATCGAGGTCCACTGCCCTGCCTCCCAGTTTGCTTACCAGCCCTCTGTTCCAACTCTGAATCACCCCGCGAGTAGGGGCCGGGCTCGGTGGCTTCCCTCTCCGGGTTCGTTCCCAGTTCCCGGCAGGCGAGCCAGGCCTGATATAATGGTATGGCCGTGTTTCTGCCGCGTGGCACGCCGGAATCCTACCTCACGGCACGCCGAGGTGCTTCTCAACAGTGACATTCCAGTGGAAGCTTTCCCACATGAACAGCAGTTTATGAACAAGAAACAGAATAAAAACACATTGAACAGATCCTGCTGTTAAATTCAATTGGACCTTGTTATATAAGCATTTCTTATCTGCTATGACTCAGTCTCCTTACCTTCTCCCTCATCCTGCTCATCGTACTGAATAATTTCCACATTTTTACTGAACAGATAAAAATAGGCAAGTAACCATAGATAAGCTAAGCAAATCCTTCCTATTATTCGAGAAGATGAAAATGAACTCAGAAACCAAGTGAATTTGACTTGTTATTATAAAGCACTTCTGTTCCAATTGTTCACCTGCAAACTTCGATGGAATTTTCATGGAGTTTAAATTGACAAACTTGCAATAATAGTGGGGTTATAAATTTGGAGAATTTGTGATTATTATGTATTTCATTGTTAATGAATACTGTCTCTTCATGGTGTTCATTGCTTGTAATCATTGAGCTTTACTTACTAACATTCAGTCCATTTATACACCTCGAGGCATGATCTAATTTGTATAGATAAAGGTAGTGATAAAGTAGCAAACACTAATATATTAACAACATAGAAATACAGAACACAACAGCTAGTCAATTAGAAAATGATGAGAGAAATAACAGGTTAATATTTTTTTTTTTAATGTCCTTCATCAGACCTAGAATGTGCAGAGTGCATGACATGGAACTGAACAAGGGAAGTGAGGAAATATGGATATTGTTTTAGGATGTGTCAAACACTTCATAACCATTTCAGTAGTTATTATTATAAGTTAGGGAAATTTATCTCTGTTGCACAAATTTATCTCTGTTCAGATCTAAGGAAGCAGGAGGGCATACACAACCCTTGTCCTCATCAACAGAACTACTGTAGAGATGGTCGACAGTTTCAGATACCTAGGCATCCGTATCACCAAGAACCTAACCTGGTACCTTCACACCAATGCAGTGCTCAAGAAAGCACATCGGCATATTTACTCATCATGTATTGTCTTTCCGCTCACTGGATAGCATGCAACAAAAGCTTTTCACTGTACCTTGGTACACGTGACAATAAACTAAACTAACTGACTTTCTTAACTTAAGTTAGTTTAGAGATACGGTGCAAAAACAGGCCCTTCGGCCCACCGAGTCCGCACTGACCAGCGATCCCCGCACATTAACACTATCCTACACACACCAGGGACAATTTACACATACCTGCACATGAGGAAACCGAAGATCTCGGAGAAAACCCAGGCAGTGACGGGAAGAATGTACAAACTCCGAACAGACAGCACCCATAGTCGTGATCGAACGGGGTCTCCAGCGCTGCAAGCGCTGTAAGGCAGCAACAAAGGCATGGCATGGTCTTCTCTGCTCTTGTCCACCTGAGCCTGTAGTGTTTGGTGAACACAGCCCAGTCTATCATAGGCTCATTAATTCCCTCTATCCAGACCATCTTCACAATGTGTTATGCATCAGGAAGGCTGGAAATATTTTCTAAGAGGCCTGCCACCCTGGCCATTTCCTTTTCTCATTTCTAACTTCTGGGAAAGAAACAGGAGCTTGAAGGGTGACCAGACAAGAACAGTTTCTTCCCCACTAATGTCAGACTCTTGAACTAATCACTTCTTTCACACACCATTCCCAAAGGTATTCTTAAAGGGCCTGTCCCAAGGGCATGCGACTCCATGCGGCAAGCGCAACCTAACCGCAAGCGGGGGCCGTGCAGGGGCCGCGCGGAGGTCGCGGCGCCGGTCCAACTTCGATCGCCGGAGCCGTATGGAGTTGTGCGGAGCTGGTCCTGACATCGCGCGGGGCTCCGAAAAACTGACACTGTTCAAAAATTCCGTGCGGCAATGGCCTGCCGCCCCGCAGCCGCATCGAGGCCTTGCGCACCGCCTCAACGGCCGTGCGGCCCCCGCTTACGATTTGGTAGCGCTTGCCACATGCAGCCGCATGCTGGTGGGACCGGCCCTGTACGGGGATCACTCGACCTCAGCACTGCCCCCGCGCGGCACGGCTTGCGGTTAGGTCGCGCTTGCCGCATGGAGTCGCATGCCCGTGGGACAGGCCCTTTACTCTTGACACTACCTTATTATTCAATTATTGTACTTTAATATTTTTTTAACTGTATTGGATTGCACTATAATATTTAGTTTGTTTTTAGTTTAGTTTATATTGTCACGTGGAAAACCTGCATGGTATCCATTCGAAGAATGGGCTTCTGGTGTAGGGCTCTGGTGAGACCACATCTGGAGTTTTGGTCTCCTAATTTGAGGAAGGACATCGTTGTGATTGAGGCAGTGCAGCGTAGATTCACGAGATTGATCCCTGGGATGGTGGGACTGTCATTTGAGGAAAGATTGAAAAGACTAGGCTTGTATTCACTGGAGTTTAGAAGGATGAGGGGGAATCTTATGGAAACATATAAAGTTATAAATTGGCTGGACAAGCTAGATGCAGGAAAAATGTTCCCAATGTTGGGCGAGTCTAGAACCAGGGGCCACAGTCTTAGAATAAAGGGGAAGCCATTTAAGACTGAGGTGAGAAAAAACGTTTTCACCCCGAGAGTTGTGAATTTGTGGAATTCCCTGCCACAGAGGGCAGTGGAGGCCAAGTCACTGGATGGATTTAAGAGAGAGTTAGATAGAGCTCTCGGGGCTAGTGGAATCAAGGGATATAGGGAGAAGGCAGGCACAGGTTATTGATTGGGGATGATCAGCCATGATCACAATGATTGGCGGTGCTGGCTCGAAGGGCTGAATGGCCCCCTCCTGCACCTATTTTCTATGTAATGCACCATTCTGCTGTTTTGCAGTCATCATTGTATTTATTATTGCATTGATTATTACTGTATGTATAGTGTTTACAAGAAATGTGAACAAGAAATTTCATTGCATCTTGGTGGATATGACAATAAACTAAACCTAATCTGAATTGGAATCTGAATGTGAATTTGTATGGGATGTCCCCCGGGAATACAGGGTGATAAACGCCATGTCTGAGGAAGAAGTTGATCCAACAATCAGAATTAATTCAATAAGAATCTTCCTGTTATGCGAGGAAAAAAAGATTATTGCCGTGTAGGTGTGCATGGCTTATGGATACAGTATTGAATACAAATCAATGAAATATCTGAACATTAAAAACCCAAAAGCACCATTTCAATAGGGCTGAGAACATATCTCCGTGTCTCGATGTAAAAGTTTGACACTGAAAATCTGAAATATAAATGGAAAATGCTATAAATACTAAACAGGTTTTATGTGATAAAAGGAACAGAGTAAATGTTTCAGAACTATTACCTTTTTATCAGAAGTCTGTCTTGCTTCTTAGTTATCCCTTAAATAACATCACTGCCAGGCTAGGTTGTATGGTGTTATACTGCTTACATAACAACAACAAAATTATTCCAATAAACTGTGCAGGTATAGCTGTAAATATCATTAGGGCAGCCAAGAATCATTAAAGAGCCAAGAAAATAGAAGCGTTTATAGTTTACAGCATGGAACTCATCATCAGCCACCATGCACAGCATCTGACATCATTTGAAATTAGTTACAAAATGGCAGTTCATGTGAAAGCATTGAATAAATGATACAGGTTTATTTTGTCATTCTGCATGTTGTGACAGCACTCCCTCCCTCTGGGACGACAGATGGCGCAATGGGCTAAGTGTTCGGCTGGCAACCGGAAGGTAGCCGGTTCGAATCCCGCTTGGAGTGCATACTGTCATTGTGTCCTTGGGCAAGACACTTCACCCACCTTTGCCTGCGTGTGAATGTGTGTGAATGTGTGTGAGTGATTGGTGGTGGTCGGAGGGGCCGTAGGCGCAGATTAGCAGCCACGCTTCCGTCAGTCTGCCCCAGGGCAGCTGTGGCTACAGAAGTAGCTCACCACCACCGAGTGTGACTGAGGAGTGAATGAATAATGCGATGTAAAGCGCCTTGAGTATTAGAAAGGCGCTATATAAATCCCATCTATTATTATTATTCATTATTACCACTCCAATCTCGACCAGTCATTGACAGGCCATGAGAGGCCAATCCCCAGCATCAGTGGTAACAGCTTGGTTCAATTCGCTGAAAGATGAAGAAAGAAGAGAGAGAGGAAAGGAGAAAAAGTGGGGAGCCTTCTTGTTAGCTGTGTTCCCCTGTTGCAGTTTCGAGGATGACTGAGCCACTGGGGTAAACCCAGGACCACCAGCGCCATTGTGTGGTCAAGTCTGCAGAAGAAGTTCTAGACAGCCATTGCCTCTATTCAGGCCAAGAATGAGAGGTCGGGGCAAGACCGAAACTGCCAGTGCTTCTTACCTGCCCACAGATAATGAGGGACTGCGCCCACATGTAGAGGCAAAGACCGAGCAACCAGGATAAGCCTGAGACGGCCAGTGCCACCTCTTCAAGCTCAAAGCTGAGCCATCAGGATAAGCCAGAGACTGCCAGCACCTCCTCTCGAGGCAAGTGTGAACTGCAGGGAGAGGCCTGAGAGCACCAGACCTCCTCTTTGGAGAACAGGACTGAGCTGCCGGGATAGCCCGAGATTACCACGCTATCTCACGTGCATCCTGATGACAAGGGACAGTGCCCCCACGTGGACTAGTTCTTTCTTGTCACTGTAAGTAAAACATATTACATGAGTTCACCCTACTGGGAGTGTCGGCATGGGCATTGCCAAATCCATTGTCAACCATGATGCCACAAGGTCCAGAAACAGAATAGTTGTATGCAGACCCGGCAGTCAGACGACTGAACCATGGATCAAATTCCAACAAGGCGGTTCAATGATTTAAATTCAAATAATTAAACAAAATCAACAATGGTGAGCTTGAAGCCATTAATTGGCCTTAAACCATCTGGTCTACTATTGTCTTTGATAGAAATAAATCTGCCATCCTTCCCTAGTGTGAGTTCAGCCTCATTTATGCAGTGGGCTCTTAAATGACGCCTGAAGTAATGTAAAGAAACTCCTCGATCCAGGGGTAAATGCTGTCTTTAGTGCTTTCCTCATTTCATGAATCAATAAAATAAAATAAATGAGCTAAGTACATTTGGGAAGTTGTTTTATCACAACAAAGTATTAAAATCATTTTTGATGGGCACTAAAGCAGCAGAAGACTAGGACATTTTATTTGGTTCCTAGTGTTAAATGTGTGCTGGAGTATCAGCCTCGGTTGTTCTTCCCTTGTGACGTGGTGGTGCAGTGGTAGAGTTGCTGCCTTGATCCTGACTACGGGTGCTGTCTGTACGGAGTTTGTACGTTCTCCCCAAGACCAATGTGCAGGGCTGGCCGGTTGTTGTGGACTCGGTGGTCCAAAGGGCCTTTTACCGCGTTGTATTTCTAAACTAAACTAAATTAAACCTGGTTTCATCGAGTTTTTTGCCCAAGATATTTGAAGGAGGATTTCCACCTGTGCTCTTTCAGAAAACAAACCAGGATGAAAAGACATACTTTGGGTTGTGACTGACGATTATGGTCATCAGATGTCTTTTTAGTAAGTGGAAACTATCTGATAGCCTAAACCGTGTAACATTATTTCCCTGGAGACCAATGGATCAGTTACACAGATGCAGACCTGTTCAGAACTTGTGTATTACTGGGAATACCAGTGTGATACTGCAGACTCGCTGTCTGAGAAAGAAGATTATCTGCCCAGCAGAATGAATTCAACAAGAATCTCACTCATATTGCGCCTGTTAGAAAGAAAATATTATTTCCAGGTAAGTGTGCATGTCTTGCGGAACACAGTGTTGAATACAAATCAGTGAGGTGTGTATTACATTTATCACCCATCCACAACCTGTGTCGTGCATTCCCATTAAAAATGTGACATATTCTACTTTCAAAATGCAGTCAGCCTTGCAAGTAAGTCTCTGTCCTTAACTGCAAATTGCATTTTGTTAACATTCTAATAAATCAGTGCTTTCTCATTCCCATGCTTATATATTCTTCCTATAATTGGGTCTTCTATCCATTATCTTATTGACTGCCTGTTCATTGCTTTGTATCTTCAATATTGCCCTCCTTGGTGTTCTCTGATCCTCACCCCAAGGTCTGATCACACGTTCACAGCTATGGTCTATTGCATTGCAATTTCAATGAACCATATTTCTGCCCAACAAGGTCTCTCTGCTTCCTTGCTTCATTTAAAATGTTAAGGTGATCCATTGCTCTTGTAAGTTTGGTGTGTCGCGGTGATGAACAGACGTTTGTCATGGTTACTGACATTGCAAGGCAATTTTCCATGTATCTTTCAATAACCACGAGGTCTACTAGTTTTAATTAAACAAAGCAGAGTATAAAATGCATAACAATTGAACAGTCAGGGTCCAACATACTTGTTAGAATATAATGAAGTTCATGTCCTGAGCACAGTAGTAATCCGACATGTGAACAGAGTGCGTAAACTGAACCATCAAGTACTTGATATTAGTCATACTAGTTCTGGATAGAATGATCCATTTCATTATCATAAGCATAAAAAATTAGACTTAAATTAAAACCAAATTAATGCATTTGTGAAACTGAAAAGGGAAACAAATGTATGTGAAGAAATTACAATAATGGAGTGGGGATTAAATAATATCGCAACGGTCAAACAGTTGATATGCTAATATAGTGAGTAAAATTTTCAAATGCTAATGGCTAAATTACTTTGACACAAACTGAGTTATTTGCATATTGAATTCTGTTTAGTTGTAAAATAGAAAGGGGCTGGTTGGAAAAATTGAATGTAAAATGCTTTAAGTTTAGGAAACTCTGAGTGGTCAATGTATATGTTTTAATACTACACATTTATTATGCTCTTTCATAGCAACAAAAAAAATCTTCCTCATTGCAAATTGATGCAATAGATGATAAACAAACCTCACATGAAAATAATCTTATATGATTCAAAACATTCATTATTAAAATACTGCACAGCTTATAAAATTAATTTAGATAAATTTGATTGTTGCCTCTCTTCACTCAAGCCTATTTTAAGAGCTCAGTTGGATATTGGGATACCTTTCAAAACAAATGATATGATCCAAACATCCATTATTAAAACATTTCACAACTTATTTTTAAAATAATTTATTAAATAATTTATGAAAATTGCCAGAATTCGGTGACCATGTAATGATTATTGATTACCTACTCTGAGATATTTTCCTTTTAAAAGCGACTATATAACTTTTTTTAAACAGTGCGTTTAAAGGAGTAAAATGGCCTCCTGTTGACACTAGCATGCCACTGAAAGTGAGCAAATAGAGGCAAATAATTAAAACCAATAGTTATTGCTCATTTAAGGAACCTGTCAGTAGAACAAAAGCCAAATTAAAAAATTATGTCAATTGCTGCAGATCATTTGAGGCATTGAAAGCTTCCACATGCTGACATTTACACAGCGATGTCAAATAACTGGCTAATTTCAAGAGGCTTAGTTTAGCTCATTTTATGGAGCCAGACAATTTGAAAATAATTCACGTCTTACTTCTTCTGGTGTAGGAAGATAAGGAATTGGCTGAAAGATTTTTCAAAATGCACTGCAACTAGCTACCAAGACTTTTTGTTTAGCACCTCCCGAAGACTCAACCTCAAACAACTCAGAGGACCAACACAGCAGGTGCATGGCAACAACACCGCCTTCAGGTTTACCTCGAAGATAGATGTACTTCTAAGCGGAGGTCAATCGGGAGAATCTGGATGAACCATTGACTGTGGAGGAGCTGACTGGCTCCAAATAAACCTCCCGGAAGTGATATCTTACCGGCTGAGTTGTATTCAGCTCAGTGGGACCAGGTGGACCCGGATCAGCTGGAAGCGTACAATGCTATGCTTCCAGCAAGCAGAATGTCACACACCATGAGGAAGGGCAGCATTACCCCAATCTACAAGCAGAAGGGGGAGAAGGTTGATGTTAGGAATTGTAGACTCTTCTCATTGCTAAATGTGAATAATAAGATCCTGTCCAAGGCAATCGCCAAACGGGGTAAGTCTGCACTAGTACAGGTGATCCACCCGGACCAAACTTGTGCTGTACTGAGCAGGAAAATCTTGGGCAGCCTGGCGCTGTTCAGGGATACCATCACCTACATGCAGGACCAAGGAGTGGATGCCTACCAAGTCAGCTTGGACCAGGAGAAAGTCTTCAACGGGATATCGCGCACATACATGATGGATATGCTTTCCAAAATGGTCTTTAAGAGAATCAGAAACTGAATCCAACTTCACTACACTAATATCTGTAGTGCAGTCCAAATCAACCATTGGGAATAGGATAGCTTCCCTGTCATGTCTGGAGTCAGGCAGGTTGCCCACTCTCCCCAGTCTTGTTAATGTGCTGTAGAAAACTATTTGCCGAATCCTTCAGGAAGAAAGAAAGCGGGGTGGCATTACCAGGCATTAGGGCACTCTGATCAAAGCCTCCCTGTGGATGGATAATGTCACCATCTTTTGCTCGGATCCAGGGTCTGTTGCAGATTGATCAGCATCTGCGACCAGTTTGAGTTGGCATCGAGATCCAGTGTCAACCGCAGGAAGAGAGGGGCAATGATCTTTGGCAACTGGCCCACCCGATCTTCCACCCCCTTCATCATCAAGTTTGGCTTCTCAAATGTACTGTGGATCTGGTTCGGGGGGGCCGAGGAATGTGACAAAAACTTGCTTGAGAGGAAAGAACTGGATCTATGGAAGTAGTTTTCCCTCTCAATAACGGGGAGAAATGTGTTCACATGGTGCAAGGTGCTCTCGGGGCAGCTGTACGGCTCAAGTGTGGCCCGTCCCCTTCTTCCCTTCTGTTATCATGCCCGGAAATTGTCTGATTCACCTCTATCCCATAGTGGACATCGGACATTGTCTATGGAACTGATGCGCAACAATGCTGAGAACTATATTCTTCAGTCTGTATCTTCCCCTTTGCTCTATCTTTTGCACTTGAATTTGACAATTGTATTTATGTGTAATATACCCGTTCTCTTTGGATGTCTTGCAAAACAAAGCTTTTCACCATGCCTCAGTACACGTGACAATAATAAACCTAAACCTGTACCCTCCATAATTTGAGTTAATCGAATTTCATAAATCACCACTGGCACCTAGAACTCATCCTATTTATCATTATCCTCATGTTTCAATTATCTTATAATCTCTGATACCAAACTGCATCAATTCCTGCCTGCATCCCATCTTTGAGGCTTATTTCACCCACACCGTCTTTCTAGGCTCTGTTCCCCAACTCTGACTGTAATCCTTTGCCTTCTCAGCTGGACCTTTGGCCATCTAATTCTTGATCTCTGAGATTTAATTTTCAAACCTCTCCGTGTTCCTGACTTTCTTCAAAAGTCCTCCATTTTGCATGTCGCCACATTCTGGCAATGGAGGCGTCCCAGAACAGAAAGGTCAGTATGAGAATGGGAGGGGGAGTTAAAATGGTGAGCAACCAAGAGATCCAATAAGCCAAGGCGGACCCAGCACGTGTTTGACTCAACGGTTATGTAGTCTAGGCTGAGTCTCAACACCAAATACATTAGATGAGGACCTCTGTATCATCTGGAAGGGCTGTCTGGTTCCTTGGATGGAGGTAAGGGAGGAGATATAGGAACAGATGTTAAATTTCCTGCAGTTGCAGGGGAAATCCCACAGAACAAATGTGCCTGGAGATTGCAGACAGCTGCAGGTCAAATAAAGTTGTTGTAGTAGTGGAATTTAACTTTCCCAATATAGACTGGAAAAATCATAGCGGGAAGGCTTCAGATGGGGTGCAATTCCTCAAAAGTGTTCAGGAGAGCTTTCTTAAGCAATATGTGGAGGCCCCCTCATGTGAGAGGGCATCGCTGGATCTAGTATTGGGAAATTGGGAAGGGCAAGTTAATGAAGAGTGTGTGGAGGAGCCTTTTGGGACCAGTGTCCACAGTTTGATTAACTTTAAGATAGTTATGGATAGGGACAGAGAGGGTCCACGTGCTAAAATGCTCAACTGGGATAAGGCCAACTTTGAGGGTATGAGAGAAGGTCTCGCTCAAGTTGACTGGAGCAGGTTATTGTAGGGGAAAGGAACATCGGCCAAGTGCGATGTTGTTAAAAGTGTACTGAAGAAAGCTCAGGATGTGTACGTCCCTGTTGGAGTGAAGGGCAAAGCAGGCAAACGTAAGGAAGCTTGGCTGACGAGGGAAATTGAGACGTTAGTCAAAAACAAGAAGGATGCATAGAACAGGTATAGGCAGCTGTGATCAAGTGCATCCCTGGAGGAGTTTCAGGAACTAAGGAGTAGAATAAAAAAGGAAATCAGAAGGGCAAAATGGGGCCAGGAGATAGCTCTGGCGGGTAACATTAAGGACAATCCCAAAAGATTTTATAAATACATAAGGGGGAAAAGGGTAACTAGAAAGAAAGTGGGACCTCTCTGGAATCAAAACGGTCACCTCTGCATAGAGCCACAGGAGATGGGCAAGGTCCTAAATGAGTATTTCTCCTCTGTATTTACCGAGGAGAAATACAGTTGGATGGAGGAAATTGGAGCAGTCACTGGAAGTGTCTTGAGAGCAATTCAGGGTTACTGTCGAAGATGTACTGAAGGTACTGTCGTGTTTGATGGTAGACAAATCTCCAGGGTCTGATCTGATATATCCGAAGACATTGTGGGAAACTAGAGAGGAAATTACGGGAGCCCTGGTTGAAATTTACGATTCGTCCTTAAATACAGGAGAGGTGCCAGACCACTGTTGTACCTCTTTTCAAGAAGGGCTGCAGGGAAAATGTTGGAGACTATAGGCCGGTGAGCGTAACATCTGTCGTTGGTAGGTTACTGGAGAGTATTCTGAGGGATAGGATATACAGGCATTTAGATGGGCAAGGGCTGATTAGGGATAGTCAGCATGGTTTTGTACGTGGGAGGTTATGTCTCACAAATCTGATTGATTGTTTTGAAAACATGACCAAAGACGTTGATGAGGTCAGAGCTGTAGATGTTGTGTACATGGGCTTCAGTAAGGCGTTCGACAAGGTTCCGCATGGTAGGCTGCTCTGGAAGGCTAGATTGCATGGGATCCAAGGAGAGATAGCTGAATGGATAGCAAATTGGCTCCATGGAATGAAGCAGAGGGTAATGGTGGAAGGTTGCTTCTCAGGCTGGATGCCTGTGACTAGTGGCATGCCTCAGGGTTCGGTGCTGGACCTGTTACTGTTTGTCATCTACATCAATGACTTAGATGAGAATATACATGGCAAGATTAGCAAGTTTGCTGATGATACAAAAATTAGTGGTTTTGCCGATAGTGAAGATGGTTGTGAAAGATTGCAGCAGGATCTGGGCGGAGGAATGGTTGATGGAATTTAATACAGAGAAGTGTGAGATGTTGCATTTTGGGATGTCGAACAAGGGCAGGACTTACACAGTAAATGGTAGGCCTCTGGGTAGTGTTGTAGAGCAGAGGGATCTAGAAGTAGCATGGTTTCTTGAAGGTCGAGTCGCAGGTACTGTAGAAAAGGTGGTCAAAAAGGCTTTTGGCACTTAGCCTTCTTCAGTCAGAGTATTGAGTATTGAAGTTGGGAGGTCATGTTGCAGTTGTACTGTATAAGACGTTAATGAGACCGCATTTAGAATATTGTGTTCAGTTCTGGGCACCATGTTATAGGAAAGATATTGTCAAGCTTGAAAGGGTTCAGAAAAGATTTACGAGGATGTTGCCAGGACAAGAGGGTGTGAATTTTACGGAGAGGTTGAATAGGTTGGGTCTCTATTCCATGGAGCACAGGAGGATGAAGGGAGATCTTAAAGAGGTATAAAAAATCATGAGAGGAATAGTAAAGGGTAGATGCACAGAGTCTTTTGCCCAGAGTAGGGAAATCGAGGACCTGAGGACATAGGTCCAATGTGAAGGGGAAAAGATTGGATAGCATGCAACAAAAGCTTTTCACTGCACCTCGGTACACGTGATAATAAACTAAACTCAACTGAACTCTACATTTTTGAACGCATTTTGATTTTGGAGCACGAAAAGCATTTGATTATATTGCAAGCTCTGTGGTGAGTTAGAAGAAATTTTAATCCAACCATCCAAATTTTAGGGTTTAACAAAAGCAAAATGATCTTAAATCTGGCAATGTTGGTGCTTCTGCAGGTTTGCTGAAGCACATAATTGAGATAAGTTGATTTTTTGTTGTTTTTGTTAATTCAAGCCACATCATGTTTCATGCTATTTTGTTTCAGTTAAAAAACTACTGAATGTTAAACACTTAAAAAGGAATGGAGTAGGAAGGAACTGCAGATGCTGGTTTAAGCCGAAGATAGACACAAAAAGCTGGAGTAACTCAGCGAGGCAGGCAGCATCTCTGGAGAGAAGGAATGGGAGATGTTTTGGGTTGAGATCCTTCTTCAGTCTGAAGAAAGGTCTAAATCCGAGATGTCACCTATTCCTTCTCTCCAGAGATGCCCCCTGTCCCGCTGAGTTACTCCAGCTTTTTGTGTCTTCAGGCTGAAGAAAGGTCTCGACTTGAAATGTCACCAATTCCTTCTCTCCAGAGATGCTGCCTGCCCCGCTGAGTTACTCCAGCTTTTTGTGTCTAAAAAGAATGGAGGTTTGTTTTAAGAAAGTTGTGTGGAAGGACAATAAGATGATCAGTAATAATCTATTCAAGATTTTAAAGTGGGTTAGTTTAAAGATTGAATCGTCACCTTTTTATAACAAACACAAAGCTAACTCATAGTCTAATTCAATATTCACTCAAGTAACTTATAGTAATTGGACAGGTACTCCTGGGAAATCATCTATATTCCCTCCGTCTAATCCAATGAAAAGCTTTTGACCAGTAATATTATCTCAGTTTCTCCCTCCATAGATATTATCTAGCGAGCTGAGAACTTTATTGTTATTTCTTTATTAAATTCTGGTATGTTTGGATGTTGCATCCTAATATGGTATATTGGTAAATGCAAACCTCCCAGCCTTAATCCAATAATCAAGAGACCATGTTAAATTGGATATTACTGCACCATCAAGCTGTGAATGACATGTTGTTGGGTCACCAGCTACATTCCATGAGACAGAGGACCACTTATATTGAAAGTAAAAATTAGTCAGGTAAGGTACATTTCTGACAGAGGAGCTGTGATTAATCAAAGAGGTGCGAAGAGTTCAGTAGAAGGGTAAAAGACTGCAGATGCTGGAGTCTTGAGCAACAGTCAAACTGTGGGAGGAACTCAGCTGGTCGTGCGACATATGTGATGGAAAATATCTGATCTGCGGCAGCAGAGAGGTTCAGCTGGTAGAGCTCCTACTTCACAGTGCCAGAAACTAGGTTTGATCCTGACTTTGGGTGCTGTCCATGTGGAGCTTGCACATTCTTCCTGTGACTGCGTGGGTTCCCTCTAAGCACTCCAAGTTCCTCCTACATCCCAAAGACGTGTGGATTTGTAGGTTAATTGGCCACCCTAAAGTGCCCCTAATGTGCAGAGAATGGATGCAAAAGTGGAATTACATAGAATTAGTATGAATGGGTGATCAATGGTCAGCGTAGAATCAGTGGGCCAAAAGGCCGATTTCCATGATAATCTCTAAAAGTAAAACTAAATGTAAAACCCATTGAGTACCACAAGCTGTTTGTTATTTTATGAAGCATTCATACACAGGGAAGAAAGCAATAAACAGAGTTTTGTGATCAGGCGGGTTGCACTGGATGCTTCATTTTGCTTCCATACCCTAACAATTTACTGGTAGCTTAATTAGTGACTACATATTACTATTTGTTGTAGATAAGTGAGGAAAAATTAAAAAGGGGAGTTTTGGTGGGAAAGTGGGAAAAAGTAAGAAGAGGGAATGGAAGTGATGAATCTACAGTGGATGGAAATTGCATGGAACTGGTGGGCCTCGTGCTGTATAGTAATAAGTCAGTAAGCTTTAGTCCATGGTAATTAGTCATTTGAGTGCAGACTCTACAGTATAATGCACTTTTAATATCCATCAAATAGTGGAGTATATTGCACATTATTTTGTTCAATATTCATCAGGCATTCCCAAAACTGCAATTATTTCAGTTTAAGACCCTTCTTTAGACTGAGAGTGAGGGAAGTGTGGCATAGATATATGAAAGGGTATGGTGTGAAAATGAGAGATCAAAGAGGATGTAGGTCAAGGAAAATGTGGAATGGAGAGTCAGCGGATAGGGAGTCTAGACATACATCTAGAGTTATATACAGATTCACATTGCAACAGTAGCTTCATCTTGAAAGTTGTTCCACCTGACACCATCATAATTCTGCATTTAGCCTTAACCAGACAAGGTTCATTTCAGTAAAAGTGAATAATTAATCTGACCACATCTCAGAATGAAGTTAAAGAAGTCCAAAACTTGAGAAGAACTAAACATTAATTATTAAAGCTGATCAGACAAACGCACAAAAAAACAATTATACATCAATTATGCACAAATTACACATATACGTTCCTGAAAGAAAGAAGACAAAATAAAACACGAAGATCTGTCCATTAATCCAGAAAACTGCACTAATGCCCAAGATACGTTTCATCCACAGTCATCCCCACCTTCTTCCCATCACTCAGCAATATGTATTCTTCCAAAAAATTACTGCATGCAATAAATGACTACACGTAAGATCCCGGACAAACGCACACTGAAAGCAGTGCTCGTTTGGAAGCAAGCAGTAGTTCTAGACGGACACTGGGTCCCTTTTGGGTGGGTACCGGGAAACAAGTGAGATAAAGTAAATAGAAGCACAGCAAGGGACCAAATATTTTTTTTAATGCATTTTATGAATTTTACATTGGGCCTGAGATGGCTAACCACAGACAAAGAGAATAATAGAGCAGATGAATGGAGAAGGATGCAGCGTAAAATATTACTTCCAAAGAACATGGCGGACATAGTCACCCTGTAAATATGTGGGTTTCATAAACCGGAGGTCGTTTTATTATGCATGCAAAGAAATTGCCAGATTAAATAAAGGAAGGTAGAAAATAAATGGCAAAACTATCAACGGTAAATAAACTAACTAAATAAAGCTAACAATGAGAAATAAATTTAAGGAAAAAGGTAGTTGTACGTTCAGTAAACTTAGCTATCTCTTGGGCATTATCTAATGAAAATTAACATGATTACCAAGCAGCTTTCGAGAGATTTGTGTAAATAGCATCAAATTCATTATTTTAAAACTTAGCAATGGAAAATTGCTGTTCACAGAATTGGGATAGAATTAAGTTAAATTAAATGGGGCATAAGATTAGCTAAATAAATTAAATACTTGCACAATAAGAATTAAAAAAGGCCCTATAAACGAAAATGTATGTATCAAGGCAGATAAAGTCTATTGAATCAAAAATGAATACATTAATTGGATATAGCCAGCAATTAGCCAAAATAGGGGCAATTAATTGACTAATCACTGTGGATATGATAAATAGAGATAAATAGCCACAAATTAATATAATTTAAACGATAAAAATAATAAGT
Organism: Malacoraja senta; assembly: GCA_038087875.1. Lineage (NCBI taxonomy): Eukaryota > Metazoa > Chordata > Chondrichthyes > Rajiformes > Rajidae > Malacoraja > Malacoraja senta. The sequence continues at coordinate 15,249,815 of CM075979.1, read as the reverse complement.
AATAAGAACATGTCAAGAAAATTAATGAACTAAATATTGGAAATGAAATAAAATGAATAAAATAACATTAGCTATGGCAGCTTGCCCACGTAACCAAATTGTTCTATTGAATGTTTCACATTAATACTGTCTTGCCCTTTTGAAGATCATTTTCAGTGTCTCCAGACTTGCTGGTGTTACGATAATTTCAGGTTATAGAAAGCTTTGTGTCTGCAATGGGATACCATTGCCATCGGGAAGAAGGTACAGGAGCCTGAAATCTGTAACATCCAGGTTCAGGAACAGCTTCTACCCCACACCCATCAGGCTATTAAACACGACATCAAATAAGCTCTGAACAATAACCGTCTATTATTATTATTGCAGTATATCTGTTTATTTATTGTGTATATATGGTCTATGGTCTATAGACACACTGAACTTTTATCTTCCGTTTTGTATTATGTTTACATATTATGTTGTGCTGCAGTAAGTAAAGGGCCTGTCCCACTTACATATCCTTGGCACGCAAATTACGCGACCTCGTGGTGGTGTTGAGGCACACGGGCATCGTATGGCCGCGCGGGGCCGGTCCCACTTAGAAGCGCGGAGGGGTATGTAGTTGTGCGCGACATCGCGTGGGGCTCCGAAATTTTTGTAGTGAACGAAATCTTTGCGCGCCAACGGCCTGTCGCGGAACTGACGGCCAAAGTGGGACAGGCCCAAGACCCTGGTGCGACGCAACATCTCACTTTCAACAGCTGCAAAAGTAGGCAAACGATCGCCGAACTCGGCCTGGGGCTCACGACCGTTGCGGTCCGGATCCGCCCCCACTTCTACTCCCGGAGCGGGGCCAAGAAAATTGAAGATAGACACAAAATGCAGGAGTAACTCAGCGGGACCGGCAGCATCTCTGGAGAGAAACAATGGGTGACGTTTCGGGTCAAGACCCTTCTTTTCAGACTGAAGAACAGTCTCGACACAAAACGTCACCCATTCCTTCTCTCCAGAGATGCTGCCGGTCCAACTGAGTTACTCCAGCTTTGTGTCCACCTTCAAATGACGTCACGCGCTCCAGACGTCTGTGCGTACGCATGGATACGCACCCGACCTTCGCGGGACCGTCTCGGCTCAAAGCGACCACGAGGTCGTGTAATTTGCGTGCCAAGGACACGTAAGTGGGGCAGGCCCTTAAAAATTTCATTGTATCTGGGACACATGACATTAAAACTCACTCGACTCTTGACTCTTGATATAGACTTCTCCGAGGGTCACCACATTATTGTGGTGAAGAAGCTTACATGTGCCTAGGATCCCTAAGCCGCTAAACCGCCAAGGTCACCCATTGTGGGGGAGGTTCCTGCAAAAGGTGGCCCAAGAAGAAGACTTCAGTGATGAAACAGGTGGAGAATGGTGGCTGACCAGTAGGTGGAGCGCCACAATGGCTGAGATTGAGGAAGGTTGCAACCATCGTGGAGTCCGTGCCCTGAGGAGGGGAGTTAAAGAGTACGACAGCAAAGGTAACAATCTCGGGATTACTGCCTGTGCCACGCGACAGTGAGAGTAGGAATGGAGCAAGGTGGAGGATAAATGCGTGGCTGAAGGACTGGTGCAGAGGGCAGGGATTCAAATTTCTGGATCATTGGGACCTCTTTTGTGGAAGGTGCGACCTGTACAAAAAGGATGGGTTGCACTTGAACCTGAGGGGGACCGATATCCTGGCAGGGAGATCTGCAAAGGCTACTGGGGAGACTTTAAACTAGAATGGTTGGGGGGAGGGACTCAAATAGAGAAAGCTATTAGACAGTGTGTGAGGCAGGAGGCAGAGAAGGAAAGCACTCAGACCCAACATGTAGGGGGGAAAGAAGAAAACAATAATAAACAGAGAATAAGAGGTGGTGGGGTTCTTAAATGGGTGAGCAGAGAAACAGAGGGGTGTAAAATGCGGGCGGAAGCAATAGGTAGCAAGGTGAAAAGTAAAAGTGGCAGGCAGACAAATCCAGGGCAAAAATCAAAAAGGGCCACTTTTCAACATAATTGTATAAGGGGTAAGAGCGTTGTAAAAACAAGCCTGAAGGCTTTGTGTCTCAATGCAAGGAGCATTCGTAATAAGGTGGATGAGTTGAACGTGCAGATAGCTATTAATGATTATGATATAGTCGGGATCACGGAGACATGGCTCCAGGGTGACCAAGGCTGGGAGCTGAACATCCAGGGATATTCAATATTCAGGAAGGATAGAGAGAAAGTAAAAGGTGGTGGAGTAACGGTGCTGGTTAGAGAGGAGATTAACGCATTGGAAAGGAAGGACATTAGCTTGGAGGATGTGGAATCGGTATGGGTAGAGCTGCGAAACACTAAGGGGCAGAAAACGCTGGTGGGTGTTGTGTACAGGCCACCTAGCAGTAGTAGTGAAGTTGGGGATGGCATCAAACAGGAAATTAGAAATGCGTGCAACAAAGGCAAAACAGTTATAATGGGTGCCTTCAATCTACATATAGATTGGGTGAATCAAATTGGCAGGGGTGCTGAGGAAGAGGATTTCTTGGAATGTATGCGGGATAGTTATCTAAACCAACATGTAGAGGAACCAACGAGAGAGCAGGCTATTCTAGACTGGGTATTGAGTAATGAGGAAGGGTTAGTTAGCAGTCTTGTTGTGCATGCCCCCTTGGGCAAGAGTGACCATAATATGGTTGAGTTCTTCATTAGGATGGAGAGTGACATTGTTAATTCAGAAACAACGGTTCTGAACTTAAAGAAAGGTAACTTTGAGGGTATGAGACGTGAATTGGCCAAGATTGACTGGCAATTAGTTCTAAAAGGGTTGACGGTGGATATGCAATGGAAGGCATTTAAAGACTGCATGGATGAACTACAAAAATTGTTCATCCCAGTTTGGCAAAAGAATAAATCAGGGAAGGTAGTGCATCCGTGGATAACAAGGGAAATCAGGGATGGTATCAAAGCAAAAGATGATGCGTACAAATTAGCCAGAAAAAGCAGCATACCAGAGGACTGGGAGAAATTCAGAGACCAGCAGAGGAGGACAAAGGGCTTAATTAGGAAAGGGAAAATAGATTATGAAAGAAAACTGGCAGGGAACATAAAAACTGACTGCAAAAGTTTTTATAGATATGTGAAGAGAAAGAGATTAGTTAAAACAAATGTAGGTCCCTTGCAGTCAGAAACAGATGAATTGATCGTGGGTAACAAGGATATGGCGGACCAATTGAATAACTACTTTGGTTCCGTCTTCACTAAGGAAGACATAAATAATCTGCCGGAAATAAGGAAGTAGCTCCAGAAATAGTGGATGCATTAGTGATTATTATTCAAAACTCTTTAGAGTCTGGAGTAGTTCCTGAGGATTGGAGGGTAGCAAATGTAACCCCACTTTTTAAGAAGGGAGGGAGAGAGAAAACGGAGAATTACAGACCAGTTAGTCTAACATCGGTAGTGGGGAAACTGCTAGAGTCAGTTATTAAAGATGGGATAGCAGCACATTTGGAAAGTGGTGAAATCATTGGACAAAGTCAGCATGGATTTACGAAAGGTAAATCATGTCTGACGAATCTTATAGAATTTTTCGAGGATGTAACTAGTGGAGTGGATAGGGGAGAACCAGTGGATGTGTTGTATCTGGACTTTCAGAAGGCTTTTGACAAGGTCCCACATAAGAGATTAGTATACAAACTTAAAGCACACGGTATTGTGGGTTCAGTATTGATGTGGATAGAGAACTGGCTGGCAAACAGGAAGCAAAGAGTAGGAGTAAACGGGTCCTTTTCAGAATGGCAGGCAGTGACTAGTGGGGTACCGCAAGGCTCAGTGCTGGGACCCCAGCTATTTACAATTTATATTAATGACCTGGATGAGGGAATTGAAGGCAACATCTCCAAGTTTGCGGATGACACTAAGCTGGGGGGCAGTGTTAGCTGTGAGGAGGATGCTAGGAGACTGCAAGGTGACTTGGATAGGCTGGGTGAGTGGGAAAATGTTTGGCAGATGCAGTATAATGTGGATAAATGTGAGGTTATCCACTTTGGTGGCAAAAACAGGAAAGTAGACTATTATCTAAATGGTGGCCGATTAGGAAAAGGGGAGATGCAGCGAGACCTGGGTGTCATGGTACACCAGTCATTGAAAGTAGGCATGTAGGTGCAGCAGGCAATGAAGAAAGCGAATGGTATGTTAGCTTTCATGGCAAAAGGATTTGAGTATAGGAGCAGGGAGGTTCTACTGCAGTTGTACAGGGTCTTGGTGAGACCACACCTGGAGTATTGCGTACAGTTTTGGTCTCCAAATCTGAGGAAGGACATTATAGCCATAGAGGGAATGCAGAGAAGGTTCACCAGAATGATTCCTGGGATGTTAGGTCTTTCATATGAAGAAAGACTGGATAGACTTGGCTTATACTCGCTAGAATTTAGGAGATTGAGAGGGGATCTTATAGAAACGTACAAAATTCTTATGGGGTTGGGGTTGGACAGGCTAGATGCAGGAAGATTGTTCCCGATGTTGGGGAAGTCCAGGACAAGGGGTCACAGCTTAAGGATAAGGGGGAAATCCTTTAAGACCGAGATGAGAAAAAACGTTTTCACACAGAGAGTGGTGAATCTCTGGAACTCTCTGCCACAGAGGGTAGTTGAGGCCAGTTCATTGGCTATATTTAAGAGGGAGTTAGATGTGGCCCTTGTGGCTAAAGGGATCAGGGGGTATGGAGAGAAGGCAGGTACGTGATACTGAGTTGGATGATCAGCCATGATCATATTGAATGGCGGTGCAGGCTCGAAGGGCCGAATGGCCTACTCCTGCACCTATTTTCTATGTATCTATGTATCTTAGACCTAGGTCTGTGTCAAGGACTATGTGGCGGCCGTCCATGCCCACTTTAAAATATGCCACCTGAGGCGTCCATCTCAAGGGAACTGAGAAGAGGACAACCATATAGCCATCGAGTCATACAGTGTGGAAACAGGCCCTTTGCACAAATTTCCCATCTACACATGTTCGATATTCGATCTAAACTGATCATCGATGAAGGTGATAGTGGAGTGGGCTGAAGAAGGGTCTCGACCCAAAACATCACCTATTCCTTTGCTCCATAGCATTTTCTCCAGCATTTTTGGCTACCATCGATGATGATGATGATAGGTCGGTAAAGCGACTGGTGAAAAATTAAACAGATGTGGGAAAATGGTATATTGTTATTCACTTGTTGAAGTGAAAAACAGAAAATCCAAATATTTTTTATATGGAGAAAGAAAATACAGGCATTACTTGGACCATATATAGGGGGTATTGTATGCTCTCCTGTTGGTGAAATTTCAACACATTTTAAAATCCACCCAACTTGCAGTGGTTCAGAAGGACATCAATTTCATTATTACCATTTGTACACGACGGCCCTAGAGCAATTTCACCTGAGGGACATGGAAATAAGAGTTGGCTCTTCAGCCACTTTACAAGTTCTTATTCTCAATCAGATCAGGGCTAGCATTTGACCTGACTGTTAATTTGTCTATTTCTATAAATCAGTGGGGACCGTGGCTAGTCACTTAATCTCACCTGTTAGAAAACCTGTTTATTATCCCTACTCTCTTTTTCCTACACATTCCACATGTCGTAATCAAGGCAATAATTCACCCTAAACCCTAGAAGCTCAACTTTTATCTAATTGTCCTTTACAATAGCTTTCTGAACAACATATGTAATATACACAGATATCTCCTATATTTAGTAAATGGCCAATCCCTAACCTTAAACAATGCCTCCCCAGTTAGCGGAAAGAGCATATTTTGGTATCTCAGCAGCAAATTTAAACAGCAATAACGATTGATAATGGATTTTTAAATATCTGCCGGATGCACATGATAAAAGGTGTATTTAAAGAAAGCAGAATGCACAAGCAATATTACTTTTCATTTGCCAAACTGTAAAACAAGAGCCTGTCACTAGCTGACCCCATGAGTTCAGGCATCTTTCAATACATTGTTAAGCAAACCCCTTGTGCAGTGGTCACCATGGAGATCATAAGCAGAGGAAGCAGCAAAAGACACACAGTCCTGCTTTATATGCACAGCGACCACCATACTCAGTTTACGGGGATTACTACAATTTCCGATCCGACATACCCGTGCTAAAAAGAAGCCATCGTTTAAAACTGCTCTTGTAAATAAATCTCCCAGCCAACTGGTACACTGCCAATGCACCAGGGTAAGTACACACTTTCACTTTTTATTAAAGTAGAAACAGTTTTAAAAGCATTCATAACACCTGTCCCACAAATTAAAAGAGAAAAATGGTTAAATGTATAGGTATTGAATTTCTAATAAAAAGGACAGCATTTTCTACATAGAACCTTCACATTCTTTCAGAATAACTTCACTGGGAGTGTAGCCCTGCTGGAATTTTGATTTAATGTGGTGACAGCATCAGAACAGGAAATTATCAAAGAAAATCTCCTGTGTATAATTCTTAGCAGATAAATATTATTCATTAGAAGATCTCAGCAAAAAATGTGCCAGTAAGTTCATGGCAAAAATTAATTTCACTGAGAAGACATACAGGGAATATTCAAGCTGTTCTTTGGATTGTGGCGATGAGATTCTGTGCATTCACTTGACCAGACAGATAGGACCCGGGGATAATGTCTAGTTTTGAAAGAGATGCCTCTAATGGTGTATAATTCCCTCTGAATTAAAATAAAGAGTCAATCCAGATTGGCTGCTCAATTTCCTGAAGAAAAGCATAAATACCCAAGTATTCTTCATTTAATTGAAGGTGAAATTTCCTTTCTTTGGCACATTCAGCTGTTTAGTACCACGGGTTGGCAGAATACATGTTTACCATCTCTTCCAGTCTCGACTGGGAAAGTTCCCAAACTCCATCATTGGTTAGCCTTAGCAGGGGAAGTTGGGTACGTGCTTTAAATCAGCAAAGCATATTCTGAAGACACGTTAACCAAACCAAGTGTTGGACACGTTCCAGATGCCAATTCCGTATTACAGAAACCTTGAAGTAGGTCAATCTCTTGTAACAAATACATTATTCATGAATATAGCCAAGAAACAGTTAACATTTCTCATTGGACTCACAGTGGGTTAGTGACAACATTTTGCTTTCATGTCATGAGTGCTTCAATGCTTGATGGAACTGGACTGATTTGGTCTGATGGATACTTAAGAAAAATAATTCAATGACAGTTGAGATCTTTGAAAAGTCATGGAGAATAGCGCAGCAGTGATTGTATTTACTGGTGGTCATCACTGAGATGGGTAATAGATCAGGAAACCAAAAGCTATTTCCATTTGAATAATGTTTTCTAAAGTGACATTTCCCTACCAAATTTCCTCCAGTTACTGCTGTGAAATGGACTATAGCAATATCAAATCAGGAATAAAATATGTTGTCAGGGACAAAAAGCAAGCTCCTCATACGAACATGTAAATAAATATCCCTTTTGATATTCTGCACATTTAATAAATATTTATCTTTTGCTGCTTGTGGTGCAATGATCATATGTAAATTATTTTCATTTACTTTATTCATGAAAGTTGCATTTCCATAAAATGATAATTTCTTAATTAATATAATAATAAAGCAAACATATGATTAACTCAATAGCAATTTTTTTTAAATCATGTCTTTTAGAAAATTATTTGTGCACAATCAGCTACAATAACTGATATTATATATGTTTGGTTTTCAGTCTTCCAAACTGGAGATTAGTATTATAAATGGAGTTCTGTTTGTTTTTTCAAAGATATTTGCAACAGATATAATATCTAAGCATGCCAGATTAATTTTAAGTTATAGCAAAAATAGCAGAATGTTTCCAAGCATGTCCTAGGCACATTTTAGAGCACAGCCAAACCACCCCCAACATCATCATATTTTATCTTGAGAGTAGATAATTCTCAGTCTTTCGCTGTCCTGACCTTTAACTTTTGAAGTAATTATTATTTATTTTCACCACCTTATTGCAGAGATAACAATTTAATGGAAATAAATCAGGAAATCAAGAGCTATTTTGCATGCATTCCAGTTTAATTTGTGTTTTGAAATAGCAAGGCAAAGCCGATTATCTGGTGTGACTCTGCGGTGCTGTTAATAACACACTAACGAGCCATTCACAGCATTTAAATTAAATTCCAATTGTGCAATTCATAATATTGTGGGTTGGTATAAAGAGTAATATGTACATTCTGGCATACCCTTTGTGTTTGTTAATAGTAAACCTATGAAAATAACTAGGTTATAGAAATAATGTAATCAGCCTCCGCACCTTTACTTAACAAGATGGTGCAGACAAACACACATTGTAGACTCTGGTTGTGTCCAGATATATTTTCTCTTTGGAACATATACTGCGAATAATATTAATTCCAATTTCCACTTTATGATTCATATTTTCTTGCACCCAAGGTGATTTAATGCCCCTTTGCTACCCGTAATTTATAATAAACGAACAAGGAAACCATATGGGGGATAGTTAGTGCTAACACTATTCACATTTTTTATTATCATTTTGCTTGCGATTGATCTTAGGCTGAAGGGCAGTAATTGGCCTTGGTGGATATGCCCACCTTCTGAGGGACACAATGTACTTTGTTGATTAGATGCCAGAAGTGTTGTAGCAGCTTAGCTAGGTAACTGGTTGACTGCAATACAGGAGGAAGCCCTGAAGCTCAAATGTTCTTGGAAACCGCAGGAAACATTAATGACAAACTGAGATAACTTCGATTGAAATTGAATATAAAATGTTCAAATCAAAATATTTTTTCTGAATGATTCACATTTGCTTTCAATCAAAGTTGTCTAAACATTCAGGACTATAATGGTGATGACTGCAAGACCAAAACACAAAAGGTTAAGGTCAATAAACAGCTTTCATGTTTCAGCTTGTTTAGCGTTAGATGTTGCATAGTACTTCTATAATAACATCAACAATCTCTGGTCATAGTGTCAGCATGAAAAGCACTTGCATTGCCATCTCTTCTATTATGAGCTGTTCAATTATGAATGGAGTTGATTACATTTCAGGAGTAGCTTCATACTAGAGGAAATAACACAGCTGATTGTGAGAACCTCTCATGGCTGACTGGCATTACCATTTAATCCAAGTAAACTAAAATAGTGAATATGAAATTGTGAATAAGAATGTTAATTGAACATAATGCTACACTAATTGGCTCCACTTTGTTTGGAGTGGCGCAGTGAAGTACAAAAATCCTACGTTAATGAAAATTATAGCAATTTTTCAAGAAGAATGTCACTGGATATTCAACTGCACATTTTAGATCAGGCATTCTTCTTATTGAGTCAACACACAAGAGTAGAAGTTGTACAGCCAGAGCTGAACACACTTCTTGGCATCTGCATGCAATGGTGTCTGTCTTGTCGCTTCTTGTGCTTCCTGTGCGTGGTGGTGGAAAGATTGGTGGAAACAAGGCCGCGACGTGAACGCTCTTTCCTTGAACCCAGATCAAGCATTAATCCCTTATGACTGATCACAACTTTTGATCCAAGAGATTTTGTCAAAACCTTCGCTGGACTATTGCTTTCACTTTGGGACTTCCATACTAGAGGTGTAAAGGAACTTTCTTTAACATCTCATCCTTTAGTTGTGATGCACCAACAATTCTCCAGCCTCCATCGGAGGTCCTGTGTATTTAACTACTAGTAATATCAAGAGTCAAGAGTGTTTTATTGCCATATGTCCCAGATAGAACAATGAAATTCTTACTTGCAGCAGCACAACAGAATATGTAAACATAGTACTGTTATCAATATTATAAACAAGAAACAAGTTCAGTGTGTGTCTATCAATAAAGATCTGATGTTTAACCAAACTAATAACGTAAAACGTAGAAACAGGCCATTCAGCCCATAATATCAGTGCCCAACATAATGCCAAGATAAACTGATCTCATCTACCTACATTTGATCAATATCCATCCATTCTCCGCACATCCATGTGTCTATCTAAAAGCCTCTTAAACATCACTCTTAAACATCACTGTCATATCTGCCTGCACCACCACCCCAGGCAGTACTTTCCAAGCACCCATCACCCTCTGTGTAACAAACTTGACCCGCACATCTCCTTTAAATTTTGCTCCTCTCACCTTAAAGTTATACCCTTTAGACTTTGAAAAGGGTTCTGACAGTCTGAGTAATGCAGTAATAAGATTCAGAGTAATGTAGGTCATTGGGGCAGAAACTAAGTTTGTCACAATCACGTTATCCGAGTTTTTTTAATTCTACTTATTTTACACCCAATACTAGAAATGTGGTTGAACAGGTAAACTTATATATAAGGGGGGAAACATATCAATATCAATTATTCAATGTTTCAAAAGGCTTGGGAAATGCTACATTTTATTTTACTTCGGAGTCACGTGAGTGACTACGTGAAGAACCCCGCCAGTGCGCCTGCGCGTCATTACGTCAGACGCATTGGTGCAAACGGACGCGAGGAGCTCAGCTCCTCTAGTGGAATTGTAGTTTTTAAACTACAAGGTAAGTATAAACTTTTTTGGAAGTATTTCCGTGTCCGTTTGCTGTGGGTCTGTGGGGTTTTTTTCCACAGGCGCCATGGAAAAAATGGGCAAGGGGAGGAGGCGAGCGACTCAGCCGGTAGAAAGTCGCGAGATTGCGGTCGGCAACCAGCCGCCTCCGACCACGGTACAGTCGCCAGCAGACAGCATAGTAACTGGGGATATTGGGGCTGAAGTGAATTTAGTCAGCACCAGTGGGGCAAGGCAAAGCCGATAAAAAGCTGCGGGAATGCGGTCGGTAAAGGACTGCCTCATACCCTACAACAGTCGCCGGCTGGGAGCGGGGCGAACTGTGGACTTGTGCATTAAAGAAAAGAACGGAGCCAGCGTCAGTTGGGTGCTAGGCAACATACAAGTCAGGGCCATGGAGCAAGAGTCAGTTTGGGATTCACCTACAAGGCTGAATACCACTTTCTGAGTGGATATTCCAAATGGAGAACCTGTACACAGGTTGCTCCAACAAAACATACTCCAGGAGGAGTGATGTCAGAACCAGGCTCCAGAAGCCAGGTCAGCAGCACCTAGTAAAGGGCTGCTTGATAGCACCCTCATTGATGAGGCGCGTGCACAGGGTCAGCAGAGTTTCCAAAACAAGCGAAGACGGCAGCTGCCAGATGGGCTATTCCTGGCAGTACGATTTGCTGCTCTGTGAGAGTTCTGACCCTGAGTCTGACGGTGAGGCCGATACAAGCGAAGACGGCAGCTGCCAGATGTTTTACTCCTGGTAGTATGATTCGCTGCCCCGTCAGAGTCAGGAGAGCCACTGGAAAGGACGTGGTCTCTGTGATCAACTATTGTGTCTGCCATCAGCTCTAGTAGCTTACGATGGATGAAAATGCCCAAAAAGCACGAGATCCCAAGGAACTGTGTATTGCTGAAAGTACTAGCAGTGAACCAAGATAAGGGGTCAGATGGGCGAAGGCATGTAAGCCTAAGGAAAGTAAACTGCAGAGAATATTGAAGCTGCTGGGTTGATGAACAACTGCAATTTGCAAAACAATGGATGGAGGCCATGGATGGAGATGCATCAAGTGGCACTAAGGTTGCTATGTAGCGCCCACTTCAAGATGAATTGTTTCAGGAAGTATGCCATTCGGTCCACCATCAACCCAAAGTTGCAGCAACTCTGTAAAGCCCACCAATGTGCAGTCATTCAACTTATACTTCAGAGAAAAAACCTCATGAATCGTGGGAAAGAGTTGGATAATGAGGCAAAAACAGCAAAGTTGATCACAACATCAATGGTCGTCAAGTCATCAATGGTCGTCAATGATTGGAAGCAAATTACTTCAGTTATTATTCTGAGTATTATAGAAAGGTTTCGAATTGATTCGATTCAAATACTGATTTGCCATCCAGCATGTTCCAAGCAGAACACTCCAATTTCACATTAAAATAATTGATGGAGGTTCAAGCTGAATTGAAAACTTGCTTATAAACAAGTAATTGAAAGGTCGGTTTATCAAAACCACCAAATTGTGTTTAAAATTTCTCAACCTAAAAAGGTGAGGAGTATTTTAGATCTGAAAAGTCTTTAAAATTTTGTGAAGTATAGACACTTCAAAATAGAGACTTTGAGACTGCAAAAAATGTATTTCAAAAAAGATGTTTTATGGCACTTATAGATCTGAAAGATGTATATTACTTAGTGTTTGTTCATTTATAAGATAAATTTATCTGAAGGAACAATTATGGCAATTCAAAGTTCTGTCTAACGGGTCAGTCCCTAGAAATTCACTAAATTGGTAAAACCAATTTTGGGGCTAATTAGAGTCCAAGGACAGATGTGGATGGCTTAACTGGATGATGTCCTAATTAGGACGACCAAGAGAATTCGTGAGTTATCTCTCTCAAATTATTCAAACCACTTTTGAAAGTTGGGTTTAAATCATCCAGAGAGAAATTAAGTTAACGATACTTACAACAATTGATTATTTTATTCAATTGAAAAGGTAGTAATTTACCCAGGGTAAAGGGTAAAGCTAATTGATGGTTGTATTAAGCAGTTGGAAAAGCAACAATCTTCAATTAAGACAGGTGGCCAGCTTATGAGAATTAGTGTTATTTCCATCAATACAATATGGGCCATTGGACTACCAGCTGCTGCAGACTGCAAAAAGAAAAAAACACTAAGATGCATGATGGCCATTTTTTGCTAGGCTATGCAATTAAACAACAAATGCTGCTTCTGATTGCAGTAGTGAATTTAACATGTTTTCAGCAGTTCAATCAAGATACGGATTGAACAGCCTGCCATGGTCTTAACAGACTGATATCAGTGTACTAGGATTGGTGCCACTGAAAAGGTATCCATCTGTGGACAGATGGAATATGGAAGAAGTATTATTTTACAGACATGGAGAATCGATGTTTTAAAGTCTATTGGAAGGCTTATGAGCTACAAGCTTGTTGTTAAATACAACTAATTTGCATGTTCAGTTTCAAATTACCAACACTACAGCAATGGCATGTATTAAATGTATGGGTGGAATTTCCATGATAACAAAGAATGGATGTTTAACCTTAAGATTTTTTAATGATATAATAGTCAGATTTGGGAAGCCAGATATGACTTGTTTCCATCCAGACTCAATCACCAGTTACAGAGATATGTGTTATGGGACTACATCGGGAGACAGTAGCGATGGATGTTTCTCGCTATATTAGGATGGTATGTTGTTATATGCATTTTACTTCATCCTGTCTCATAAATCGGTGCCTGCTTAAAACGAAGCAGTGCTGCCTCTGGGGTATTCGTGGTACCAGACGGGTCTACGCAGCCATGGTTCCCTTTGATATTGGAATTTATGACACAGTTTTTGATAAATGTTTCCAAAAGAAGGAAATTACTGGTGTATTCGATAATTGGAGAGTAACATCCGTCATATGCCTGTATGGATGCAGGTTTTAAAAAAGAGGATTGTCTGGGCATGCTGTGGACATGCTTACAGCAGTCTGGCGGAAGAGTACTCAAAAGCAGTACATTTGTGAATCTGAGTTGTGACTCTGTAAATACTGCTTTCCCATTATGTAAAGAATGAGGGGAACAAATTTCTGTGTATAAAAGAATATGGAATGTTGTACGGCACATGTCTCAAATATCTTGGATTGACCTCTATTTAATGGGTTGAGGTATAGTGCGATTTATTCACACAGAAGTATATTATTCCTCGTTTTTATTTGATGAGGTTTGCAAAAGGGCTATTGCAAACAGCAGTAGTATTTTTACTAACATCCTCCAAACTAGTTCCTTCCTCGCATGCATGGTTCAGAATGATTTTTTTTTAAACCTGGGAGGCATTTTTTTGTGAGAGAAAAATGCAGACATTACATCATTTTATCAGGTGATCATTTGAGCTGTAGACACTCATCACTGGTCGCTGTTGGTTTTTGGTATGGTCCTCTGAGGTGGAAGGAGGTCGTGCTCATTCATGGACCAATTTGCCATGGTCGAAGCCAGTTTTCAACATAGTCGAAGCAGGTCGAAGGAGGTCTTCTTCATAGTCGAGGGAGGTCTTCAACATAGTCGTTGGAGGTCGTACACAGTCGAGGAAGGTCGTAGGAGATTGTAGGTCGCTTAAGGTCACGGTAGAGGTCTCCCAAGTGGGACAGGCCCTAAAATCGTGAGGCATAGACCAAGTAGAGAGTCTGAACTTTTTTTCGCAGGGTGAAAATGTGAAAGGCCATATGTCATAGCTTTAAGATCAAAAGCGGGTAGCTTAAAGGGGATTTGTAGGGCAAGTGGTGGATGCTTGGAACATACTACTAGGTCTGATGATGGAAGCAGATATGATAGTGGCATTTACGGGGCTTTTAGATAGCCACATGATTATGAAAGGAATGGAGGGACCCATTTGGGTCAATTGGGTGAACATAGGCCTCTCCATTCAGATACCAACAATGAGTGTGCCTGAATTTCTACACAGTGATTTCACTTCCAGAGCCTCAAGTGTAGATAGTAGGTATGTTACAATACTTACCTTCAGCGGCGCTGCAATTCTGCCACTGGCCATGTGCGCAATTTTGGCACCTTTAAGGGGGGGGGGGGCAGGGTTAAAACGCGGGTTTCTCCTACCTTGTCCTGTATTATATTTCGTTGGAGTACAAGCGTTTGCTGAAAAATCATTCCTACGGGCGTTTTGTGTATTTTTTATTTTTATTAAATCGACAATGTCAGCGCTGGAGTTATTTTAAAATCAGCTTCGAAAGCCGTCAATGCCGACAACGGGGACGGATTTCACACACGGGACAGGTAAATGAAAGTAGTTTATTTTAATGTATAAAAGTGCTTCTTAAGAAGCCTTTAATTCATATTTTTAAATGCGAAACGGTGATTCTTTTCCCCAAACTAACGGCAGAATTTTTCATGCCGATACGGGGTTAAATTCACCGCAAATCAACGTTCCAAATGATCGCGTTCCAGAAAACCTCACTCGCAAAATGATTTAAATGGCCATTAATTTACAGGTATTAAACATTCAATTCCTTCCATTTGGCCTGTAAATCCATGAGAATGAGATTTAAAAATTATGTTATATTGTGAATTCTTGTGTGAATGTTATTTGGACACTTAGGCTATTTAAAAATGTTAATCTATTCTTAAGAAATTGATAGATGTTTAGATCTAGTAATTGAATTTTGTAATTAGCTACAATTAGGTAATTATATGCTTTAAATTCATGTCATCTAAGTAAGATTGTTTCATATTTGTTTCAGAATGCTTCAATCTATAATAACTGAAAATTTCTTTCAGTTCTCTTAATTTTTAAGAAAGTTATGGGCTTTTGACTGTCCTCGATCACAGCTTTTGTGTTAAGTCAATGGAAAAGCAATAGGGAACAAGATGCTAATTTCCGAGTATGAAAATGGCCATAACTTTTTTAATACTGAAGATATGAAAGTGAATTAGGTGTCAAATTAAACTTATTTTCATGCTTTATCTGATGGGATAAAATGCAGACTTTATTTTTAAAATCTCAAAATGTTGTAACATTGCTACAGATAGTTATTGATTAAATTATTAGTTTAGTTTAGATTAGTTTCGATATATAACGTGGGATCAGGTCCTTTGGCCCACCAAGTCCACGCTGCCCATCGATCACCCGTACATGATTCCTATGTCATCCCACTTTCACGTCCAGCACACCAGGGCCAATTTACAGAGGTCAATTAACCTACAAACACATGGAGAGACCCCACACATTGACAGGGAGAAGGTACAAACTTCACAGAGACAGCGCCTGTAGTAAGGATGGAACCCTGGTCTCTGGCACTGTGATGCAGCAGCACTACTGCTTTGCTACTGTGCTGCCCTTGTCATCATATCTGAGAATGGCTTAGCTTGGAATCACATCTGTGCCACATTTCCATTTTCTATTTAACAGTGAATATTTATATATGCTAAGAACAAAATTAAGCCTCAATAGATTAATTTCAACAGTCAAACCACTTTCACATATTCTACACTTCCCTCACAACTTCCACCATTTATATGAGGCTCTTTTTCTTTAACCTCAAGCGATAGTTTCGAGAGTGAGTACCTATTTAAAATTAGTATGTGCTCTCGGGCTATTCAGCAAGAAATCAGCTTTATATGAGGCTCTTTTTCTTTAACCTCAAGTGATAGTTTCTAGAGTGAGTACCTATTTAAAATTAGTATGTACTCTCGAGCTAATCAACAAGAAATCAGCCTTTTATGCAGAAACTGAGAATTTGGATTCATTAGTGAGCCAAAGTATATGAGCATTTCGTAGAAATGTTGCTTGTGGCATAACTTGAGACACTATTTGTTTAAAAAAATTGTTAGACAGGAACAAACTTAAAGCAATATATTCTGCTGATCAATGAGCACTTGAAGGCCAAAATTAGCTGAAAATTGCATTCACATTTCCACATTACCTATTTTGAGACATTTCTAGTCCTTTAGCAAATTAACATGAAAATACAGAAAATAAAAAAATAAAAGGGTTATGATTTCTGTGCACTAATAACACACACTTACATAGCTTACTACTTAGAATCACATCAAAACTCATCTGAAATATTTGCAGTTGTTATGCCTGTGTGCAGTTAATTTGGCATTCAGTCCCAATATCGGTAGCCTTTTCAAAATAAAACTCAGTTCCACAAATGTTTTTAAATGACCCAATTGTAATCAAGAAGCAATTCTAACTTCAGTGTATAAGCAATAAAAAAGGCAAATAAAAAGTTAACAGGTCTTAATAATCTTAATTTTTTGAAGGGTCCAGTTTAAATCACAGCACGTTTACCTTTTACTGACCTTTTCATCCACCTTGGAATGATAGAAATGTCATGGTGAAATGCCCTAAATCAGCCTAGGATCCCGCTCAAAGGCTCACGGTTTGCAGGACCTCGGCCAAAGGCTAGCCGGTTGACGGGATCGGGAATCTGCCCAAAGGCTCAACGGGTGGCATAACGGAGGGAGCTGGAGAAGTCGGATGCAAGGAGCAAGGACTGGTAGGAGAGAAGAACCAGGGCAATGCCTCCAGCACCTTCAGGTAGGGTGTGGGAGGCGCCCCGGGACACAAAGATGGCCAGACGAGGAGAGGGGAGGAACATTGGTTTGCGGGAACAGCTCCAGTACCTTGAGCACGTGGGCCGGCTGGACTTTGAACATTGAATAATAGTAGCAATGTTACAAAATTTTGAGATTTAAAAATCAAGTCTGCAATTTATCCCATCAGATAAAGCATAAAAAATAAGTTTAATTTGACACCTAATTCACTTTCATATCTTCAGTATTAAAAAAGTTATGGCCATTTTCATACTGAAATTAGCATCTTGTTCCCTATTGCTTTTCCATTGACTTAACTCAAACGCTGTGATTGAGGACAGTCAAAAGCCCATAACTTTCTTAAAAATTAAGAGAACTGAATGAAATTTTCATTTATTATAGATTGAAGCATTCTGAAACAAATATGAAACAATCTTACTCGGATGACCTGAAATTAAAGCATATAATTAGTTAGTTACCTAATTGTAGCTAATTACAAAATAAATTACTAGATCTAAACATCTATCCATTTCTTAAGAAAAGGTTAACATTTTTAAATAGCCTAAGTGTCCAAATAACATTCACACAAGAATTCACAATATAACATGATTTTTAAATCTCATTGTCATGAATTTATAGGCCAAATGGAAGGAATTTAATGTTTAATTCTCGTAAATTAATGGGCATTTTAATCATCTTGTGAGTGGGTTTTTGTGGAACGCGATCGATTGGAACGTTGCATTTGCGGTGAATTTGAACCCCATATCGGCAGGTAAAACACTGCCGGTTCGTATGGGGCCAAAATCACATTTTCGCCAAGGAAATTTTGATTAAAGTCATCCTAAGAAGCAAGTTTATATGTAAAATAAACGATTTACATTTTGTTTTGTCCCCTACGTGAGATACGTCCCATTATAGGCATTGAGGGTGTTAGAAGTAGCTTTTTATTTTACTCCAGCGATTAAATTGTCCCGCGTTTTTTTTTAAACTTCCGAGAACGGAAGTCGGAACGATTTTTCTGCAGCAGCTTAACAGTCTGAGGAAGTTCGCCTCCGACAGGCAGGAGAAAACGGCATTTTAATCCCGCCCCCCCCCCCCTCAAAGGCGTCAAAGTCGCGCACACGACCAGTGGCAGAACTGCAACGACACTGAAGGTAAGTATTGTAACATCGCTAATAATAGCGCCAAAAATGATAGCGCCCGCAGGTGTAATATATGCACAAAAGTATTTCACTGTGCAGTTGCATATGTGACAAATAAAGGACCATTGAATATTGACAACTGGAGTAATTTCTCTTGAAGCTCCTCCCGGAAGATGCCTTGGTTGATTGTGATCATGGTGCTGATTGGAAGTATAGAGGTAGTATAATGTGTATATTACAGTAAAGGACCTTTGCACCAATTTGCATCAATTTATATGTTCCAGTCATTTGTTGATAATCTTATAATAACCTTAATTAACCTTACATAAGGTTATAATAACCTTTTTAACCTTACATAAGGTTAGAAAGATAGTGATGATGTTTTTTCTCAGGTTATACTATAATTTAATTTTACAAAGCATTGTTCCTCAAGTTCGAGTTTATTAATATATATATGAGCACAGTGGGGTACAGTTACCATGAACAATCTTGCCTGCTGCAGTATCACAAGCACATAGACTCAGACAAACACACAACAACAAATTATATATAAATTCTACAAATTACATGTAAAATTCAAAAAGATTGAAAAAAGGCAAGACATTGATGCAAAAATATAATTAGTTTAAAAAAAACAAGCCCATAGTAGTGCAAGAGGTGGGCAATGGTATTCTCTGGTCAAGGTAGAGTGAGGGTTGTGTGGGTTGGTGCGAAATCCTGATACTTGTAAGAAAGTAGTTGTTGGTGCAATATCCTGATAGTTGTAAGAAAGTAGCTGTTCCTTAACCTTGTGGTCTGGAACATCAAGCTTGTGCACCTGCTGCCCAATGGCGCCAATGAGAAGAGGGTATGGCCTGGACCGTAGAGATCCTTGATGATAGATGCCTCCTTTGTTGAGGCTGTGAGTCATATACAGTAGGTGCTTTCAATGTGGAGTGGGTGTGAGGTGTGGGAGGGTGGGGGGAAGGGCTGTGCCTGTGATGGTTTGGGCAGAGTCCACAACATCCTGGTGTCTCTTGTGTGCTGAGCATTGAAATTGTCATTCTAGGCCGTGATGCAACCAGTCAGGATATTTTCTACTGAAGATAGACACAGAGTGCTGAAGTGACTCAGCGGGACAGGCAGCATCTCGGGATAAAAAGGATGGGTGACGTTTCCAGTCGGGACCCTTCTTCTGACTCAGCATCTCTGGAGAAAAAGGATGGGTGGCATCTCCAGAGATGCTGCCTGAGCCGCTGAATTACTCCAGCAGTCTGTGACTACAGTATCTTTGCTATGTACCAACATCTGCAGTTCTTTTCTACACGTGATATTTTCTACAATAGATTTGTAACATTTTGTTATGGAATCTCTTTAAACGTCTAAGAATTTCCAAGCACCGGTTCCAACCTAGGAATGTGCCTGCACGGGATCACTAGGAGGAAGAGAAGGGTCAGTGCTGTAATATACCAGCGGCATTCTGTTCCTGGTGTCCTCAGGTGGCTTAACCTGACCACTTAGCTTTTTCTTTAGTCCTGGTAAACTGATGAGGGAAACTCTGACAGAATGGTGCCATGGTGCTTTCCGACCTGCAGCTAAATTCCAACGCATATTGGCACTCGTTGTCAGCAGGCGCAAAAGATCACAAACACACTCAGATTTTTGTGTGCTGGGGTCTTTTCCAGTTCCCCCTGGAAATGTCATTAATCAACCATGCGGAGATTTGTGCAGCAACACACATTCTTTCCTGGAGCCGTACAATTCATCCCCACTCCCACGGGCAACTGACGACAATTCTATTATATGGCATATTTCCCAAGAGTCAGGAGGATTATAAATGTTCTCCAAGTTTCACCACAAAACTCCATTGAGTATGTCTAAATGATTATTTAAGGATTCTCGCAATGAGTTGTGGACACAATAAATAATGACTTAAACATTCTTCAGCCAGTTGTCACAAGAACCTAATTTTGAGATGCTTCACTGCCCTGCTATTATTCTGAAGTGTGAGGCTTGAAGCTTATGACCATTCAGAGTGAGAATCACACATCCAGCCATATTGATGTAGCCCTGAAAGGTAACACAACAGGCCAATGTACAAGTCGGGGAAGAGGTGCAATCAGACTGTCCTGCAATGTTCATCTGCCTTGAGCCAGCTAAAGTCAATTCACATCAGGTAGGCATGAAAATCTTTACAGGAACCCATGCAGACTGCCACTAAAATGATAAATATATTGCAAGTGCTTACCTGAACATGGAGCCAGGCAGATCAGTCGAGCTTCCCCCAAAACCCATGTTAAAACAATGGCAGAACCTACCTCTCATCGATCCACTTTGAATGTGACATTCATCCTCCCTCTCCCACTGAACACTACCATCAATCTTTAAAGACATGCATTATATATTTTATCACAAGAAAGCTAATTTATAATATTATGTATAACTCAGTGATAAGCACCCAAATGGCAGCTGTCACAATTGTCATTGCCGCATTGAATCATTTTGAAGGCATCCATCTTTATTTGATGGTAGGTTACCCATACTACATATGAGTTTCCTAATATAATGAATAAAAACGTCTTGTGATGTATTCTAGGATATGATTTAGTTGATTAAAGGTTCCCACAGACTCGAAGGTTTCAGTTCAAAATCAGTAATTGTTTTTCTATTCATGGTTCGATCATATACGCATTTAATATTAAACCCTGGTGATTATGGAAGTGTTTCATAATCCAAGAATGGAGAGAGATGGTGGGAAATAGTAAGATTAAACGAGAACTTACCTAAGTTTGAAGTTTGATCTTTATTTTATGAGGAGTTACGTAGGTGATTACGTGAAGAACCCCACCAGTGCGCCTGCGCGTCAATCTTCAAAGCAGCGGTGTGAAATCACAAAAAACAACAACCGAAGTAATATAGTCTCATAATAAAACGAGTAATACAAGAACTTCCATCTGACCTTTATGATAGAGGGTAGGGTCGTGGTGGGCACGTAATCACCTACGTAACTCCTCATAAAATAAAGATCAAACTTCAAACTTAGGTAAGTTCTCGTTTAATTTTACTATTTTACTTCGGAGTCACGTGAGTGACTACGTGAAGATTTTAAAGCTTTGTGATTTCATGCCGTGGATCAATCCCGGCTTCTCACTGCATAGATTGACTCGGAACGAGAATAATCAATCATGCATTCATAATAACATTTGTACCACAAATGCAGTAATTCTTTTCAATAATGAAATGAATCAGATCCCCTTTAAACCAGAGGAATTTACACAGAACTTAAAATAGTTTCTGCAAACAACCCCGCATTAACAATAGGCCGATGGTAAAAATGTTGAAACATCAACTCATTGGACCACCCGGCGGCTGCGAGGATATGGTCGACGGGGACGTCTTTTGCCCTGCCCTAGTCGAGTGAGACGTAAAAACATAAGTGTTAATACCAGCAGCTGTTAAGACTTCTTTTATCCATCTGGAAATAGTCTGTATTGAAACTCTCTTGTGTGGTTTCTTGTGTGTGATCAACAACCCAGTTTCCGTATTCTCAAATTCTTTGTGACCTCAATGTATTGTAATAAATATGTCTTAATACAGAGACATGGATCATTTGGATATGCTGCTAGCATAATTTTAAATCCTGTCACACCTGGCCTAATTTACTTTAGTAGGTCATAGATATAGAATGTAACCTTGTCTTCAGTTACTTCCATACTGTCTATTTGTAATTTTCCAAGTGTTTGCACTCGTTGTGCTGTCACTCATGCCATAAGCATGAATACTTTCATACTGAGCTTGACCAAAGGTAAAGACACACTTGATGACCATTCACAAAGTAGTTTCAGTACCACACTTACATCCCAGATTGTCACGTACCTAGGTTTCGGTGGTTTGGAATTAAAGATTCCTTTCATTAGTCTGGAAACAATTGGGTGTGACCCAATTGAGTTTCTTTCTGAATCCAGAACCAAATATGAGGACAATGCACTTCTGGCTGAATTAATTGCACTACAACTCAGACCTTCATCATAATAAAGTTTTGACAGAAATTCTAAACATTTGAAATATCTGCAGTACTTTATTGAACATTCTTTTGTACACAGAACTCTTCCCATTTCTTAATATAAGAAAGGTACTGTTTTTGAGTGCTCTTCCTCCAGGCTGCCGTAAGCATGTCCACAGTATGCTCAGACAGTCCTCGTCCCAGAAAAGGCATTCTTAAAACCTGCAAATCAACAAATCCAAACGGTCATATAATGGATGTTGTTCCCCTGTACAGGGTGCAGCAATAAATTACTCTTTTTTGGGACTTTCATCAACATTTGTGTTGTTAATTCTAATATCAACGGATACCATGGCTGTGTAGGCCAATCTGGTACTACCAATACCCTTGTAGCAGCATCTTGCCTGATTTTAAGCAAACATTGGCTTATGAGGCAGAAAGGTGGAAATATATATGAAAACATACCACCTCAATGTAGCGAGAAAGCATCAATCGCCACTGCTCCTGGATCTGGTTTCCATGAGACATATCTCGATAGCTGATGATTCAAGTCGACGTCGGTCATTCCAAATCTGATTACTATATCATTGAATACCTCTTGATTCAACATCCATTCTTTATTATCATGGAACTTTTCGTGACCTGGTGTCTGCTATCGTGTTCATTCTACCTGGTAGATAGATAGCTGAAATCCAAATGTTCTTTTCAATACACCAAGACCAAAGTTGATTTAACCATTTTGTCACATGACACCGACTTAATTCCACCCATATCATTAATATAGGCAACTACTGTTGTGTTTATTAATTTGAACTTGAACCTTCCTTTTAGTTGTGTTAGAACCATAAGCTTGGAGTCCATAGAAACCTCCTAAAAGCTCCAAATAGGTAATTCCCCATGTCTGCAGTAACACTAACTTTTCCTGATTCCATCTGCCTCCGCAGCTCCATGTTAAGTCAGTTGCACCCCATCCTAGTGCACTGGCATCAGTTTGTAATATCATGGAATGTTGTTCAATCAGCACTTTGCCTGAACTGCTTGAGACATGTAGAATCCACCACTGCAGCTTAGAAACAGCATTTGTTGTTACTTGCATGGTTCTATCAAAATGACCAGCATTTACTCTCAGTGCCTGTTCTTTGATTCTCTGCAGCTATTGATAATGTAATGGTCCACACTGGACTGCTGGGAATCTACTCATTTTCCCAGTACTCGAGCCACCTGTCTGATTAGAGTTTTTTGCTCGTTTAACAGATTACTGCAATCTTTAATCAACTCCACCCTTTTTTCACGGGGCAAAGTAATTTGCATTTGGGCTAAATCAATTGTGAACCCCAAATAATCAATCGAGGTACATGTTTTTAACCCTGATTTCTTTGGATGAATTTAGAAACCCCCAAACTTTCAAAAGTTTGATTTTATTACTGCAACCGATGCTTCTGTTGACTTTGTCCTTCCTATAATCAGGACATCATCCAGGTATGCCATTAGTACATGCCCCTGGCTCTCAGCAACCCCAGAATTGATTTTAACAATTTTATGAATATTCTGGGAGGGAACGTTAACCCATTAGGCAGAGCTTTGAACTGCCCTAATTGGTTCATCCATATAAATTTAAGATACTTCATATCTTGCAAGTGAACAGACACTGAACAAAAGGATTCAGACTTGTCAAGTCTATAATAATCCTACATCCTCCATCCTTTTTTGATCGAGGGAATATATTTGACCCAAATTGGTGAATTTGGTAGACTGATTCTTCAATAACACCTTTTATATATAGGGTTTTGAAGCGCAACTTGAACCTCCATTACTTCGCAAAGTGGAGAGTTCTGCTAGGAACATGCTGGACAGGCAAATCATAATTTGGATTGAATTCAATTCGAAATCCTTGTATATTATTCAGAATTACCACATCTGAAGTAATCTTCTTCCAATGTTTATAGAAGAGACGTAATCTGCCTCCAACTTTTGGACTTAATCCAGTTAGTATGTTCCCCTGAGAACCAGGTCCAACTACCTCTTGAGTCATTTGAGTATTCTGAGATCCCTGGATTCTCCCGGAAGCACCACCACTGGTCCTTACTCCCGCTGCAGGCCACCAGCTATGTCCCTGCATTGATGAGCGACTTGGTCCTGGTCTAGGATCCGTATGATGTCTGAAAGGATACTTCCTCTTTACAGACTTTGCAACCATTGATGTTTTTATCAATCCTGTTTTCGCTTCATCTTCCAACTCTTTAATATGTCTCCCGAGATCCTCTCCAAAGAGTAAGTTGGGTAATTGTATATTACTTGGTTTGCAGAGTGCTGC
Source organism: Malacoraja senta (assembly GCA_038087875.1). Taxonomy (NCBI): domain Eukaryota; kingdom Metazoa; phylum Chordata; class Chondrichthyes; order Rajiformes; family Rajidae; genus Malacoraja; species Malacoraja senta. The sequence continues at coordinate 15,225,319 of CM075979.1, read as the reverse complement.
GAATTTCGGATTCATAGTAGGCCGTATAGCACTTTCCTCAGATAATTGATCTCGAAGTGGGTGCTGCATAGCAACCCCAGTGCTTCCTGATGCAACTTCGTCATCTCTTGGCTGTTACCTGCTATTCTGGTAAAAGCAGTTATTCCAGAACCCAGCAGCTTTAATATTCTCTGCAACTGATTCCAGATAATTTGGTTCACTGCTGCTGCTTTCAGCAACCCACAGTTACTTGGGGTCTCCTTCTTTCTTGCAGTCTCATCCATCTCCTGCTGTTCCAGCTGATGGTAAACCAAGTAATTTATTAAGGAGGCCAGTTCTTCTCCTAATGGCTCTCCAGACCCTGACGGGGTAGCGAATCCTACTGCCAGGGGTGAAACATCTGGCAGCTGCCGTTCATCGCCTTGTACAGCCTCACCGTCAGAGTCGGGGTCTGAAATCTCATGACCCGTAGCATGCTCCTCATTCCTGAGGGTGCATTCCATCAGCCCTGAGCCAGGTGCTGTTAAGCTGCTTCCTGCAGCTTGGATTACAGTACACTCCTTCCTGAGTGAACTTTGCTCCAACAGCCTATGGAAAAGGCTTTCTATTTGGGCAATACGCTCGAAAGCAGTATCTAGCCCTGTACCAGGAGCTGTTTGAGCTGCTTCCAGCAGCTTGGCTTTCAGTACACTCCTCCCTGAGTGAACTTTGCTCCAACAGCCTATGTAAAAGGCTTTCTATTTGGGCAATACGCTCGAAAGCAGTATCTAGCCCTGGAGCTACTTCCATTGCCTGGGACTCCCTCCGTGGGCCGTTGGGATTTAAACTTTGTCTTTTGCCCGACAGGCGCTGACTGCGTTTTCACCAGCCCCAGGTCCACAGTCGCTATGCTCACCGCTGGCGACTGTACCGGGGTTTAGAGGCAGTTGGTCTCTAACCGCAGACTCCCGACTTTTCCGAATTCTGTCGGCTGTGTCGCTCGCCTCTTCCCCCTGTCCGTTTTTTCCATGGCATCTGTGGAAAAAATCCCCATAGACCCACAGTAAACGGACCTGGAAAACATGAAAAAAGTTTCTACTTACCTTGTAGTTGAAAAACTACAAACCACTGTAGGAGCTCTGCTCCTCACGTCCGTTTGCGTCAAGGCGTCTGACGTAATGACGCGCAGGCGCACTGGCGGGGTTTTTCACGTAGTCACTCACGTGACTCCGAAGTAAAATAGGTCTGTTGTCTTGACAAAGAGGGAAGAGACAGAGACTTTAAGACTTTTGCCTCCATCACAGTGAGGAGGTGCCTGGTGAACTCACTGTGGTGGATGTTAATTTGTGTTTATTGTGTGTTTTGTTATTTATTATATGTATGACTGCAGGCAACAAAATTTCGTTCAGACCGAAAGGTCTGAATGACAATAAAGGAATCTAAGTCTAAAAGTCTAAGTCTAAAAATGTGATCCATATCTCTGCTTAGCGTGTGTATTCAGTCAAATGTGTGAGTATCCGTTCTCTTATCATTTTGTAAATGTATGTCCAGTTACACAGAAACATAGAAACATAGAAAAATACGTGCAGGACCAGGCCATTCGGCTCTTCGAGCCAGCACCTCCATGCAATATGATCATGGCTGATCACCTAAAATCAGTACCCCGTTCCTGCTTTCTCCCCATATCCCTTGATTCCATTAGCCCAAAGAGCTAAATCTAACTCTCGCTTGAAAATATCCAGTGAATTGGCCTCCACTGCCTTTTGGAGCAGAGAATTCCACAGATTCACAACTCTCTGGGTGAAAATGTTTTTCCTCATCTCAGTCCTACATGGCGTACCCCTCATACTTAAACTGTGACCTCTGGTTCTGGACTCCCCCAACATTGGGAAAATGTTTGCTGCACCTAGCCTGTCCAATTCTTTAATAATTTTATATGTTTCTATAAGATACCCTCTCATCCTTCTAAATTCGAGTGAATACAAGAAACACTGCAGGAATAAAAGTAAATTCATGGACGACAGCAATTACCGCAAAAACTATTGGCAAATATTAGTGAGACAAAAGTGTGTGGAAGGGGAGCAATAAGAAAATCACCACATTACATAGATACATAGAAAATAGGTGCAGGAGTAGGCCATTTGGCCCTTCTAGCCAGCACCACCATTCAATGTGATCAAGACTGACCATCCACAATCAGTACCCCGTTCCTGCCTTGATTCCGCTAGCCCAAAGAGCTCTAACTAACTCTCTTTTGAATGCATCCAGTGAATCGGCCTCCACTGGCTTCTGAGGCAGAGAATTCCACAAATTCTGAACTCTCTGGGTGAAAAGTCTTTCCTCATCTCAGTTCTAAATGACCTACCCCTTATTCTTAAACTGTGGTCCCTGGTTCTGGACTCCCCCAACATCGGGAACATGTTTCCTGCGTCTAGCGTGTCCAATCCCTTAATAATTTTATATGTTTCTATAAGATCCCCTAAATTACAGTGAATACTAGCCCAGTCGTTCCATTCTTTCATCATATGCCATCCTGCCATCCCGGGAATTAATCTTGTCAACCTATGCTGCACTCCCGGTCCATCTGTGATTGGGTGCTGGTGTGGAGATCATAACCTAGCAAACAACAACACGCAGTTTTTTTCATACATTTAAAGATAATACAAAATGAGCATAGATTATGGGCTTTTGCTGGTTGGCTGCCAGTGTCTAGAGGAGTTCAGCAGGGGTCGGTCCTGGGGCCGCTAATCTTCACATTGAATGATTTAGATGAGGGGATTGAAGGTTTTGTGGCCAAGTTTGCAGATGATGCGAAGATAGGTGGAGGAGCAGGTAGAGTGCAGAAAAGCAGGGGCTCTGCAGAAGGAATTAGACAGGTTGGGAGAGTGGGAAGAGAAGTGATAGATGGAATACAGTGTAGCAAAGTGTGGAGTCATGCATTTTGGTATGTGGAGAGATCATAGCCTCAGAATAATAGGATATTCCCGTAGGAAGGAGATGAGGAGGGATTTCTTTAGTCAGAAGGTGATGAATCTGTGGAATTCATTGTCACAGAAAGCTATGGAGACCAAGTCAATGGATATTTTTAAGGCAGAGATAGATATATTCTTGATTAATGTCAGAGGTTATGTAGAATGTTTTTGAGAGGGAGAGTTAGATCAGCCATGATTGAACGACTGAGTAGACTTGATAGGCCGATGAGCCAAATTCTGCTCCTATCACTTATGAACACATGATGATTTTGGCATTAAATGACAGCATATATTTCCCTGCACATACACGACCAGCTATAAACTCAAAATCTAACTCAAATCTCAAGAGGTGTTGAATTGACACTGCAAAGTTCAGGCATATTCTTTTAGAAGAGAGGTTGACCCATTTAAAAACAGTAATTTCAAGAATATTCTGTGTGCTTTCCCATTTTTGACACTCCCCCTGCTTGTATGAAACAATTTATTTTATGTGAGCAAGAATCTGATTAACGAGCTCTTGGATGTTCAAAAATGATGGAAAGTTTCTTTCTCTACCTCTCTTTCCCTCATTGATAGTAGCAAGGAGGCTTTAAAAGTAAGATTAAATGAGAACTTATCAGTTTGAAGTTTGATCTTTATTTTATGAAGAGTTACGTTGGTGATTACGTGAAGAAGTCCCGCCAGAGCGCATGCGCGTCAATCTTCAAAGCAGCGGTATGAAATCACAGATAACAGAATATTTGAAGTAACATAGTAAGATCAGCAACATGAGAACTACCATATGACCTTTATGAGAGAGAGGGTTGGGCGTGGTGGGCACGTAATCACCAACGTAACTCCTCATAAAATAAAGATCAAACTTCAAACTGGTAAGTTCTCATTTAATCTTACTATTTTACTTCGGAGTCACGACAGTGATTCCGTGAAGAGTTCAAAGCTCTGTGATTTTATGCCGCAGATTCAAATCCCGGCTTCTCACTGCATTGATTGACTTCGGGTGAGAAACAATCAATAATGCGTTAAACATGAAATTTGAATATCATGCAGTAACAATTGATTTGAATAATCAAAACAAACAGTAACCCCTCTATCCTAGGGGAAACTTAAACAGAACATAATACTGAATTTGCAAACAGCCCCCGATCGGCAATCGGCCGATGGTAAAAATTGTTAAAAACCAATTCATTTGACCACCTGTAAGAATATGGTCGATGGGAACATCGATCGCCCTGGCCTCCGACGTTGCTGCTGCACTAGTGGAATGAGATGTATACACGTCAGTGTTAATACCTGCCTGAATCAACACTTGCTTCAACCACCTTGAGATAGTCTGTACTGACACTCGCTTGTGTGGTTTCTTGTAACTGATAAACAATCCTGTTTCCACATTTCTTAAGGTCCTTGTAGCTTCAATATAATGTAATAAATGTGTCCTTACACACAAACATGGATCAGTAGGTTATGCTGAAAACACAATTTTAAAACCTGTGACACCTGGCCTGCTCTGTTTGAGCAGGTCGTAAATATATAACATAACATTCTCTTCAGCAACTTCCATCCTGTCTAGCTGAAGCTTTTGCAAAATCTGCACTCGCTATGCTGAACCAATGCCATGAGCATGACCATCTTCATGGTGAGTTTGGCCAATTCAGAGACTTGACAGGAACCCACTGTCGAAGCACCTTGAGGACCACACTTACATCCCAGATCGCCATATACCTGGGTTTAGGAGGTTTAGAGTTGAAATTCCTTTCATCAATCGAGCTATGAGAGGATGAAAACCCAATAGAATCTTTTCCTGACCCCATCAAAATATACGAGGACAAAGCACTTAAAGCTGTATTAATGGCGCTATAACTGAGCCCCTCATCATAGTAGAGTGTCGACAGAAACTCTAAACATCCACAATACCTGCAGTACTATAGTCAATATTATTTTGTACACAGTATTGCTCACATTATTTACATAAGTAATATACCGCTTTTGAGTACTCTTTCTCCAGGCTGCAGTGAGCATGTCCACCGTTCACCCAGTCAGTCCTCGCCCCAGGTATGGCCTTCTTAAAACCTGCAAATTAACAAGTCAATACGGTCACATAACGGATGACTTTCCCGTGTTAGCGGATGCTCCAGTATCCTACGCTTGGGAACCACCAAAGTAGGTTGGATCGCTATCTGTAACATCAAAGGGAACCATGCTTGAGTCGGCCAATTAGATATTACAAGCACCCCCGAAGCGGCATCCTGCTTGATTTTTTGCAGACTCCAACCTAGGGGGCAGAATGGTGGGAAAATATATAAAAACATACCACCCCAATGTAGCGAGAAAGCATCAATTGCAGCTGCCCCCTGGTCTGGTTCCCATGAAACATATTTAGGCAGCTGGTGGTTAAACCTCGATGCAAAACAAATCGATATCTGGTATTTATATATAAGTACTATATTATTGAACACCTCCTGGTTCAACATCCAATCTGTGTTGTCATGGAACTTTCATGACCTGGCGTCTGCTACTATGTTGAATCTACCTGGTAGATAAATAGCTGAAAACCAAATATCTTTTTCAATGCACCAGGCCCAAATTTGATTAGCCAATCTGTCACAAGATACCGGCTTGATTCCACCAATGTGATTAATATATATGCCACTTGTGTAGTATTGTCAATCTGAAACTGAACATGCAGGTTACCTTTGTTAGAGCAATAAGCCTTATCCATAAAAAGCTCTTAATAGTTAATTCCCCATGTCTGCAGAAGCGATGCCTCTTGCTCAGTCCATCTGCCACCACAGCTGAAACTCGTATCCGTGACACCCCACGCGAGTGCACTGACATTCATCTGCAAAATCATGGAAGGCTGGTCAAGCACTACCTTGCTAGAATTCCTGGACACATGGTGAATCCACCATTGCAAATCAGAAACAGCCTCTGCTGATAATTGCATGGGTGTATTATAATCACCCGAATGTATCCTTAGTGCCTCCATTAGCTTGATACAGCTGTTAATTAGCTCTACCCTTTCTCCCTGGGCAGAGTCACTTAATTGAATCAATTGTGACCCAAATAGTCAGGTGTTAATTTGGAGTTCTCTGGATGAATAATGCCCAATCTTTGAAAAGTGGATTTAACAACTACCACCGGTTACTTCAGTTGTTCTCTTGGATACCCCTGTAATCAAGATATCATCGAGATAAGCCATGAGCACCTGACCCTGGCCTCTCAGCATGCCTATTATATTTTTAAACAATTTTGTGCCATAGTTGATCCATCCAGGTGAATTTCAAATATCCTCTATCCTGCAAATGAACAGACATTGAGTAATCCGCATCTTTAAGCTCTATAGTCGCCATATAGCATCCTCTGGACCCAGTTGCTTGGCAGTAACAATTCCATCTTACAATGTCTATACTGCATCCCCCATCCTTTTTTGGCCTGGGAAAAATATTAGATACTAATTGATGGAGTTGGTGAACCGACTTTCCAATTACACCTTTATCACATAAGCTTCCAAGCGCGGTCTGAACATCCATCTGTTCTGTTAATGAAAACTGAATAGTTCTCCCAGGAACATGCTGAATGTGCAAATCACAATTTGGATTGAACTCCATTCAAAACCCTTGAATAACACTCAGTAATAACAAAGCTGAGGTAATTTGCTTCCATTCATCCCGGAACAGATGTAATGTACCCCCAGATTTTAGTTGTGTCACATTTGATATGTGCACCTGAGAACCAGGCCCACCTACCTCCTTGGTACCTGGTGGAAGACATTGTCCCCGGCTCCTGGCGGGAAAGCCGACGTTTGACCGTGTTCCCGCTGCAGAATGCCAACTGCGTATCTGCATTGCCGGCCGACTTGTTCCTGGTCCAGACCAATCTGTCTCTCGTTTGTAGGGGTACTTTCTTTTTTGGAAACTTGCCGACCGCCAGTGGCTTGATCAAGCCCACCGTCTTTGCCTCGTCATCCATCTCCTTGACACGCTTGGCTAGGTCCTCTCCGAAGAGTAGGTTGGCCGGCTGTATGTTGCTGGGCTGGCAGAGTGCTGCAACCTTGGGATTAATGGTGGGCCGAATGGCACTTTCCCAGAGACAATTTATCTCAAAATGGGCGCTACAAAGCAACCCTAGTACCTCTTGCTGCGTCTCCGACAGATGCTCTCCATGCACCGTTCTAGCGAACGCCGTGATTCCTGTGCCAAGTAGTTACAGGATTCTCTGCAGCTTCATCTCCTGTGCACTCCTGCCCATGCCCATCTGGCTCCATTTCACCCGGTTCACTGCTGGCACCTTCAGCAACACGCAGTTCCCCGGGTCTCCTGTTTCTTGGCGGTTCCAGACTCTGACGGGACAGCGAATCGTGCTGCCAGAGATAAGACCTCTGACAACGGCCGTCTTCGCTAGGCTCGAACTCACCGTCAGAGTCGGGGTCAGAACTCAGCTGACCCTCTGCAGTCGCCTTTTCAATGAGGGTGCTATCAAGCAGCCTCTATATCGTGGAGGCCAGCTCATCTCCCAGTGACTCTCCAGACTCTGACGGGACAGCGAATCGTGCTGCCAGAGATGGGACCTCTGACAACGGCCGTCTTCGCTAGGTTCCAAGTCACCGTCAGAGTCGGGGTCAGAACTTAGCTGACCCTCTGCACTCACCTCATCCATGAGGGTGCTATCAAGCAGCCCTCTACCAGGTGCTGCCGGCGCGGCCTCTTCTGCAGCCTGCTGCCCACACGACTCCTCCCCCCGGAGTGTGCGTTGCTGGAGCAACCTCTGTATGAGGTGCTCCATTTGGGATAACCGTTTAAAAACGGTATCCAGCCCCGTACGGGACTTGTCGCGGCACGACTCAGTTGAACCCGGTGGCCTCCCAGACTTTTCCATTGGCCTTACGCCCGACTGACGTTGGCTATGTGCTTTGTAGCACTAAGTCTGCAGTCGCTCCGCTCCCGGTCGGCGACTGTGCAGGGGTACCAGGCAGCCGCTCACAGACCGCACTCCCACGGCTCTCCTTTGCTTACCAGTGGCTTGCCGCCCCCTGGTCGTCTTCACCATGGTGCCCTGTAAAAACCCAACAGAGCACGGCACCACAGTAAAACAACTTCTTACTCCAGCTAAGGTTTTCCACTTAGCTGGAGTTTTTTAAATTACGTTAAAACTACTTACCACAGGAGAAGCTTTGTCCTCCCGCTGGTCCATGCGCCAATGCGTCAGACGTTATGACACGCATGCGCTCTGGTGGGACTTCTTCACGGAATCACTATTGTGACTCCGAAGTAAAATTAATACTAGACTAAGTGGGTCCCATTCTCACAAGGGAGGCCTGGTCCCCCAATGCAATATTCCACCACTCACGCATAGCCCCCAACTGCGCAGTCTCGACTAACGGGTTCCCGTTGTGACGCCCCTGATCCCCCCTCCTCCCTTCACCAACCCCACTCTGCCACTTGCCCTTCCCTCCCCACATGCACTCCATCCCCCCTCAACCCCCCCCTCCCATCCACTCTTATCGGCTCTTCGGCGGGGGACTGGTGGGTGGAATGCCTGCAGCGGGGGAGGGGTACAGCTTCAGGAGGGGGCTGTAGGGGGCCGGGGGGTGGGGGGGGAGAGCGTCCTACAGCCAGGGAAGCCCACTGCTTCAGGTGGGGGCAGGTGGGGGCAGTCAGGGGCCGGTGGGGGGGCGAGGAGGAGAGCGTCCTGCAGCCGCTAGAATGGGATAGCTTCAGATGGGGGCTGTCGGCGACGGTGGGGGTGGGGAGGAGCGCCCTGCAGCCAGCGGTGGGGACGGCATCAGGCGTGGGCTGGTGGAGGGGAGCGTCCTCCAGCTGGGGGAGGAGGGTGACATCGGGCGGGGGTTGTCGGGGCCAATGGGGATGGGGGTGGGGATAGGGGGGGAAATCCTGCACCCACTCCATCCCCCCACAACCCACCTCAACCATCCCCCCCCCCCAACCACTCTTAGCGGATCTCTGGCGACGCAGCCATTCCCGGCCATTGGGTTCCCATTGTGACGTAGAACACACCGGTATTACTGCGCAGGCGCAGCTGACGGGCACGGCAAATGTAAAAGGGATTTATTAAAACTTAAAATGTGTATTTTAACTCTTAAAATATAACAACAATTTAAATGTTAAAGATGAGGTTTATTCAGGCCATTCTTTTTTGCGTCTCTTGTTGTGTTCTGCAGCTGGGGGACGGGGACAGCTTCAGGCGGGGTTGTCGGGGGCCAGTGGGGAGAACGTCCTGCAGCTGGGGGAGGGGGACGGGTTCAGTCGGGGGCTATCGTGGGCCAGTGGGGGGGGGGGAGCATCCTGCAGTCAGGAGAGGGGGGGGGGGCGGCTTCGGGCGGGGGCTGTGGGTGGAGGGTGGCGGGGGGGAGAGTGTCCTGCAGCTGGGGGAGGGGAATAGCATCAAACGGGGGCTGTCCGGGGGGGGGGAGGAGCGTCCTGCAGCCGGGGGAGGTGGAGAGGAAGGGTGACGTCTTCAGGCGGGGCCTGTTGAGGGCCAGTGGGAGAGGAAGGAGTGCTGCCGTGGCCTCCAGCTGCCATGGCCTACCACTCCCGTAGCCTATTGTTGCCTACTCCTGCCGCTGCCTACCACTGCTGCTGCCTGGGCCTATCACTGTCTTGGCCTACCGCTGCCACTCCCCACCAGCTTCAGACAGAGGCCGGTGGAGGGGAGGGGGAGCGTCCTGCATCCAGGGGAGGTGGCTTCTGGACTGACTCACTCGCGGCTTCTGGACTGACTCACTCGTAGCATCTGGACTGACTCACTAGTGGCTTTTGCACTCACTCACTCACTCATGGCTTCTGCACTCACTCACTCGCGGCTTCTGACTCACTCACTCACGGCTTCTGGACTCACTCTTTCACGGCTTCTGCACTCACTCACTCATTCACGACTTCTGGACTCACTCACTCACGGCTTCTGACACTCACTCACGGCTTCTGACTCACTCACTCGCGGCTTCTGACTCACTCACTCGCGGCTTCTGACTCACTCACTCACGGCTTCTGACTCACTCACCCGCGGCTTCTGGACTTAGCTCGGACTCTGGGGCTCTATTTTCCTTGCACCGGTGATTGACAGCGGGTGCCAGAAGGGGTGTTCCCGCCACGGCAACTGACAGGAGAGAGGACCAATCTGTTGATCTTACAATTTTAAAACCTTCATAAGTTTTGTAATATTCCACCGATTGGATCAAACTTGATGCGCTTGGAGCACCGGAGAACGGCGAGTAACGTGGCGAAAATTCATAGTGCTATCAAGTACCGTTTTTGCGCAAATTAAAAAAATATTAAAAAATTGGAAAAGTAAAAGATGAGAATTTTAGTTAAGTACTAGACCATGTGCAGACCCATTGGGTCTGTCTCCCCAACGCGCATTTGCGGGGGGGGGTGTGGCATCACACTCACGCTAACCACCCCCCAAACACACAGGCGGGGGAAGGGGGAGAGGTGGAAGAGTGGGGAGGGAGGGGGAGAGGGGTAGGAGGAGTGGTGGAAGAGGGACAGAGGGGTAGTGGGAAAGGGCGGGGGGAGAGAGGGAAGGGGGTTGGGTGAGAGAGGGATGGGGGTGAGAGGGAGGGGTGAGGAGAGGGAGATGGAGAGGGGGTTGAGAGAGCGGTGGGGGAGGGGAGGAGAGAGGTGAAGGGGAAAGAGGTGTGAGGGAGGGGGAGGGAGGGGAGGAGGGAGTTGGGGTAGGAGAGAGAGGGGTAAGAGTGTGGAGGGATGGGGAAGAGTGGGGGGAGGGGGAAGGGGGTGGTGGGAGAGAGGGAAGGGGGGAGGGGAGAGGGAAGGTGGTGGGGGAGAGAGGGGAGGAGGGAGATGGGTTAGGGGAGGGAGGGGAAGATTGTGGAGGGAGGGGGAGAGGGGTGGGGGGAGAGAGGGGAAATAGTGGGGAGGGAGAGTGGAAGGGGTAAAGGTAGGGACAGTCCATCTGTTCCCCATTCCCTATCACCCCCAATCATCTTTCTCTATTCCCACACACGTGATGATGCACTTCGATACAGGCTGTGGGGGTGGGGGGAGGGGCTGGGGCTGGGGCTGCTGCAAAGGCATATGTAAATGGATCCATTCCAATTGGACATCTGTGAGCATTGGTCATTGTGACATCACACGATGGAACCTTCACTAACATTCTATTGCTGAGTTCTGTTTTTTTTTAACAATTTGAAATTTTGGGGGTGGGGGGGAGAAGGATTTTATTAAAAATGTGTACATAAACACGACAAAATTTAATCAGGAGTGGCTACTCGTAAAGAAAAGTGAAATCTCTACCGAAATGGAAAAAAATCTCGGCGTTTCTGCATGCGGTGTTGGCGTAGCGAGGAATCAAATGCTGCTGGCTGGCACAAGTCAAGCTGATACTTACACACACACACGCATGCGCACGCGCACACACACACACACACACACACACACACACACACACACACACACACACACACACACACACACACACACACACACACACACACACACACACACACACAGAGTTTTAAAGATAGATAGATAGATAGATAGATAGATAGATAGATAGATAGATAGATAGATAGATAGATAGATAGATAGATAGATAGATAGATAGATAGATAGATAGATAGATAGATAGATAGATAGATAGATAGATAGATAGATAGATAGATAGATAGATAGATAGATAGATAGATAGATAGATAGATAGATAGATAGATAGATAGATAGATAGATAGATAGATAGATAGATAGATAGATAGATAGATAGATAGATAGATAGATAGATAGATAGATAGATAGATAGATAGATAGATAGATAGATAGATAGATAGATAGATAGATAGATAGATAGATAGATAGATAGATAGATAGATAGATAGATAGATAGATAGATAGATAGATAGATAGATAGATAGATAGATAGATAGATAGATAGATAGATAGATAGATAGATAGATAGATAGATAGATAGATAGATAGATAGATAGATAGATAGATAGATAGATAGATAGATAGATAGATAGATAGATAGATAGATAGATAGATAGATAATGGAGCAGAAAAGGGTTTACACTCTGAAGAAGGGTCACCCGCTGAGTTTCTCCAACATTTTTATCTACCTTTGATTTTTTTCCAGCATCTGCAGTTCCTTCTTAAACAAGGGTTTACACTCTGGTCATTTTACAGGGGGCAACACAGAGGAAAGGTATAGCAAGGTAACTGTGAAATAGCTTGTCTTCACTACCCAATTCAGGAGAACCATCATTTGTTTTCCACAGAGACAGCAAAAGTACACGTTGTAAATATATTATGAGGCCTGTGGGATTAAATGTTGTAAATTGTGCTGTATGTGAGTCAGGGACAAAAGGTGTGCTCTCCTGATTTACCAGCCATGTGATCAATTACTATCCTACAATTTGTCATTGGGTGTAAAATGTATCTTTGTCACAGATAACTCAGTGATGGGGATGAACTCAAGGCCCAATGTCTAGAGGACAACCTTGCCACACTGAGTCTGTTTGCATAAATGACATACATTATATAAACCTTGATTTCTTTTGGATTGCCTATCAGAGGGTGAGAATTTTCATTTTCCATCAAGGCCGGTACATAAGTAGGAAGGTGATCTGGAATAATTGAGAAAAGAGTATTGAGAACTTCTGCTCAATTTGTTGAAAATGTATCTGCTGAGTTAGTTTCTTTTTCTGTGAGCATTACTTTTAAGAGCTGCAAAGAAAGATGCATTTGTCTTTTTGATATATACAATAATGTATGTGTTATTGCTGGTTGGATTGTGCAGATCCAATTAATGTAGTAATTTGACCCAGCCTGTCGCCAACCACAAGCCCTTGGCCGCTGGCACTACCAGTACTTCCCTCTACCGGGTCGCGTTCCTCCAGCTAGGGGCAGGTTAATGACTGGGTAACACGAGGGAGGGCAGTGACCCACCAGCTGGCAGGGACCCCAGGCAGCACAGTGGCAGCGGTAGAGATGCTGCCTTACAGCACCAGAGACCGAAGTTCGATCCTGACCACAGGCACTGTCTATACAGAGTTTTATGTTCTCCCCGTGACCTGCATGGGTTTTCTTCGAGATTTCCAGTTTCCACTCACACTCCAAAGACGTAGATGTTTGTAGGTTAATTGGCTTCATATAATTGTAAAATTGCTTTAGTGTGCATGGGATAGCATTAATGTGCAGGAATCAATGATCAGTTCGGACTCGGTGGGCCGAAACGTTTGTTTCTGCGCTGCATTTCAAAACTAAGCTAAACCTTTGCACAAGTGTAACTATCACTTAGATCACCAATAATAGGTGAAACCCAACATCAAGGCACTGGTGTTTGGAGCGGTCCAGGAAAATCTGACGATGGAAGTATTTCAAGTACTTGAAAAGCAGTGAATGATTTAGTAGAGAAAAAAAAGAAAAGGTGCAAAACACCTGAAATGTTTTGTTTCACTTGTCATTATTCCTAGTCCCATCACACCTCCTTGGATAATTCATAAAACTGTCAGTATTGTCTGATTTGCAAGATAGGCTGGTGTACAGTTGCCGCAGGCTGACGTGAATACAACATTTAGAACGGGGACACTTCTTCACCTCCAGAGAAAATTACCTCATTATTAAGTAATGGATCCATCCACAATAGACCATGTGTCACTTGCACTTTCAGTCCACATCCTGAGTAGGCATCAATAAATTAGCTTTTTCACAATCTTCTCAAGGGATATGCATATCAGGGTAGAATAGATAGATAGAAAACCTGGTCAAGTGGTACCTCAACAATATCCCCCCACTCAATGTCAACAAAACCAATTTACTGTTGATGGCAATATCCTTTCCATCTGGGCCAGTCCCTCTTCTCACTACCACCACATCGGATGGGAGGTTCAGAAGTCTGAAGTCACACACTACCCAGTTGAAGAACACAACCCTAATTCACGTCAGCATCTCTTACCTGACTCGTTTTGTAATTGTGTGTTTGTACCAATGTCTTGTATTATTTTTGTACAGTCGTTTTCTTTGGCTGTCTTGGATAACCTATATATAATTCACCATATCTGTGTGATATCTGAGTTATATGCCTGTGATGCTGCTGGAAATGAGATTTTCTTTGTCCCTGTAACTCATACGTGCACATGACAATAAATACTTGACTTGACTTGAAGATCAGTAGTTAATGCCCATCCCTAATTGTCCTTGAACTGAGAGGTTGCAATTTCTGTGGGGGTTAGCAGATTTATCACTTTCTCTCTGGATAAGAACTCAACTGGATTCAGAGCTTTCACCAGATGGCAGGAATTCTTTTAAAAAAATGGTTGCTACATTCATACTGTAGCTATCAGAACTCTAGCAATCCCATGTTTCTTGCAACTCAAAAGGGCCTGCACTCTGTTAATGTTCAGATGGTATCTGACAACAGCAAGATTTCAAAATGCACTTGTTGCCACTGTCTAGAAATATTATCCACAATACCATCCTTATTCCAAATAGTATAACTCAGCGGGACAGGCAGCATCATCTGCAGTTTCATCTGCAGGTTCTTCCTACACCTTCCCTTTTCCACTGTTCAAGTGTTTTTGTTGGTTGACGGCTCATGTATTCTGACATGTTATCCTTCCCCTGGCTGTCAGCCACTACTAACGAGGGATCATGTGCTTGAAATTGGACAGCATCTTTGAATCAGCGGGATTCTGCCCTGAGTGATTATATTCTTATTGTGACCATAAGCTTCTTACTCCCGGAAGCACTTACAAGCGGGGAGAGATATTAATTAGCTGACCAGCTAGATAGGCTGCTCTCATCTGCCCTTGCAGAAGTGCAGAACAGTGTGGCACTCCTGATATTCTGGATGAGAGTACCAATTCATAGTAAAGTATTTTCAGCACAGCTTCATTACAGATTAAGTTAGATGTTTACCAGCACCTCGTGCTCACAGGTGGTCTGCAATAATACAGTAAGAATGTTATTTCCGTGAGTACGTATCCCATTTTGAAGGATCTTAAAGCACATACTTTCATTTCTAACTTGCATCATCCTGTGTGTGCATCATCCTTGGCTTTGTTTGCTATTAATAATGCACGGCAGGGTAGATAAACTTCATATGGTCACCAACAAAGAACATGTGTCAACAGAAACAAAGATTGAAAAGAAAAGCTTCAGCTCAATCCAGTCCAGTCAGGCTTCAACCACTGGATGGAGGAATGATTCGATCTTGAGGGAAGCAGGGAGGAAACAAATGAGGGAGGGAAGGAGAGTATGGAGAAAAATAATAAAGAAGGAGGAAAAGAATAAAAGCTGGTGCAGCCAAATCTTGTAGAATATGTGTCAGTGATTGAGTTGAAGTTTGGGAGCTGGTAAGAAATTGTGAGCAGCAGATCAGCCATCCATTTCCCACCTAGAGAGAGTTAGATGGATTTATGCTGAGATATAAAATGGCAGCAATCAGGATGGTGAAAGGATGTGTAGGACAACATGAGCAGGCACTCGCTGACCTACAGTAGGCAATTTACATACCTTTGGAGCTCTATTTGAAAGTGAATTTAGCCCAACTTCTTGTATGGGTTATCACCTGTCACCAAATTAGTAATACTCTCGCATTTGAGTCAGATGGTTGCAGAATCAAATCCCATTCAAGAACTTTGAGTACAGATGGCGGGTAGATACTCCAGTGCAGTACTGCATGAGTGCTGCTGGGCTCATGGAGGTGTTTGTCTTAGACGAGGCTTTGTTTGCGCTCTCAGTAAAGGGCCTGTCCCACTTGGGCGTCATATGCGCATCACGCAGGTGTCGCGCGAGGGTTTTGAGAATCCCCAAAATCCTGGGGTGCCGCGCGCCACCGGGTGTCACTGCCTACGCCACCGTCGAACCCGGGTCTCTGGCATTGCAGGGCAGCAACTCTACCGCTGCACCTACAGCTGACCAGATTTCAGTTATGACGATTGACTGTATAACATTTTAGTGTATGTTTTACAATCGTTGTTTAACTGGTCGGAAAGCTGACTGCACAGTGGGATGTAATTTCTCATTGGTTTAAAGTACATCACCCCCTTTTCATTTCATAACAGTGCAGAAAAGAGTTGATTACAGTTTTTACTGATAACTGACTCTGCAAGGATTATAGAAAAGAACTACCTTGGTTAATATTGGAATTAATTTCTAGGAGATAAATTATTGGAATGATATATGAGGAGTGGTATGATATATTAATGTAAGGGACTTTTATGGAGACCATTTATTGCTCTATGATTAACAGCCAAGCACATCAGCAGAGTTCTAATTAAAACTGACTAGAGCAATAAATCATCTTGCATCAATAAAATAAAATAAACTGTTGCCTTTGCAGCTTTATAAATGTCCACAATTACTGACCAGCCTCTTGGGGATTTACTTGTGCTGCATCTGAATTTACTAACAAAAACGCCCCCCCTGTTTCAATTGAACATCTTTTGGTTTTCAAACCATGTTCATGTAATATAAATTGGTTTGGCACCTGCATATTCTGGGTGAGATTGATGGATGCATTTACTGAAGGATTATTGACTATGAAGTCATTGACAGATGCAATGCTTTATTGTTCATTGTTGATTGCTTACATCCAACAGCACTGATAAGTTAGAGTACCCAGTTAACATCATCACACTTGCATTGTCTGATAGCAGTTCTGGAGGATGAAAAAAAAATCCTGAAGTTCCTTTATTTATTCTTCATGACAAATGGGTGACTTTATATCGAATAAAATTGACAGAATATACAATACTGTAACTTTATCAAGATAATTGAATTTCAAAACTGATGTGTCATCAGTTTAGGAAAGTTACCAAACCATTAAAATATTTCCAATGGGCCTGTCCCACTTAGGTGACTTTTTAGGCGACAGCAGGAGACTTTGCAGTCGCCACATGGTCGCCACATGTTCACGGGTGGTTGCCTTCATGGATGTGAGGAGTTCCCACATTCTGGGAACTGTTCGCGGCCTCATTATGGTCGCCGAGAATTTTTCAACATTTTGAAAAATTACCGGCGGCTAGAATGAAGCCGCCATGGAGAGTAGCGAGAATTCTCAAGCCATAGGTGGGTCGCCAGGAGATCCTAGTGGTTTTCCAGGTGGTTGAAGGTTCTCTTAGGTTCTCGTAGGTTGTAGCCGGTGCTGACTGGTGAATTTCATTGGCTCATTGGAGAATAAAAACCTAAGCAGTAGTCTTCAGATCCAAAGGTAACCGACCGGTAATGTTAAATGTCTGCCGAGCTTCACAGCCGTGTATCACTGACTTCTTAAATGTTGTCTGGCTTCTTATCAGTTGTCTCCATTCCTTCTTCCTCCTTCTCCCCCTCCCTCTTTTAAAGGACTTACTAACCATCTTAATTACAGCGCCAACCTTCCTGTTCATCGCGGTGTGTGTCTGTATCACCTTGGCTTTGCACCGTGTGAATTTCAGATAATGCTCCCTCCGCTTGCCCTGGCCCCCGTCTATGCAATGCATTTGTGTGTTCCACTCTGACAGTCGCCGTTCCAGTTGCCTGTTTTTCAGACGACTGCCGGAAACTTGACAAATCGTCCAAGTGGAACAGGCCCATTAGCCTTTTCTATATGTTCCTCACTATTTCTTACTTTTTACGAGGTGACAGTTCTGGATTGAACAATCTTGTTATTGTGCAGCCATAAATTTATTATCGAACCTCTAATACATTCTCATACCAGCTAGCAAATGGCATCTTATTACAGATTGTCTTTCAACAGCATGGTATAGGAATGTTACAAAATTTTGAGATTTTAAAAATTAAGCCTGTAATTTATCCCATCAGATAGAGCATAAAAAGAACTTTAATTTGATACCTAATTCACTTTAATATCTTCAGTATTTAAAAAAGTTATGGTCATTTTCATACTCAGAAATTAGCATCTTGTTCCCTATTGCTTTTCCATTGACAACATAAAAGCTGTGATCGAGGACAGTGAAAAGCTCATAACTTTATTAAAAATTAAGAGAACTGAATGAAATTTTCAGTTATTGTAGATTGAAGCATTCTGAAACAAATATGAAACATCTTACTTGAATTATCTGAAATTAAAGCATATAATTAGTTAGTTACCTAATTGTAGCTAATTACAAAATTGACCGTTGTGACGGAAATAGTCATAAACACCCAGACTGCCTTGAAAATTCAAAGATGTGATATTCTCAAGATCAGAACTTTATTATTATTGTATTATATGCTGTAAGTCCGTAACAGACAGGTAAATAAATTACAATTTCTAGCAAAAGACCAAGTCTTTATGGAGAAGATCAGTTGCTAGATGGTACAGTGGCATATCATAATCAGTAGCATCATCATACTCCTCAGATTGTAACCAATAAGCAACTCTGTACACCTTGTTTTTCCTCAACTTTTCAATTTTAGCATTGTAAACTTCAAGTTTTTGCTCTTCAAACCATGCATGACATGCCTTTCTGCCAACTACTTTCACATTAAGAATGTCCTGTAGATCATCACATTTGGAGTAGTCCAAATTCGGATAATCTGTGCAAATGCTGTCTAAATCAGTCTCTTTTGCTGGGCATTTGGATTGACAATTTTGCATTTCTTCTTCGGAGACATCTGTTTAAAACGTAAAGAAAAAAAACACTGAACAGCATTAACAGAAACAAGCTATTATTTGCTGTTTTAGAAAAAAAGGTAAAAATGATAAAGTTAAACGTTAAAACAAATCGTAAATACCCAATAAAAAATTCATATTCATCAGTTTCATCAAATCAATTAAATTCATCTAATCAATTAAATTCATCTAAATTTAATTACTAGATCTAAACATCTATCCATTTCTTAGGAAAAGGGTAAAATGTTTAAATAGCCTAAGTATTCAAATAACAAACTGATCCCATTCACACAAGAATTCACAATATAACATGATTTTTAAATCTCACTTTGTCATGAATTTATATGCCAAATGGAAGGAATTTAATGTTTAATTCCCATAAATTAATCTAGAAACATCTGCTCTCAAGATAATAAAAATCATTATTTTTTGCACAATATATCTGACTAAAACTGTACTGTGGATATTTAGTATGAAAATATTGATCATGGATAGACAATAACACAAAATATAGATGCTTTAGATGTTCTTATGACATGATTGTGCAAAAAAATAATTAATTTGATTATCTTGACAGTGGATGTTTCTGGAATGTGATCGATTGGAATGTTGCTGTTGCCATAAATTTTAAGCCCATATCGGCAGGCAAGACATGGCCGATTCATAAAATGCCTAAATAACATTTTACACATCATAAGATAAAAGTGAAGCCACACCAAAAAGCAAGATAATATGTTAAATAAACGACATACCTTTTGTTTTGTCCTGATATTGCGATCCGTGATGTTGAAGGCGTTGAAGGCGTTAGAAGCCGCGTTTAACTTCAATGCAGCGATTAAATCGTCCAGCAAATTAAAAAAAAATCCGGGAAGGGAAGCTTGAATGATTTTTCTTCATCAGCTGGCAGCCCGAGGAAATCGCTCTCCGACAATCAATACAAACCAGCATTTTAATCCCGCACCCCCCCGCCCCAAAGCCTCCGGAATCGCACGTAGTGGCAGATCTACAGCGCCGCTGATGGTAGGTTTTGTAACAACGCTACATGGTATGTGAATGTTAGAAATAGGAGTAACATAGATAATTTGAACCTGCTCTGCCATTCAATTGAATCACACCTGATCATTGCTTCAAATCCATTCATTTTCCCAATCCCTATAATACTGGTGCCCAAGAGGTAAAATAATCTATCAATTTTGATTTTGAATATACTTAATATTTCTATCTTGATCCTGAATACGCTTAATAACTCCTGTCATCAGGTTCACTCCACCTAAGGTACAGGAGCCTGAAAACTGCAGCATCCAGGTTCAAGAACAGTTTTTTTCCGTACAACCATCAGGCTAGTAAACACTATGGACTCCAATTAAACTTCGAACTATGAAGTGCTTTGATTACACTAAAGACTTTGGGCTTTGTAACGTTTTTGCACAATAATATCTTTTTTTAGATGTTTAACTTTTTTTTGTTTATTATGGTATCTATTGAGTACCATTTTTACATTCCTGTTGTAAGAATGTCATTGTTCATTTCGGGACAGATGACAATAAAACGCTCTTGACTGTCTTGACTCTTGACAACTCAACATCCACAGCACTCTGCGACAAAAGATTACAAAGATTTGCCGCCCTGCTCCTTTTCTCTCTTAAGTGGTTAGTCACACAGCAAAACAAGTCAAAGATGTAGGATTGTTACAGATTAATTGGTTGTCTTACTTCAGCAGCCATCTGAAATATTAGATCATATGAAATTATGATATTTTTTCTACAGGCTCCCATCCTTATTGCTGATTACAAAGGAGAAACTGTTTAATATTCTGCAATTATCATCTTGTATCAAAGCATACCAATGTAATTATATAAACTGAACATGAGGTATGACAGTGAGCGGGATAAATAATTAAAATAGTATTTGAAATATTATGTACACTTTATACATGTTGTTTAGAAATTAATTTAGTTTGGAGATACAGCACGGAAAAAGGCTCTTTGGCCCACCAATTCTGAACCGACCAGCGATCCCCACCACTAACACTATCCTACATACACTAGAGACACATTTACATTTATACCAAGCAAATTGGAGTGTGGGAGGAAACCGGAGCTTCCCAGAAAAAACCTCATGCAGGTCTCGGAGAGAACATACAAACTCTGTACAGCCAGCAACCGTAGTCGGGATCGAAACCGGGTCTGTAAGGCAGCAACTCTACCGCTGCGCCACCGCCCCCCACAAAATAATTATTACGTTTCTTAGAATCCTTGTGTCAAGGATGGCATAAAATGTTCAAACAAACAAAAGACTATGTGTCCGTGGAACTATTTGTCTATTCAATTTGATAATTTATTTATCATTGTCACCTATTACACTTATCTGAGAAACTATTGCTTTTTATCATGTAGACTCATGTTACCCCAGCAAAAAAGTCCTTTAGGGTGAGGACATTTCATATTGCTACTGGCCTTTGTATTAAAAAATGCTCCTGAATTTTAAACCTGAATAGCCTAGTTGTAAGATTATGCTTTGATGCTCTGGAACTACCCAGTTGAGAAAATAAACTCTCCAATTATTTCATCAAATATTTTTATTCATAAACCCTTGCTATGTCACCTCCTCTCTCCAACGAGACTTCTGCAACATCTTCTCTCGCTGCACCCTTCTTGTTACACCAACGTTGCTTAAGCAAGAAGATATGGCCCAATTTATGCAACATATTCTCAAATTATAATGCTATTAACTACAATATCATTACAGTCCACTTACTCTGGAATTTCTGCTGGACAAATTATTGTAGGAAACCATGAAGATCGTTATAAATCATATAATAGAATGACACAGCTTAATTAAAGTTATTCAGCATGCAATTGCTTGTGGTAAGTCAAGATCGAAGGGTACACATACAAGTTCCTCATATTTGATGTTGTCCAAATGAATTTTATAAAGATGTTTGATACAGTCTTATATGAGATCAAAAACTTCAATGCCCGACAGGAAAGATGTGATAATTTCAGAGGGGTATGAAGGAAATATAGGAGCAATTTACCGAGAATGGAGACTAATAGTTATGGGGGGGAGAATGACGAGGACAGGATATTTTTATTTAGGAACAACATAGACTGAGGAGAGATTGAATCAAATTATTCCATTGCATGTCCCACTCTTGGTGAAGAAGATAGATACATATCACTGCACAAAGACTTACAGACAAAAGTCTTAAGCAAATACATTGTAGAGCAGAGGAAAGTTGAAGACATTTTCCCCACATGGTGTGATGGAATCTTACTGCTTGAAATGTTGGCACAGGCAGAAACCCACCACCACATTGAAAATGCTTACCTGATGAGCACATGAACTGCTGTGAACTACAGGGCTAGGAGTTGGCAATTGGTGTATAGTAGAACCGTTGTTATATTAGCAACCCAGCAGCTTGGTAAAATAACTTGCAGAGCAGAATTCAAATGTGAACATGGCAGCTAGTGAATATAAATCAGTCAATTAAATGAATATGGAAGTACCGAGTAACTACTTGACTAGGTTTTGCAATACGATCTTGAAACTACTAAATTGATGTGAAATTTCATCTAGGAATGAAATCTGCTGTTGTTAGGTGGGCATGTTGTCCAAAGAAATGTTATCGATCTGCTCTCATAATCCAGACCACAAATCAGGTATGAAGGAATAAGCAATGAATGAACCAGACCAAGATTTCTCCAATGTTTATGGTCAAAGAACAGGATAATTTGTCTTGAAAACTACGAACGTTAATACAAATTAACATGGACACAAAATATGTTTCTTTTAACGAAAAAATCTGAAAACTTTACTTGGTAATTGAAGTTTCAAAGATCCAAATACAAGTGCAATTAAAAAAAATAGATGTAATGTATCTGGTCATTTTAGTAGAATTATCATTGTTTTAAGCATAGCTAAAATCATTATTTTCAAAAAAATTCTGTTTGTAACCATGTGTCTAACGAGTCGCACAAATATTGTTTATAATTATGTGACTTTAATGGTATTATAACATTACGACAACATACTTCTTTAATGGATTATATAAAAAAGATGGATATCGAAGAACTAAGATTAGAAGACTGGACATTAGTTTCAATGTTGAATGAATTAACATATACAGTGGCTTGCAAAAGTTTTCATACCCCTTGAACTTTTCCACATTTTGTCACGTTACAACCACAAACGTAAATGTATTTTATTGGGATTTTATGCGATAGACCAACACAAAGTGGTGCATAATTGTGAAGTGGAAGGAAAATGATGCATCGTTTTCAAATTTTTTTACAAATAAAAAACTGAAAAGTGTCGCGTGCAAAAGTATTCAGCCCCCCTGAGTCAATACTTTGTAGAACCACCTTTCGCTGCAATTACAGCTGCAAGTCTTTTGGGATATGTCTCTACCAGATTTGCACATCTAGAGACTGAAATTTTTGCCCATTCTTCTTTGCAAAATAGCTCAAGCTCAGTCAGATTGGATGGAGAGCGTCTGTGAACAGCAATTTTCAAGTCTTGCCAGAGATTCTCAATTGGATTTAGGTCTGGACTTTGACTGGGCCATTCTAACACATGAATATGCTTTGATCTAAACCATTCCATTGTAAGGATGTTTAGTCTGGCTGTATGTTTAGGGTCGTTGTCCTGCTGGAAGGTGAACCTCCGCCCCAGTCTCACGTCTTTTGCAGACTCTAACAGGTTTTCTTCCAAGATTGCCCTGTATTTGGCTCCATCCATCTTCCCATCAACTCTGACCAGCTTCCCTGTCCCTGCTGAAGAAAAGCATCCCCGCAGCATGATGCTGCCACCACCATGTTTCACCGTGGGGATGGTGTGTTCAGGGTGATGTGCAGTGTTAGGTTTCCGCCACACATAGCGTTTTGCATTTAGGCCAAAAACTACAATTTTGGTCTCATCTGACCAGAGCACCTTCCTCCACATGTTTGCTGTGTCCCCCACATGGCTTGTGGCAAACTGCAAACGGGACTTCTTATGGCTTTTTTTCAACAATGGCTTTCTTCTTGCCACTCTTCCATAAAGGCCTGATTTGTGGAGTGCACGACTAATAGTTGTCCTGTGGACAGATTCTCCCACCTGAGCTGTGGATCTCTGCAGCTCCTCCAGAGTTACCATGGGCCTCTTGGCTGCTTCTCTGATCAATGCTCTCCTTGCCCGGCCTGTCAGTTTAGGTGGACGGTCATGTCTTGGTAGGTTTGCAGTTGTGCCATACTCTTTCCATTTTCGGATGATGGATTGAACAGTGCTCTGTGAGATGTTCAAAGCTTGGGATATTTTTTTATAACCTAACCCTGCTTTAAACTTCTCCACAACTTTATCCCTGACCTGTCTGGTGTGTTCCTTGGGCTTCATGATGCTGTTTGTTCACTAATGTTCTCTAACAATCCTCTGAGGCCTTCACAGAACAGCTGTATTTATACTGAGATTAGATTACACACAAGTGGACTCTATTTACTTATTAGGTGACTTCTGAAGGCAATTGGTTGCACTGGATTTTATTTAGGGGTATCAGAGTAAAGGGGGCCGAATACTTTTCCACGCGACACTTTTCAGTTTTTTATTTGTAAAAAAATTTGAAAACCATGTATCATTTTCCTTCCACTTCACAATTATGCGCCACTTTGTGTTGGTTTATCACATAAAATCCCAATAAAATACATTTACGTTTGTGGTTGTAACGTGACAAAATATGGAAAAGTTCAAGGGGTATGAATACTTTTGCAAGCCACTGTATGTATGAAAAGCTAAATAACTACACCTCTCATTGAAACAATTAAAAAAGTTTCAGCAAGGCACGTCCAATAAATTACAATATTATCCAACCACACGTGTATTTGAAAATGAAGCCTGAATATAATTTTTAACATGAAAATTAGTTCTACATCTTTTAAATCAGGTGTAACAATTCAATTTAAAAGCAAATCAGAAGCATTCTTCAACCAAAATAAGGGAGAATAAATTAAAGAGCCAGAATCTCATTCATCTATATGGCTCAGACGTCACTTGAATATCCAGATTCAAATTGTTGAACAGCTCCATTTCATGTACGTTATCAAAATTACACAAAAAATCAAATTTTGATACCATTTTACACAAAAATCAAATTTTTGAAATTCAATATATTGATGGATGGGGACCAAGAGAAACATGATTGGGAGTGTGCAGGGCTTAAGACAAAGTTCACTCCTTCAGGAACTGGTATATTCCAATGATGCACAGAGGCCAAGTTCACATATTTATAACACTTTCTATTATTTTTTCAGTGAACCTGACTTGCAGTCCTAACCCAAAGGAAATACATTGTAAAAGCATTTATGAAGATTTGGCTACCTTGTCATTCTGTTGCATTATCTCACAACTCATATACTTTAAAGTACAGTGTTAATGATTTCAAGCTCATATCTATGTGCAATAATACCCGGCATAAGCTTTACATTCTGTTTTCAACACCATATCACAACTTTTAAACTACCTTCAGTAGGTATGTTACAAAACTTACCTTCAGTCGCGCTGTAATTCTGCCACTGGCCGTGTGCGCGATTTTGGCGCCTTTAAGGGGGGGGCGGGGTTAAAACGCGGTTTCTCCTCCCTTGTCCTGGAAATATTTTGTTGGAGTACAAAACTTCGCTGACAAAATCGTTCCTACACGCGTTTTGTGATTTTTTTTATTTTATTAAATCGTCAATGTCAGCGCTACAGTCATTTTAAAATCAGCTCCTGAAGCGTCAACGCCAATAACGGGGACGGATTTCACACAATGGACAGGTAAACGAAAGTGCTTTCTTTAAATGTATAAAAGTGCTTCTTAAGAAGCCTTTAATTCACATTGTTTCATGCGACACGGTGATTTTATTCCCCGAATTAACGGCAGTATTTTTCATGCCAATACGGGGTTAAATTCACCGCAAATGAACGTTCCAAAAGATCGCGTTCCAGAAATTCTCACTCGCAAGAAGAATTAAATCCCCATTAATTTACAGGTATTAAACATTCAATTCCTTCCATTTGGCCTGTAAATTCATGAAAATTAGATTAAAAAATTATGTTATATTGTGAATTATTGTGTGAATGTTATTTGGACACTTAGGCTATTTAAAAATGTTAATCTATTCTTAAGAAATTGATAGATGTTTAGATCTAGTAATTGAATTTTGTAATTAGCTACAATTAGGTAACTAACTAATTATATGCTTTACTTTCATGTCTTCGAAGTAAGATTGTTTCATATTTGTTTCAGAATGCTTCAATCTATAATACCTGAAAATTTCTTTCAGTTACCATAATTGTTAAGAAAGTTATGGGCTTTTAACTGTCCTCGATCACAGCTTTTGTGTTAAGTCAATGGAAAAGCAATAGGGAACTAGATGCTAATTTCTGAGTATGATAATGGCCATAACTTTTTTAATACTGAAGATATGAAAGTGAATTAAGTGTCAAATTAAACTTCTTTTTATGCTTTATCTGATGGGATAAATTGCAGACTTTATTTTTTAAATCTCAAAATTTTGTAACATTGCTACCTTCAGTGATTCATTTCAGAATACATTTCTGACCAGCCTTCCTTGTGTTAACTCTTTCTGCCTTCATAGAAACATAGAAACGTAGAAAATAGGTGCAGGAGTAGGCCATTCGGCCCTTCAAGCCAGCATCATCATTCAATATGATCATTCAATTCAATTCAATTCAGTTTTATTTGTCATATGTAGGTTAACATAGGGTCAACGGTACAACAAAATGTGTTTGACAAGGCAACGGTTCACCTCAGCAATAACATTACAAGGATAAAACAAGATAAAAATGACATTGGTAAGGTAAAAAGAGAATAATAAAACAATCAACATATATGATGTGAAATGTGTTTATGAGTTCAGAACCCTGATGGCCTGATGGTAAAAACTGTTCTTAAGTCTGGTGGTACATGCAGCCATGCTCCTGTATCGTCTGTACACAAAAATACTGGAGAATCTCAGCGAGTGCAGCAGCATCTATGGAGCGAAGGAAATAGGCAACGTTTCGGGCCGAAACCCTTCGTCTACAATAACAACCCTTCGTCTGCCTGACGGTAACAAGGAGAACAGTCTGTGTGCTCGGTGGCTGTGGTCCTTGATGATGCTATGTGCCTTCCGCAGGCACCACCGGTGGAAAATGCCCTGAATGGCCAGGAGACAGTTGTCAGTGATGTGCTGTGCCGCCTTCACCACTCTCTGTAGTGTTTTGCGGCTGTGGGCAGAACAGTTCCCGTACCAGACTGTGATGCTACCCGTCAGCAGGCTCTCAATGGTGTATCTGTAGAAGTTTGTGAGGATGCTGGCGTTCATGCCAAACTTCCTCAGTTCTCAGGAAAAAGAGCCGCTGGCGGGCTTTCTTTGTTATTGTTTCCATGTGCAGTGTCCAAGAGAGGTCCACAGTGATGTGCACGCCGAGGAACTTTAAGCTGCTGACCCTTTCAATCTCAGCATCACCGATGTGGATGGGGAGGTGTCCACTCCCCTGCTGTCTACTGTAGTCCACGATCATCTCTTTAGTTTTGCTGACATTGAGAGAGAGGTTATTTTCCTGGCATCAGTTGTTTAGTTCATTTACCTCCTCTCTGTAGGCCGTCTCATTGTTGTCTGTAATGAGGCCCAGGATGGTCATGTCATCAGCAAACTTTAGGATGATGTTTGAGCTGTGCTTGACTGTACAGTCGTGCATGAACAGGGAGTACAGGGGAGGACTGGGCACATAGCTCTGTGGTGTGCCTGTGTTGAGGATCAGTGAGGAAGAGGTGTGGCTGCCAATTCTCATCACCTGGGGCCAGCCCGTCAGGAAGTCGAATATCCAGCCTCAGATGGAGGTCTCCAGTCCAAGATCAAGGAGCTTGGGGACAAGTTTTGAGGGAATGATAGTGTTGAATGCTGAGCTGTCATTGAAGAGCATTCTCACATATGTATTTCCTTTGTCCAGATGGGTGAGCAGTGTGAGTTGCCATGGCGATGGCATCGTCCGTGGCTCTGTTTGGTCTATACGCAAACTGAAGATGGTCCAAGGTGTCAGGGAGAGAGGAGCAGATGTGAGTTTTGACTAGCCGCGCGAAGCACTTCATGATGACTGATGTCAGTGCGACAGGACGGTAGTCATTTAAACAGGAGGTTACTGGTTTCTTTGGAACAGGAATGATGGTGGATGCTTTGAAGGGGGTGGAAACCACAGACTGACTCTGGGAGAGGTTGAAGATATTGGTGAACACCTCTGCCAGTTGATCAGCGCACGCCCTGAGAGCCCGCCATGGAATACCATCCGGCCCTGGAGCTTTGTGGTCATTGACCTTTTTGAAGGACCGCCTCACGTCTGCCGTTTGTAGGGTCAATGTGGTAGTCCCCCTGCACACCTGTGGACTCATGGTGGGCGCTGTGTTGTCTGCATCGAACCGGGCGTAAAAGGTGTTAAGCTCATCCGGGAGCGATGCGGTAGGTTGAACAGTGCTCCTGTTTTTCCCTTTGTAGTATGTGATGCAGCGTAATTCACTCCACATCTGTCTGGGGTCAGAGCTGCAGTAGTTAGATTCCACTTTGTTTCTGTAGTCTCTCTTGGCTTTCCTGATGGACTTCCGGAGGTCATATCTGGCTGCTTTGTAGGCGTCGGGGTCCCCTGAGTTGAAGGCAATGGTCCGTGCTTTGAGTTTAGCACAAATTTCCCATCCGACCCAGGGTTTCTGATTTGGGTAAGTGCAGATGGTGGCTTTTGGAACAACATCATCGATGCACTTACTTATGAAGCCTAAGACAGAGTCTGTGTATTCGTTGATGTTGCCTTCTGCTGCGTCCTCAAACATCTGCTAGTCAGTTGTGTCAAAGCAGTCCTGTAAGACCTCAGGTAGAAAAAAATGTTGGAGAAACTCAGCGGGTGAGGCAGCATCTATGGAGCGAAGGAAATAGGCAATGTTTCGGGTCGAAACCCTTCTTCAGACCGATGTGAGGGTGAGGGGGGGGGGTGGGGGGTGGGGGCGGGAAGAAGAAAGGAAGAGGTGGAGCCAGTGGGCTGAGGGAGAGCTGAGAAGGGGAGGAGAAAGTAGGGACTACCTGAATTTAGAGAAGTCAATGTTCACACCGCTGGGGTGCAAACTGCCCAAGCAAAATATGAGGTGCTGCTCACCTTCTTCATGTTGGCTCTGTTGAAGTCACCCAGAACAATGACCGCAGACTCAAGGTGGGAGTTCTCCCGCTCATTTACAGTCCTATACAGTTCGTCCACGGCTAGAGATCTATCCGCCTGTGGGGGGATGTAAACAGCTGTAAGAAGGACTGTGCTGAACTATCTGGGGAGGTAGAAAGGTCATAGATACATAGATACATAGAAAATAGGTGCAGGAGTAGGCCATTCGGCCCTTTGAGCCTGCACCGCCATTCAATATGATCATGGCTGATCATCCAACTCAGTATCCCGTACCTGCCTTCTCTCCATACCCCCTGATCCCCTTAGCCACAAGGGCCACATCTAACTCCCTCTTAAATATAGCCAATGAACTGGCCTCAACTACGCTCTGTGGCAGAGAGTTCCAGAGATTCACCACTCTCTGTGTGAAAAAGTTTTTCCTCATCTCGGTCTTAAAGGATTTCCCCCTTATCCTTAAGCTGTGACCCCTTGTCCTGGACTTCCCCAACATCGGGAACAATCTTCCTGCATCTAGCCTGTCCAACCCCATAAGAATTTTGTACGTTTCTATAAGATCCCCTCTCAATCTCCTAAATTCTAGCGAGTATAAGCCAAAGAAAGGTCTAGCTTTAATGGTCAGCAGCTCCAGAACCGGGGAGCAGTGAGTAGTTAAAACGCAGACATCTGTGGAACCATAAAGCACACTCCCTCTCCTCTCGACTTGCCTGAGTCCTTCGTTCTGTCTTGTCGATAGACGGAAAAACTCTCCGGAGTGACGGCACAGTCGGGTACGCTGGTCTCCAGCCACGTCTCCATGAACGCCAGAACACAGTAGTTCTTAATGTCCCGATGGTGTTCGATCCTGCGCTCCACTGGTCTAATTTATTGTCCAGGGATTGCACATTAGCTAACAGGATGCTGGGCAGAGAAGGTTTGATGCTTCTTCGCTGGCTTCTGCACAGACGCTGGCACGCTTCCCTCTCCTTGCTTTCCTCCTCCGCCGTGCAGGTAAACAAAACACCCAGGGGAGGCCGTCGTCCGTGATATCAATAGCCGGCTTAAAGTCCGCGTTGGCTGACATTCGTACCGCCAAAAGTGTTTGTCGGTCATAAGTGTATGTGCAAAAAGGTACAGTATGTGCAAAAAGAGCAAGTAGTAAAAAGTAAATCCACACAAGTTTGCTGAGTTGACTCAGAGCTCTCGTCAGTACAGCCGTCTACACAGCGCTCCGGAAGTGCCACATGGCGCACCGGAAGTGGCTGATCATCCAAAATCAGTACGCCGTTCCTGCTTTCTCCCCATATCCCTCGATTCCGCTAGCCCTAAGAGCTATATCTAACTCTCTTCACGTACCTATAAGCAACAGAAGACAGAAGAAACATGAAAAAAGTAACATTTTTTCTGTCATTTAGACTAATTAGGTCTCATTCAGAATGATCCCCTCTAAAATTCAATGAAACCTGCTGAAATAGACCACATATTTGAAACAATTTAAAACAATCACTATATAAACAACTCATTGTTACTCTGGAGAAAACAACCTTATCTTCATTTTGTCTGTATGTCATTTTCATAATTGTGAGACAAGAATTTTTCCAAGCAGTCATCAGAAACCAGCCATACCAGAGCAAAGGTCTCAGCAATCTATTGGATTTGTATTAAACGCATTTATAATAATATTCCAGAATACCACTATAGAAGTTATCCTTTGACCCACTGTATTTTGGAAGAGTAATCTTGTGCATTTTTTTATTTTCCTAAATCCTCTTTTTTGTTCTCTGTTTCTTCTCCAGTTCATGACTGACCACAATATGTACGAATTGACAGCAACACTTCTTCCTTGATAACCATCAACACGAGAGCACCTCAAGGTGCGTGCTCAGCCCTGTGCTCTACTCACTCTATCTCTGTATAGCTGGACAAAGTTCAAACTCCATCTTCAAGGTTGCTGACGACACCATCATTGTTGGATGAATTATAGATGACGATGTCGGATTATTGGAGGGAGATTGATCGACTGACAATCTTGCTTTCAACGTCAGTAAGACCAAGGAACTGATTGTAGACTTTGGAAGAGGAAGAACGGGGATCCACAAATCTGTCTTCATTGGTGGTGGTGGAGAGAGTCAAAAGCTTCAAATTCCTGGCCGTGCATATCTCTGAAGATCTGTCCTGGTCCCAGCACATTGATGCAATCATAAAGAAAGCTCATCAACGCCTCTACTTCCTTAGAAAATCAAGGAGATTTGGTATGTCAACGAACACTCTCGTGAATGTCTACAGGGGGTACAGTAGTGGGCATATTGACAGGTTACTTCACAGCCTGGTTTGATAACTTGAATGCCCTGGAACGAAGAAGATTGCAAAAGGTGGTGACCACTGCCCAGTCCGCCCCACCATTGAAGGGATCTACAAGAGTCGCTGCCTCAAAAAGGCAGTCAGCGTCATCAGAGACCACACCACCATGGCCACACTCTCATTTCACTCCTGCCATCAGGGAGAAGGTACAGGAACCTGAAAACTGTAAAGTTCATGTTCAGGAGCAACTTTTAAGAAACATTTAAGAATGTTTTAAAAATATTTGCAATGTTTAAGAAACATTTAGACAGGTACATGGATATGACAGGTTTAGAGGGATATGGGCCAAATGCAGGTAGGTGGGACAAGTATAGACAGGACATGTTGGCCGGAGGGCCTGTTTGCACACTGTAAGACCCTATAGCTCAATGATTCACTAACTTCTTCCCTACAACCATCATTCTATTAAACACCAACATTTCCAAAATAGGCTCTGAACCATATAGACTTGGGGACATAATTTTTGACTTTGCATTATTATTGTCTATTTATTTGTCTGTTTGTTTTTTTGTTATACATACTGAACTTGTTATTGTTGTTTATTATGGGTTTTACAGAGTACTATGTTCACATATCTGTTGTACCGCTGCAAGTGGGAATTTAATTGTTCCGTTTCGGGACATATGATAACAAAACAATCTTGACCCTTGACTCTTGTATAGATTGCAGAACAATTGAGGCCCAATAAATAAATAGTTCAGAGTGCATAAGGATTATGGGCCAAAACGTATGTGGAATTAAAACTGCTGATCACAGCCCCTCAATGTTGCCTCTCCAGAAGACTTCTGCTGTACTCATTACATTGGCTTTATCACTGCTTTCAGCAGAAGCTAATAAAATCACTGATTAACTGGTAAAGGCAAATGTCCTCTACAAATGTTCAAGGAGTTGTAAGATGAGCCATTAAATGGATTCCTGATCTACAGTGATTCAGAGAAGCCAGCAAACTGATTCTAAACCAATTAATACTGTCAGGTTGTGCCCAGAGAGACTGGACTGTGCACCGTTATCTGCAAGCTCCTATGTGTCTCATATAAGCGGCCTCTAAAACTGCTCTTCACTGCTGGAATAAACACTCCATGGAGCATTCATAATAAATTGAGCAGAACTACCACTGCCTATTTTGTCCCCGGCCAGCTGGGATAACAGTAGGTGGATGGATCTTCCCAATAAAAATGAAAGGGACATTTGTAATGCCAGATTATAGATAAAAGGTTGCTTGTCTCATATATAACTCTATTAGCAATTTTGTAAATGCAGTTAGCTAATTTTGTAGCAATCTTCCCCCATTCATCCATTCAGCGGAATAGGTTCTCGAAAGATTTAAAAGGCATAAAAAGGGCAAAGTGTTTTATTTAAAGGAATGTTGCATTATTATGCTCCAATGCATTATTCCGTGTGAAAAATAATGACATGTAATTCTCTAAAAGTCACATTTTTAATCGGAGACCTACTAACAGAGTATAGTTTAATAGGGAGGGGGGAGGGGGGGGCTGAGAAATTCTTGATTAGTACGGGTGTCAGACGTTACGGGGAGCAGGCAGGAGAATGGGGTTAGGAGGGAGAGATAAATCAACCATGATTGAATGACAGAGTAGACTTGATGGGCCAAATAGCCTAATTCTACTCCTATCTCTTATGATCTAGAATTTAGGAGATTGAGAGGGGATCTTATAGAAACTTACAAAATTCTTAAGGGGTTGGACAGGCTAGATGCAGGAAGATTGCTCCCGATGTTGGGGAAGTCCAGGACAAGGGGTCACAGCTTAAGGATAAGGGGGAAATCCTTTAAAACCGAGATGAGAAGAACTTTTTTCACACAGAGAGTGGTGAATCTCTGGAACTCTCTGCCACAGATGGTAGTCGAGGCCAGTTCATTGGCTATATTTAAGAGGGAGTTAGATGTGGCCCTTGTGGCTAAAGGGATCAGAGGGTATGGAGAGAAGGCAGGTACGGGATACTGAGTTGGATGATCAGCCATGATCATATTGAATGGCGGTGCAGGCTCGAAGGGCCGAATGGCCTACTCCTGCACCTAATTTCTATGTTTCTATGATCGTATGACCCGGTGGGGAGTGGGGAGCGGGGGGGCGCCTGCTGCCATGTGCTGCAACAGGTTGTACATAGGACTGTTCTTTGGACAAACGTACAAACCAGTAAATCTTTGGAGTGTGGGAGGAAACCGGGGTATCAGGGGAATACTCACATGGGCAGAATGTTCAAACTCCTTACCGACAGCACCTGTGGTCAGGATCGAACCCGGGTCTCTGGCATTGCAGGGCAGCAATGTAAGACAGGTACATGGATAGGACAATGTAAGGCAGCAACTCTACTGCTGTGCCACAGTGCCGCTGTAGGTGAAGTATGCTACATGATTTCACCGGGTTGACTGCAAAACAAAGCATTTCACTGCAGCTTGGTACAGATGAAGATAAAGTATCATTGAATAATTTGTCAAAACAGATCAGAAAAGTAAATAAACAAATAAAAGGGCAAGGACATCAATGCTGATAGAAAATTGGAAAAGTAGCATTGCTTTAAATGGTGACAGATTGAAAGGTCTTAATGCTCGAGGTCTTCCTGAAGTCATTGTCAACAATGCTATAATGTAGCAGTCATACTTCACTGATAAAAGGGCATGCTTGTATATGATTATTAACACCAGCTCCAAGGCATCACAGCAGGAGCTCACCTGGGTTGTGTGTTGGTCATGGTTGCATTATTAATCACTTTGAGATCAGAAGTGGGTATGATCATTGCAGATTGCACAACATTCAATTTCATTCACAATTCTTCAAGCCACTTTTGAAGATACCCTTACATCCTAAGGGTATCCGTTGACCAGAAACACCACTGGACAAGCCATCTAAATAGCATGGCTATAAGTGTACATCAAAGACTGGACATATGACTGGACTGGAAGGAGATAGAGAGTGCAGGAAAAAGATTTCTAGACAAGAACCTCTCCATTAATGTTAACAAGGCAAAGAGGCTAATTATTTACTAAAAATGAATGTTATACACATCACAGTCATCATCAATGGTGCCACATCGAGCTCCTAGGCATTAATATCACCTACAATTTGTCCTGGACCAACCATAATGAAGCTATGGCCAAGAAAGCATGCCAATGCCTCTACTTTCTCAAAAGACTCAGGAAGTTTGGCATGTCTTCAACGACTGTTACCATCTTCTACAGATGCTGGTAGAAGGCATCCCATTGGCATGTATCATAGCTTGGTTTAGCATGAGCTCTGCCCATGATGACAGGAAATTGTACCCTAGCCTATCACACAAACCTGTCATCTACCTTCAGGAAAGCAGTCAACATAATGAAGGACACTTACTCCCCAGTCATTTCCCCTTCTCCCCTCTCCTGTCAGGCAGTAGATGCAAAAGCACATACCACCGGATTCATCAGCGGACAGCTACGGAGGCCAGGTCATTGGGTGTTGAAAACGCACAGATTGACAGATCTTGATTAGTAAAGGTGTCATGGGGTCATGGGGTGAAGGCAGGAGAATGCGGTTGAGACGGAAAAATAAATCAGCCATGATTGAATGGCAGAGTAGACTTGATGGGCCGAATGGCCTACTTCTGGTCCTATAACATGAATTTATGAACAGCTTCTTCCCTATTGTTATCACACTAACAAATGGCCCTCTCATAAGATAATCCACCAATCCACCTCATTACGGCCCTTCCATTTTTTTTACCTGCACCTTTTCTGTGGCTGAAACACTATAATGCTCGATTCTTCCTTCTGGTTTGTTCCTCTTTGGACTACCTAATTATGGTTTGATTGTACACATGTGTGGTATGATTTAACTGGATAAAATGCAAACAAAATGTTTCAGTGTATCTCAGCACTCGTAAAAATAATAAACAACCAATCATGCAGTCAGTGACTCACGTCCTGACACCCCCAAAGCCTTTATACCAGTTACAAGACACGTCAGAAATCAAGTGAATACTCTCAACGTGATTGAATGAAGTCTGAAGAAGGGTCTCGACCCGAAACATCACCCATTCCTTCCCTCCAGAGATGCTGCCTGTCCCGCGGAGTTACTCCAGCTTTTTGTGTGTATCTTCATTGACTTCTTCTTCTTGCGTATGGCATGCACAGACTATAGTTGTAGGACAACTTTTTCTATTTGATCTTATTTGATTGTGCACACTGGGTTGATTGCATTCGTCGAAACAGGGCGGACCACGTGATGGTTGCAATCTCCCACCCCTTCATTGACTGAATGAGTGCAGGTTGAAACCATTCTTGTCAAAGCAGAAAATTTGACTGGTACGCATATATCACCCTAAACATTCACTTTCTCCATCATCAGAAGTTAGCAGTGAATCGCAGCAAAGATGTTGTTTGCAAGATAAACTGAAGTTATTTATCTTAGCTGCTCTGGCAGCTCCCTCCAGATCAGTCAGTGACTTGACTTGGAAATATATTCAGCATCCCTTCATTGTCACTTGAAATTCTCCTTAACAACACCTCATCACCTTCTCAAGTGCAGTTGTGAATGAACAATAACTGCAAGTCTATCCATAGAAATGATAGAAATTCATGGAAAAAGGCTTTATAGGTACTCAGACATTTGTTTGTATGTGATATTTACTATTTTCTGGGTGTGCTTGTGATGAATGACGAACATGCATTTATGTTGTAGATAAATAAAAGTGTTAGGAAAGAATAAAAAAAGCAAGTTGATGGAGTGTTATGAACAAACGGTGAAAGAAGGTTCCTATGCATATAAATCCTGATATTGACCAGTGTGCTGAATAGTTTCTTTACCATTCAATATAATTCAATGCATTTTGTCACAAAAAGTGATTATGTTTTCAAATCTGTAGGTTTTTTATAAACATTAAATGTGTTTTACATTTGAACATATGTTACAATAAAATTCTATTGTAGTTTAGCTTATTTTAGTTTAGTCATGTTATGTGTACAGAGATACAGAAATATTTGAGTACAATTGATCCTCTTCTGGAACAGCATGCATTCCGGTGCCATCTTGCAACTACCAAGTCTTTGAAAAGTTTGATTCTGGCCAAAGGAGATGTGCAGTTCCTTATTTTCTCAATTTAAGGCCCAGTGTCCTGGCAGCACTGGATTGATGAAGATCAGGTAGTTAAGACAAATTTGCGATAATAACACATATTGCCCTATAGCAATCAACATGTATCATTTGAAGCACTTCAATCATGTTTGAATTTCATCTTGCATTGAATGCTAAAAATCAGTCTCAAAGATCACATTCAAAAGCAATCAGTCTAGAATCATAACTTGTTGTTATTCCTTCCAACTTTTATGAAGTTCCAGATTCTTGGAGTCTCGCCAGGAAGTTCATGTATCTGCCACATACTTCTGACAAAATCATTCCTCAGAACCCATGAAGATTGATCTTAATGACCTTAAGATTCTTCAATACAACAAGAATAGTGTGTATCTGAACATAATCCTATTGTCACCCCAATAAGATCAGAGTATTGTCATTTGAAGATGTGATATTTTATAGCAAATAAACTTTAGAAACAAAATTGGTTATTGAAACACAAAATATCATACCTGCTCAAAATCTGAAGTAAAAATTGGAAATAACAGCAGATGAGATAGCATATGTGGAGAGAGAAACTGAATTATTTTTTTTCGGTTAATATCCTTTCACCTAAACCTGGTAAAATTGGAAATTCAGCGTTCTAATTTGTTTCAACATGTTTGTGGTACATTGATAGAATATTTGTGCCGTCTCCAGCCCTCATACAGAACTCAAAAACATTCAACACCTTTACTACCAACTTGCACCCTGCTCTCACTTTCATATACTCCTAAGCCCTATCACCATGATAAACATAAATTGTTTACCGACCAATATGCCCGATGGACCATATGTAAGTGAGAGTAGGATCTAAATTTGTAGCAAAGTTATTGACTCCTAGTTATTTAAACAATACATCTCATGCTTCATGCAAGATCTCTGCTCCCCTCTCTCAGTTGTTCCTGCTTTCTTGTATTTGTTTGATATTTATTACATTTTGGCGGTTTGAGAAACGACTACTGAAGTTTCAACCAAAACTTTATTCAAAAGTAAGTTGCAGTACACAGGTTTGTCAAACACGTCTGGCCACATCGGTGGTCAGCACTCAACTAACTCGCGCCAAGGGAAAACCGCGCGAAAACAACGGCCCCTCCCGGATCACGTGACCGCGGCGTCCGAACGCCGGGTTCGATATCTGCGTGCGCTAGGTGGCGTCGCTACAACATTAGTGTTGCTTCTGAAAAGTGTTTCTTTATTTCCTCAATTGTGATTTCCCCGCCAACATAACTTAGTTGACTTTAATTTAGCCTCTTATTGCCATGTGTACCAAGGTACCGTGAAAAACGTGTGCTATCCAGTTAATGAAAAGACGATACATGATTACAATTAAGCTGTCCACAGTATGCAGATAAAGGGTACCACATCTAGTGCAAGACTTGCTGGCAGGTTTACTGACTTAACCATCATTTCATTCTGCAGACAAAATTTTCAGTAAATCAACCCAAATGACATCCTTGTTTATCCTGCAGCACAACTCAGTTACAACAGCCGGAAGGCAGCTGCACTGTGCTTACTTCCTACCGGTCTGTTTGTTGGCCAGCAATGGGTATGTTGTGTGTCATGTAACTTGTCAAACAATATGGCAATCATGATTGAATA
The DNA here is from genome assembly GCA_038087875.1 of Malacoraja senta. NCBI lineage: Eukaryota > Metazoa > Chordata > Chondrichthyes > Rajiformes > Rajidae > Malacoraja > Malacoraja senta. Next base: position 15,187,608 of record CM075979.1, on the reverse strand, counting down.
GCTGGCAGTGTGTACAAGTCATGAATGGTGCAGCAGTAACTAACAGTTATGTTGTTAGGGCGGCACGGTGGCGCAGCAGTAGAGTTGCTGCTTTACAGTGAATGCAGCGCCGGAGACCCGGGTTCCATCCCGACTACAGGTGCTTTCTGTACGGAGTTTATACATTCTCCACGTGACCTGCGTGGTTTTCCTCCGAGATCTTCAGTTTCCTTCCACACTATAGAGACGTATGGGTTTAATTGGCTTGATAAATGTAAAAATTGTCCCTAGTGGGTGTAGGATAGTGTTGATATGCGGGGATCGCTGGTCGACGCGGACCCGGTGGGCCGAAGGTTCTGTCTCCGCGCTGTATCTCTAAACTAAACTAAACTAAACTAAACTGCATCATTTGTACCAAAATTAGCTTAAGACTATTTGGAATGAGTGGAAGTGGCTGGCGATTGGGAAATGGTGCACTGTGCCAGACTGGAACCATTGGCAAAATTGGCATGATATGGCATTTCAAAGATTTATTCAGTTCTGCGAGATAATAGAACTTGCACTGTTGCATTCAATGAGTTGCACAATGCTGCAGCTTACAGGGTCGTTGCCACACAACACCTGTGATTCAGGTTCAATCTTGTCCTCCAATGCTGTCTGGGTGGTGTCTGCACATTCCCCCTATGACCAGGAGGGCTTTCTCCTGATACTCGCTTTTTTTTTCCTTCTGCATGTTGATGTGCAGGTTGGTAGTCACTGCTCCGTAGTGGAGTGGTTGAATTTAGAGGAGGCAATGGGAATATGGAGAGAATAAGTTATGAGATAATATAAATAGGTGCTTGATGGTCTACACGGACCTGGTGGACGAAAAGGAATGTTTCAGTTCTTTATGAATATGAGTCTTGTGTTAAAGGACAAATTTACTTTCATAGTTATACGCTACCACTGTCTTTTGAGTCACATTTGTAGAGGCTGAAGAAGGGTCTCGACCTGAAACATCACCTGTCTATGCCACAGACTAGTTCTGATGTCATCACTTCTGGCTGTCTGCCTTCCACAGCCTCAGAGTCTGAAGAAGGGTGTCAACCCGAAATGTCACCCATTCCTTCTCTCCAGAGATGCTGCCTGTTCTGCTGATTTACTCCAGCTTTTTGTGTCTATATTTGGTTTAAAACAGAATCTGCAGTTCCTTCCTACACCCAATCCATGTTCTCCAGAGATGCTGCCTGATCTGCTGAGTTATTCCAGTAGTTTGTGTCTATTTGTAGTCTACTTATCCAAATTTATACAGGAAAGCTTTTCCTTCATTTCTCTCCACCAACGCCTTCTGTGCATTGTCTGAAATCAGAGCCTCATCTCCCTCATGTTGTACTAAACCTTGATATTTTCCAGATCAGGATTTCTTCTTCCATAACCGACCCCTATATGCTCCAACCGTAATGCGCTATTTCTCTATGTATAAACTAACCGCTGATGGTATTTTTCCCCAGCTGATTTTTGCAGCCAGTGAACAGCTAGGCTCAAACTGACCATATATATCGAGAGACCCCCTGACTCTACTCTCACTCCCCATCCCCCCACTCGTAACAAGGGCAGAGTCCCCCTTGTCCTCACCTTCCACCCTACCAGCCGTCACGTACAACAAATAATCCTCCATCATTTTCGCCACCTTCAGCGTGACCCCACCACTTGCCACGTCTTCCCATCTCCTCCCCTGTCTGTTTTCCACAGAGACCGCTCCCTCTGTAACTCCCTGGTCAATTCGTCCCTTCCCACCCGAACCACCCCCTCTCCGGGAACTTTCCCTTGCAACCGCAAGAAATGCTACACTTGTCGCTTTACCTCCCCCCTTGACTCCATTCAAGGACCCAAGCAGTCTTTCCAGGTGCGGCAGAGGTTCACCTGCACCTCCTCCAACCTCATCTATTGAATCCACTGCTCTAGATGTCAGCTGCTCTACATCGGTGAGACCAAGCGTAGGCTTGCCGATCGGTTCGGCGAACACCTCCACTCGGTTCGCAATAACCAACCTGATCTCCCGGTGACTCAGCACTTCAACTCCCCCTCCCATTCCGATTCTGACCTTTCTGTCCTCGGCCTCCTCCATGGCCAGAGTGAGGACCACCGTAAATTGGAGCAGCGCCCCATATTTCGCTTGGGCAGTTTGCACCCCAGCGGCATGAACATTGACCTCTAATTTCAGGTAATCCTTACTTTCTCCTCCCCTTCTCATCTCTCCCTCAGCCCACTGGCTCCACCTCTTCCTTTCTTCTTCCCGCCCCCCCACCCATCTGTCTGAAGAAGGGTTTCGGCCTGAAACGTTGCCTATTTCCTTCGTTCCATAGATGCTGCCTCACCCGCTGGGTTTCTCCAGCATTTTTGTCTACATTCGATTTTCCAGCATCTGCAGTTCCTTCTTAAACATATGTTTAAATCGTTCACACGAGTAGGCAACACATTGCAAATTAACAGCCCAGAGTTCATCACACATCATGAACCATTATGGCCGACTCTGGAGACCATCTAATTCAGTTCCCAGTGCATTTGAAAATGTTAAAATTAAATCTGATATTAAAAGTCAAGATGAAGAGATGTTCCCATCAATTCTAAATGTAAGGGCAATTCAATAATCCTAATGAAAATCCACAATTATGACAGAGAGGAAATTATGCTGTGGTTCTGAATCAGCAATGGATATGCCTACTGTAAGTTCATTGTTTTGAGAAAGTCGTTACTTTTACCGCAAATGTTGTATCGCAAATGGGATAGAAAGAGGAGTGGTGACGGATATTCCATTTATAGCACCATTATTTAGCTATTGAATGCCATGAGCAGTAGAGCAGAGTAACAGATGCAAGATGCATGTGGCACAGTGGTAGAGCCTTACAGCGCCAGAGACCCGGGTTCGATCCTGACTACGGATGCTGTAGGTACGGTGTTTGTACATTCTCGCTGTGAACGCTTGGGTTTTCTCCGGGTGCCTCTCACATTCTAAAGACATACAGATTTGTAGGTTAATTTGGCTTTGGTAAATGTTGTAAATTGTCCCTAGTGTGTAGGATAGTGCAGTGTACGGGAATCGCTGGTCGGAGCGGGCGAAGGATCTGTTTCCGTATTGTATCTCTAAGCTAAACAATTCAGCTGGAAATGGACTTACATTAGTTCTGACAAACATGAATTTGAATGCAGTTTATTAAGAGTAAAATTGGCTTACCTGTGTACGCAATAGTATTGCATTTGATAATTTGCCTTCCCCATAGGATATTGGAGATGGTAAGTTAGTGGTGGTCTATAACTTGACTATGTGTAACGTCAAACTACTGTCGTAGATCAGTTTCAACCCCATTGTGTCCAATTTGGCCTGGTTATAGTCTGCACTGTACTATAAAATGTTCTATTTGTATCCATCAGCAAGGAAGAATGTAATACAGTTGTATAGAGGTGTTGTTGATTAAACCTTTGCCCTCACTTGTCTATTTTCTCCAATAAGCAGACAAAGGGATAATAAAACATCAGGTCACAGGCTTTAAAACTGTCACATGTGACAGATGGTGCCAACGGTGACCTGTTTCCCTAACATGCTTTTCCACATTTCTCAGGAGATTTGACTCTGGTATCAACAGAGGCCATTTTTACCTTGTCAGAAAGAAATGGAGCTACACTACATGATAACTACATGATTTCAACAGCAAGGATACACCTGTTTGTAGAATTTTTGAAAGGAATATGGGTTGCATTGTAAACCAGAATGATTCATGATATTTGTGCATTTGATATTAATCAAGAGTGTCTCCGCTATCATATACTGTAATTAGTATAAAATATGCATGGCAATGTCTTTCAGGACTTTTGTCTCGGTAAATGCAGAAGGCTATATTTTTACAATTTACTCTCACAAAATTGCATTGTTCACCAATTAGCATATTCATGCGACGATCAAAATAAGGGACTTATATAATTCCAGTTCGCCATCAAGAAACGGCATTATCTTAACATACACCAATGGCAATACCAGTACCGAATGAATGAACTGACATCTATTGCAGATGCAACCTATTCCGTGGTAGAGTTCGCAATTGTGCCAAAATTAACTAGTTTTGCACACAGCAATCACTTCAATCAAGTTTCATTCAGTGAAAAAAGGACTCAAAGTGCTGTAGCAACTCAGCAGGTCAGGCAGCATCCCTGGAGAACATGGAGTGGTGACATTTTGGGTTGATACGCTTCTTCAGGGTGAACACGTCACTCATTCAGTGAACTTTATTGGCAGCAGAGCAGGTTTTCAACGATGTTTTATAATCTTGACCAGTATGGACTACAATGTTGGAAATTCTGACATAACTGTTGAACTGCTACCCCAGGTTAATTTGAAATGCATTTTAGAGTCAACAGATTCAGCCTCTCAAATCTGGGAAATAATGCAAAAGGCGGTCACGGTGGCACAGCGGTAGACTTGCTGCCTTAAGAGCCTGTCCCACTGTACGAGGTAATTCACGAGTTCTCCCGAGTTTTTCCCTGATTCGAACTCGGAGAATGTCCGTAGCGGGTCCGTACGAGTTTGTGGATGTCTCGTAGCGGTTCGCACGAGACATCCACGAGACATCCACAAGCCCTGCCTTGTGCCCAAACACCAAAATGGGACCAAAATGCAACCAGAACTTGATGAGCAGCCCCTTCAGATATTGATAGAGGGGCAGCAACCTCGTTACCATAGGCAACATCCCATTATGATGTCATTGTGGCAGTTGGCAGCCACCTTGAGAGCCCATTGTGATTGATGCACTGTGAGAGGCATTGTGACATCATCACTGTGAGAAGGCTGGAAGCTGTCTGTGAGGTGGCTGTTTGGGCTGTTATTAAAATGTCAACAATTAATAACTTTGGAAATATAGGTGAAAATGCAATGGGAAAAAAAACACGCACACGCACACGCACACACACACACACACACACACACACACACACACACACACACACACACACACACACACACACACACACACACACACACACAGAGAGAGATGAGATACAAATTTATCTCGGCATGGTGGCGCCGCAGTAGAGTTGCTCCCCATGAGAACCAGAGACACGGGTTTGATCCTGATTATGGCTGCTGTCTGTACGTAGTTTGTTCCTTCTCCCCGAGACCTGCGTGGGTTTTCTCCGGGTGCTCCGGTTTTCTCCCACATTCCAAAGATGTACAGGGTTGTAGGTTGATTGGCTTGGTAAAATTGGAAATTGTCCCGAGTGTGTGTGGGATAGTGTTATTGTGCATGGAGCACTGGTCGGTGTGGACTCAGTGGGCCAAAGGGCCCACGCAACATCCATCAAATTGTCTTAGAAATGTTGATGGGCCAAATGACATTAGGACAATAGAATATTTTGTTTAAGAACGAACTGCAGATGCTGGAAAATCAAAGGTAGACAAAAATGCTGGAGAAACTCAGCAGGTGAGGCAGCATCTATGGAGCAAACGAAAGGCAACGTTTCGGGTCGAAACCCTTCTTCAGAACATAGAATAATTCTGCACTAATTCATTCCGTGCTGTATATCTAATCTAAGCAAAACTAAACTAATCTCTCATGTGTTATGAATCTTTGGAATTCTCTTCCTGAAAGCAGAGTTGGTGGATCTTTTCAAGGCAGAGGCAGCAATGTGGTTGAGGTTGCTGTTGTATCAAGTACGATCTTATTAAATTATGGATCAGCATCATTAAATGATGATCAGCTCAAGGGATTGAATGACCTACTCCTCCTCCTAACTTTATGTACTTACATGTGACTGCAACTCCATGTGGAAGACATTGCTTAATGTAGAGTGAGCCATTTACTTGAGAAACAACACAGGCGTGGAAATGAACATATCAACTCTCTGACATTGATCTTGTCATCTGAACTGATGACCTTTTGGAAGCTGCATTCTTGGCAACCCAGGGACCCCTCAGAACAGAAATGTAGAAGCAATACATGGAGGGCATCAGTGAGAACTATTTATTCAGGCCTGCCCCTCGGATATTGTTCATGTGTAGAGGGAAATAAAATAGCATTGCATTTGTGGTCAAGGTCTAAGTGAGATGTCAGAAATCCCAATTACTAACAATAAGAAAACAGTATTTGTTGCTCACAACAACTAGTAATCCTCACTGTTGCCAATTAGCCAGCTAGCACAGTGTTCATAAGTTCATAAGTGATAGGAGCAGAATTAGGCCATTCGGCCTATCAAGTATACTCCACCATTAAATCATGGCTGATCTATCTCTCTCTCCTAACCCTATTCTCCTGCCTTCTCGCCATAACAAGTCAAGTCAAGTCAAGTCAAGTCAAGTTTTATTCGTCACGTGCACATAAAGTGCAGTGAAATGAATTTGCCAGCAGCGGTACAATAAAAAAAAGAACACACATTACACAATAAAAGTTTAACACAAACATCCACCACAGCATTCATCACTGTGGTGGAAGGCACAAAATTTGGTCAGTCCTCCTCCATTTCCCCGCGTGGTCGGGACCACAACCCTCCTCAGTCGCTGCTGCGGGCGTCCAGATGTGCAGACAATGTAAGTCCAGATAAGTCCTGAATCGGTGCCTGCCCACCAGAGACCGCGGCTTCAAGATGGTGTAGGCCGCAGGCCGGCGGTCGAAGATCTAAAGTCCCCGCCGCACTGTAGCCAGAAGCACTGCAGACTGCAGGGCCGGCCGTACTAACAAAAAATCTATCTAACCAGGGCTGCCAACATTGGGTGAGAGTTGGGAGTGAGAAATTGCGAGAGACCAAGCCCGAGGGAGCATAGCGACGGGGGGGGGGGGGGTGGTGGGAGGAGGGGGGAGGAGGGGGGGGAGGAGGGGGGGAGGAGGGAGGGGGAGGAGGGAGGGGGAGGAGGGGGGAGGAGGGTGTCCCCCACCCATTGGTACGGAGCTTTTGCATTTTTCAGCTTGAAATTGTGCAATATGGTGCATACTGTAGCGAGTATTTTAACACACTTGAATGCTTTAAATTGGATTAGCTATGAATACGGTTAGACTAAATTACATTCCTTATTACATTCCACAGTAGAGCCAGGCTCTGATCAATACGTGCAGCACATGATTGATCTTAGTATATTCATGTATGGAAATCAGATTATAATCAAACACTTGGCCCATGTTGAACAACCTGGGTCTCACTGCACACCTGGTACTACTCCTGACCCTGACTCTAGTTGCATACCTTCTCTCATTCCTGACCCTGAGTCCAGCATTACACCTGGTCCCTGCTTTGACTGCACACCTAGTACTATTCCAGACCTTGACTCTGGATGCACACTTGGCCTTGCTCCTAGACCCTCTGCACTGACAATATATCTGGCCCACATATACAGCCCCATATCTGACCCCCTGGACTTAAACTATTACGTTCAAGTCCACAGGTGCTTATCTTATGCGGTAATATTTTATGGGGCACTTCACAGACCAAATTATGTATAACAAAATTTGCTACATCCATTGGCTTCCTTGTTATCTAACATGCTAGTTACTTTGTCAAAGAAGTCATCAATTGGTTGAACACAATTTCTCATCCATAATATTATACTCACTCAGCTGTATAAGAATTCTGTTACCATTTCTTTCATTTACCTAACAAGCTGTCCTGAATTCATTTTCACCCCCAATATTTTCAGTATTTTGCTGTCATCCTCTCAGCTGGGACCTTTCCGAAATGCAAAGTCCAATAACTATATATTTAAGCAATATTATTCTATTAAATGTGATCTTGAGAGTACATCATATTTTCTGTGGTATTCATAACACAACAATGATAAAAAAGATCTTTGTTTTGATTGCACCTACCAACATGCATACATTATTATATTACAGTTAATATGTACTGATGGCAAATTTTTGTTCCAATGCTCCCCATTCCCAATTACTTTTACATTGAAGTGATTGAAATCCAAGTGAAGTTTAAATGGCATCATAAAAGTAAAATCTTAGGAATGGAAGATATTCATTACGTGGTTGGTGGGCGTCAGTATCAGCACAATTACTATATCAAACTTTGAATCTTCAGATGTCCTGGTTCAAGCTAAAACTAAAGACAAATAATAATCTCCTCACACATTCCCCTGCAAGTATCTCTGACACTCCTTTAAAATATGGCCCTTCTTTGAACAAGCTCTTAAATATCGCGTCTGAATCAGTTTCCATCTGATTACACGCCTTGAGGATGTTCATCTACGTGTTCAATTAATAAACAACGAGAATAGGGACATTTCTATTCAACCTGTCAAAGGAATTGGGGGGCGTTTAGAAATAGTCAGTGAGGTAACCAAACATAATACTTGAGTGGCAAATGACAATAGTGCTACCTTCCCAATATTTAACTGAAGGAAATAATGGGTTAACGGGGCTGTATGTTGTGACAGACAGCCTGACACCTTGCATGTCATTTTAATATTACACTTATCCCTTCCCCCTGATATTCTGGATGAATAAATCAAGGTTTTGTCAACTAATTACAAATCAGGCTAATTACAAATCAATAACATTAGCCAACTTCGAAACATGAAGCGCTAAGCATTGGGATCCAGACATCACGGACAACTGGCCTCAGTTCCCCGCTCACATCTGGCAGTGTTCTCCGTCTGAACCAGGGGCCGCGGAGCGTTTTTGAAAGTGGGGAGGCTGAGCCCGGTGAGGGAGTGGAGCAACCGAGTGGGGAGAGGTTGTGGAAGTGGGGTGTCCTCCCTCCCATGGTAGTGACTTTTTGAAATTTGATGTTTTAAAATCATATTTTAGTGCATTGTAGAAGTATGATTTCAATGTTTTTTGTATTAAGTATTTTTAAGAGGTAACTTTTTAAGGAGTAACCTTTTCCACACAAAGGGTGGTGGGTGTATGGAACAAGCTGCCAGAGGAGGTAGTTGAGGCAGGGACCATCCCAACATTTAAGAAACAGTTAGACTGATACATGGATAGGACAGGTTTGGAGGTATGGACCAAAAGCAGGTAGCGTAGCTGGGACATGTTGGCGGGTGTGGGCAAGTTGTGCAGAAGGGCCTGTTTTCACACTGTATCACTCTATGACTACATTATACCTCCACCAGGCATGAATGCTTCAAAATCAAGTGATTAAGGTTTATTGCCATATACTCAAGCATAGAAACATAGAAAATAGGTGCAGGAATAGGCCATTCGGCCCTTCGAGCCAGCACTGCCATTCAATATGATCATGACTATTTATCTAAAATCAGTACCTATTTCCTGTTTTCTTTCCCCACATTCCTTGATTTTGCTAGCCCCAAGAACTAAATGTAACTCTCTCTTGAACACATCCAGTGAATTGGCCTCCACTGCCTTCTGTGGCAGAGAATTCCACAAATTCACAACTCTTTGCGTGAAGAAAGTTTTTCCTCATCTCAGTCCTAACTGGCCTACCCTTTATTCTTAAACTGTGCCCCTGGTTCTGGACTCCCCCAATATCGGGAACATTTTTCCTGCAGTTACAGTAAGTGAAAATTTAGCAGGCAAGCAGGGTGCTTTCTCCAACCACCCCAATTTGAAGTCCACTATCTTCCACCGTTTCTACCCAGTGCTTGGTACTTACTTCCAGCAACCACTGGTTGTCCTCCAGGATGCACCGAGCCGCAGCCTGATCCATGCCGGTCACCTGGGCGAATTTGGCACAGAGACTCTCACGGCAGCGGCGCACCGCTTCTGACGCCTCCAACGCCCCGGGACACTTGCACGGAGGCTGCTCCATGGCCAAAGCTGCAGTGAGCGACTCTCCAGCCCGGCAAACACTCGCCAGCTCCGCTCCCCGTCCGCATATGTCCCCGCCGCTGCTTCTGCTTCCAACACCCGTGGCCCATGCAGTTGATATGAGTTTTTAAATTATTGTTGATCACAGAATTTCTCACGACAGAGCGTGAGAAATTTGTGATCAGCGTGAGAATTTTGCGAAATGCGTGATTCTCACACTCAATGCATGAGAGTTGGCAGCCCTGCCTCTCTATTCCCCTCACTCTATCCCCCTCACTCTCCCCCTTCTCTCTCTCCCCTTCCCTATCTCTCTCCTCTCTCCCCCCCTCTCCCTCTCCTCTCTTCCCCTCTCTCTCCCCTCTCTCTCCCCCTCTCCTCTCTCTCCCCCTCTCTCTCTTCCCCCTCTCCTTCCCACCTCTCCCCCCTCTCTCCCCCCTCTCTCACCCCATCTCTCCCCTCTCCCCCTCTCTCCCTCTCTTTCCCCTAACTCTCTCTCCCCATCTCTCTCTCCCTCCCTCTCTTTCTTCTCTCTCTCCCACCTCTCTCCAAAACTCCCTCCCCCTCGCTTCCCCCTCTCCCTCTCTCTCTTTCTCCCTCCCTCTCTACCACCCCCTCTCTCCCTCTCTCCTTTTCCCCCTCTCGCTCTCTCTCCACACACTCTCTCCCCTCTCTCTCTCACCTCTCTCTCTCATCCTCTCTCCCCCCATCTCTCCCCATTTCTCCCTCCCACCTCACTCTCCCCCTTGCTCTCTCTACCCTCTCTCTTTCTCCTTTGTCTCTATCTCCTCTTTGTCTTTGCCCCCCTCTCTCTCTTTCCCCCGTTTCTCTCTTTCCCCCCTCTCTCCCTCTTCCCCCTCTCTCTTTTACCACCCCTCTCTTCCCCCTCTCTCTCCCCCTCCATCTCCCCTTCTCTCCTACCCTCTCTCCTCCCTCTCCACCCCATCTCTCTCCCCTACCTCTCCCCCTCTCTCTCTCCCCCTCTCTCTTCTCTCTCTCCTCTCTCTCCTCTCGCCCCCTCTCTCTCCCTGTCTCCCTGTCTCCTTCCCCTCTCTCTCTCCCCCTCCCTTTGAGAGGATCTGTCCCTTCGGCACAGAGACTCTCACGGCAGCGGCGCAACGCTTCCGATGCCTCCGACGGCCCAGGACTCTTGCACTGAGGCTGCTCCATGGCCGGAGCTGCAGCGAGCGACTCGCCAGCCCCACAAACACTTGCCAGCCCGGCAAACACTCGCCAGTACTGGCAACCCGCATCTGTCCCCCGCCGCTGGTTCTGCTTCCATCCCTCCCTCAGCCCCGGCTCTCCAACACCCGCGGCCCATGCAGTTCATATGAGTTTTGACATTTTCGTTGATCACAGAATTTCTCACAACAGAGCGTGAGAAATTTGTGATCAGCGTGAGAATTTGTTGAAATACGTTATTCTCACGCTCAAAGCATGAGAGTTGGTAGCCCTGATCTAACTTTGCTTTAAAAATATCTATTGACTTGGCCTCCACAGCTTTCTGTGGCAATGCATTTCACAGATTCACCACCATTGGTGAATTGGTGTGGGTCAAAGTCCAACGATGTGGAGGGAACCTGAGCTATCTAAGAGAAAGATTGCTTATCGCCATCCTGCATGCTCAACCTCAATTTCCTCCACTGTAAATTGAGCACCAGTCCACCATATTTTCTGCAGCCTGTAAAGCAGCGTAACATTTTAAACATGGATAAACCATTGATTTTGGCCAAGTTAGGAATATCATGTCCAATTCAAGTCATCGCACTTTTAGAAGGTTTTGATGGTCCCAGAATGGGGATTTGGAGAAAATCTATTAGAATGGTTCTAAAGATATTTCTGCAGCAAAGTTAGACTTGAGAATTGGGGCCTGATTTTTGAAGCTGGAAAGGTAATTGATTGGTGCACAAGATCCCTGTGGAGGCAAAATGAAAGGTGAAAGGACGCAGAACATAAATGCAATCATGAAGAAGGTGTGCCAACACCTTTACTTCTTTGCAAGTTTAAAGAGATTTAAACTAGGAGATCCCCCAAACTTTAAAAACAAGACCACCGGTCTTACTTTAATAGGATTGGCTCAATGCTGATAAGGGAATGATTGTTCCATAGGTAAAGATTATGAAAGTTGTCATTCCATGTCTTTAATTACGTATAATTATGTATAAAAATGCCATGCTCCCAGTCAGGAAGAAAGCATGAACTACCTTCTCCTAACATTACGGTCGACTAAAATAAATGCTTTTCATGAGGTACAAATGGTGTTAGTGATTATTTCTCACAACAATTTGGTTTGATAAAGAGTGAGAAGCTAACGTTTAAAGGACCATTAGACAAAATTTTAAAATGATTGCCAAAGTCCATAGATATACCCGAGCAAAAACCCTTTCTTCTGCGGAGATGTAGAACTCAATAGCTATATAGGTGGTGTAAAAACCCACCCATTTAGGGCTCTCTGGAAGGAAATGCTTAAATACGGAAGGATAAAATATATTTTTGCAGAGGTATGGAGAAAGAGAAGAATGGGATTCCCTGGATATCTCTACAAAGAGTTGGCATAAACTCAATGTTCTGCTTTGCCATAACGATTCTCTGATTTAATAAGTAGTTGATAAGCAAAAGCACTTGGAAGACAAAGGTTTGCACAAATGTAATCATGGTTTTTAGACTTGATTAGATGTATAAAAATGTTTGGGATATTGATTTGTTTTTCTCTGGCTCTTGTGATTTGTGCTCAAGTGAACGTGAGATGATCAATAACAGAGGGGAAGTAACATTTTTAACTGCTTTACAATAGGGACTCTTCACTGGTAATAACTCATGGTCGGTGAGCATTGCTGGGAGATCAGTATTTATCGACCATCACTAATTATCATTCAGACTAATGAGAAGCCAAGTATCATATTCTTCCAACGGAACTGTCCTAGGCTAAAATCATTTCTCTAAAATTAAGTGGTTATGCAAATTTGAATATCAGCAAGCATAGATAATATTCCAGAAGCCGACCAATTATAACATTGGCAGTGATGTGCTGTTGAAAAAGCTTTATAGTTCACTCTACAAGACCGATAATTGAAAATAATTCATCTGCTACAAATGACAACTTACTTCTGGTCCAAATGTTAACTAATTAATTATCATTATAAATTTAACAATGAAGCTTTTACAAAATAGCAGGCTATGTAATTTCTGAAGAAAAACATGCTGTACATATTTTCATATGTCAACACATAAATACAACTTCAAGGGAAGAGAACTCATTAAAGTTGGTTCAAAGACACTCAAAAACTTAATGCACTTAATTATTCATACAATTTATATACGTTTTTTATATGCAAAATAGCTAGCTTTTTTGAAGAGAATTAAGATTTTGTAGATCAATATATTTGTTTGGCACTATGTAATTAACAGCTGATTAAATGCACTGCATTATGATTAATATAATTAATTAATTGTGTAATAAAAATGAATTTGGCGACACAGTGACAAATCTATCATTGTATCATCAAATTATGATAAATATGGTAGTTGCTTTTTGAAACAAAATATGGTTATGTGTGAATAATGCTTTTTTGCTAAATGCAAACAGTGATATCTTATTTCCCCAACTGACATTCAGGACCCAAATTAAAAAAAACATAATTTCCTTTCAAAATCATGAAAAAAAATCATGTCGACAAAAGATAGCCTTTGATCTTATCAAACCAAGGACCTCGAGATTAATTTGCCAGAGACCTCACAATTACACCAAGATTGTTCCCAACAGCAACTCTTTTATTGATCCCTCGCAAACTTCTTTAAGATTAAATAAAGTGCAGCATATTAGAAACGTTCAACAGGTCAAGCAGAATCTGCACAGAGATGAAGAATTAACATTTCAGAATAATGATTTTCATTGTGCCCCATCATCTACATGAGTACAGGGAGAAAAGGGTGTGCAATTCATTCATAAAACAGCTGCTTTACCAGTTTAACAAAGGATCTATTTAGTTACTCTTGATGAAAGGGTCACATCAATGTGTAATGTTAACCGCTTTTCATTCCCTCAAGGTGCTGCTTGACTTCCTGTGTCTGTAGCACACACTGTCATCTTTCATGCTCATCTGCAACCTCCTCCACTATAATTTGAGCTATGAACTACCATCTTGATTCCCAATTCATTTATATTTTATGCCATGGAATACTTTTTGTATATCTTTCATTCATTTTTTCCTATATCTCTCTATATCATCGTCTATATCTCTCGTTTCCTTTTCCCCTGACTCTCAGTCTGAAGAGGGGACTCAACCCGAAACGTCACCTATTCGTCTTCTATGCTGCCTGACCCGCTGAGGTATTCCAGCTGTTTTTAATCTACCTTCAGGTTTAAATCAGCATCTGCAATTCCTTCCTACACAGACAAATAACACCATGTTATGTCAAGAGAAGGGCGTGGCAGATGATTGTGTGACGCTGTCAGGATGCTGGAGCAGAACTCGTGGCTTCTCCAAGCAAATTAAATATAGCATAACCCGACCACCCTGTCCAACCACAACTAGATCTGGAAAAGGTCCAATAAACACTCACAATGCATTCCCAAGTCCCTGTCAGCTTGTTCCATACACCCAACTTCCTTTGTGTGAAAAAGTTACCCTTCAGATTGCTATTACATTTTTTCCCCTTCACCTTGAACCTTTGTCCTCTGATCCTCAATACACCTACTCTGGGCAAGAGACTCTGTGCATCTACCCGATCTATTCCCCTCATGATTATATACACCTCTGTAAGATCACCCCTCATCCTCCAATGAATAGAGTCCCAGCCTACTCAACCTCTATAGCTCAGGCCCTCGAGTCCTGGCAATATCTTCGTAAATCAAGTCTCTACTCTTTCCTGCTTGACAACATCTTTCCTAGAACATGGTGACCAGAACTGAACACAGCATTGTGTAACTATCAACAAAATTAGCTAACCTCTGGTTAAAGTATACAATGCTTACTAATGTATGAAACTCATGTTAACTGATGATGCTTGTGTTTCTTTCCCCTCTGTTAGGGGAAATGGATAATTGGAGTTACCGTGGGAATTAACCTGTCAGCACACCACAGCCAATAATCCGCTCTAAACAATATAATTAGCAATCAAGAGCCATTTGTTTCCTTCAAATGAGCTGATAGGATTGAACGAACAATCCAATTTTTGAAATGCAAATACTGGAAAATGACATGTTGAATAATGATAACTACTTTTACATCCAAGATATTTAAATCCGTAATTTAAATTATGCATTGTTGAGTATTGCTCCGATACAATTTAAGATCACTTTTATTTTTGATTTGAACAACAAACACAAACCAGTCAGTGATATGCAAATTTGTTTTGCCATTTAACATAGGTTTATTGTGTAGGGGAGAACAGCAGATGCTGGTTTAAATCGAAGATAGACACAAAATGCTGGAATAACTCAGCGAGCCAGGCAGCATCTCTGGAGAGAAGAAATGGGTGACTTTTCTGAAGAAGGGTCTCGACCCGAAATGTCACTCATTCCTTCTTTCCAGAGATGCTGCTTGTCCCGCTGAGTTACTCCAGCCTTTTGTGTTTAACATAAGATTATTGTGAGTTAATCTTTGTAATACATTAGATATGAGACTGGTAAAGATTTAAATGGTAAGTTACTTTAGACTAGACGTTAGAGTTACAGCAAGGAAAGTATCTCCGTCCACACTGCGGCCTAACATCGTGGAGTTGGCGGCCTTTGCTGGAGACCGACTTTGAGAGCTCCAACCATGCAAACCTGCAGGACTTAACATCGTGGAACTCGCGATCCCTTTGCCAGGGATCGACTTTGGAGCCCCGACCGTGGGAGCCACGGCCTTTAACATTGTGGAGCTCGCGGTCCCTGGTTAGAGACCGACTTCTGGAGCTCCAAGCCACAGGAGCTTCGACCGCCCCGACGTGGGAGCTTCGATCGCCCCGACGCGGGAGATTCGATCGCCAACTACATGAGCTTTGATCGCCCCGACTGTAGATGGTTCGACTGCCCCAACTGCAAGAGAATAAAGAGGAAGAAGATTGGACTTTATTGCCTTCCATAACAGTGAGGAATTTGGAAAATCCGCTGTGGTGGATGTTTATGTTAACTTTTATGTAGTTGTGTGTCTTGTTGCTTTTTTTTTGTATGGTTGTATGGTTGTATGGTAATATGTTATGGTAATTGCACATGTGACAATAAACTGACCTTTGAAACAGGCCCTTTGGCCGACCAAGTCTGTGCCGACCAGCAATCAGCCCCAATGACTTGGGGTGGTAAGTTACTGAACCATCGTGGGATTAATGTCATTTGATTTATTCATGCTGATCTACTAAGTTTAGAGATGCAGCGTGGAAACACTTCCCTTCGGCCCACTAGTCCATGCCGACCAGCGATCCCCGCACATTAACACTATCCTACACACACTAGGGACAATTTACAATTTTATCAAGCCAAATAACACACAAACCTGCACGTGTGGAGCGTGGGAGGAAACTGGAGCTTCTGGAAAAAAACCACGCAGGTCACGGGGAGAATGTACAAATTCCATACAGACTCCAATCATAGTCAGGATTGAACCTGGGTCTCTGGCGCTATAAGCCAGCAATTCTACTGCTGTGCCACCATGCCACCCTACAGTTATACATTTTATTTTGTGTTGTAAGGCAAATGGAAGAACAGGGAAACAATACATCATTGCATTTTGAGCAGAGAATGATAACAGTCCATGATAGAAACAGAAAATGCTGGAAGCACTCAACAGATCAGGCAGCATTTGTGGAAAGAGAAACAGATTTAATGTTTCAGATAATAGACCTTTGGTCAGATCCCTAGTAATGGATTTTTAACGT
Organism: Malacoraja senta; assembly: GCA_038087875.1. Taxonomy (NCBI): domain Eukaryota; kingdom Metazoa; phylum Chordata; class Chondrichthyes; order Rajiformes; family Rajidae; genus Malacoraja; species Malacoraja senta. The sequence goes on along the minus strand of CM075979.1, from coordinate 15,171,040 downwards.
GAAATGTTAACACTATTTATCTTCCCTGATCTGTTGATGTTTCAGCATCTGCAGCAGTTTTGCAATTTTAATCCAAGTTAAACATTGATCTATGATGGTTAAATTACATTATAAGCATTTCTGTAATATAATTGAGATAATATCCTTAGACATATGATTATTGTGAGTTTATCCTTGTGATACATTAGATATGAGGCTGGTAAAGATTTAAATGGTAAGTTACTTTAGACTTTACTTTAGACTTTAGAGATACAGCAAGCGTCCTTGGAGCAGAGGACACTCCACAAACAATTGCAGGAGTGCAAGGTGCTTAAAGTCCATTTTTCTGGAGGCAAAGGTCCATCTGGAAGAGAAGCTAAAGACTGACATCTGATGAATCTTCTGGAAAATCCACCATCGTGGCGGCCTACTGAAATTTAAATGACAATAGTATGCATGACAATTATAACACTATTCTTTGCCAGCAGAACAATCCTCATTTGGCTCAGTTCAGCGTTTGCTTCAGCAAACAGAGACAAAATGGCATTAAAGTATTAAGACATTGCGGGTTAGACACTAAGGAAGCTAAATTGTTTCCAACTTGGCAAACAACGTGCATGGGAGCCTTGGTGGTGTGGGATGTGTCACAGTTGGTTCAGAATGCAAACAGCATTGCCGAATTGGAAATCAATGTTCTTAATCTCTTAATCTTGCATGCATTCAGCAGTTTTAAAGTGTTTGTTAAGTACTTGCAAATTCTTCACTGAACGATTTCTCCCAGCTATGATGCTACAAAGATTTGATGCTTTTAGAGTTTTGTTGAGGCCTGCAAAGAAGAGCACATCAGCAGGAAAGGGAAGGTAATTGAGACTACTGCTTTCTCAAGAGTCAAGACTCAAGAGTGTTTTATTGGGATATGTGGCAGATAGAACAATGAAATTCTTACTTGCAGCAACACAACAGAATATGCAAACATAGTACACTGTAAACAATATAATAAACAAGGAAACAAAGATCAGTGTGTGTACATGCATGTCCACACACACACACACACATATATATAATATATATATATATATATATATAAAATATATATATATATATATATATATATATTTTTTTTTAATTTGTATTTTATTAGAAGTACATTACATTACAACCACATACATTAGTACTTGTCATTTATATCTTCTTACAATTAATGTACTCCATTTATTTTTTACACTAGAAAAGGAAAAGATTGAAAGAAAGAAGAAAGTGAAGGAAAAAGTGGAAGTGTAGGAAATGTGACAACAGAAAAGGACGAAGACCCTATAAGAGCAAAATTAAAAACAAAAGAAAAAGAGTTAAGAAATAGACCCTAGGAAAGAAAGAAAGAGAGAAAGAGGAAAAAGAGAGAAACAAATATTTTTATGAGCATTACGCAAATTGGACATACCAACTCTTCAACTATCATCCCCCCTTACCTGACCTCAATTTTTTTTTTTTTTAAGTACTTTTGCACCCTATGTTTGTAATAATTCTATAAATGCAGACCACGTCAGGTGGAAATGATCTGGTTTACCTGCTAGGAGGAGTCTTATCTCTTCTAGGTGTAATGTTTCAAACATATTTGAAATCCACATATTTATAGTTGGTATTGGAGCCTTCTTCCAAAATTTTAGAATTAGCTTTTTTCCAGTTATTAACCCATAGTCCATTAGTTTCTTTTGAAACACATTTAGTTCTGGACCATCTTCCGTTATACCGAAGATAATCCATTCTGCTTTGGGTATCAGTCTTGTTTTAAATAACTTTGTAAAGATTTCAAAAATTTCATTCCACATGAAACACACATGCACATATGTACACACAAAAAACAATCAATAATACTGCAAAGAGATAAAACCAAACCACTCAATTCTATGTAGTTCAGAACTTATTTGGAGGTTGTAGTGTTTAATAGCCTGATGGGTGTAGGGAAGAAGCTGTTCCTGAACCTGAATATTACAGTTTTCAGGCTCCTGCACCTTCTTCCCGATGGCAGGGGTGAAGTGAATGTGTGGCCAGGGTGGTATGGGTCTCTGATGATGCCGGCTGCCTTTTTGTGGCAGCGACTCCTGTAAATCCCCATGATGGACTGGACAGTGTTCATCACTTTTTTCAATCTTCTTCACTCCTGGGCATTGAAGTCGCCAATCCAGGCCGTGATCCAACCTGTCAATATGCTCTCTGCGGTACACCTGTAGAAGTTCAAGAGAATCCTCTCTGACATACCGAATCTCCGCAATCTTCTTAGGAATTAGAGGCATTAATGGGTTTTTCTTTATAATTGCATCAGGATATATTATCCTGGAAATAAAGGTCTAGGAAGGATCTTCAGAAATATGCACGCCCAGGAATTTGAAGCTTTTGACTCCCTCCACCATCCTCCCGTCGATATAGACAAGTTTGTGGGTCCTCATCCTTCCTCTTCCTAAGTCCACAATCAGTTCCTTGGTCTTAATGACACTGAGAGCCAGGTTGTTGGGCTGGCACCATTTAATCAGACAATCAATCTCACTTCTATACTCTGTCGGTCGGGAATAGTTCAGAGCTCCATTTCTCCGTTCACTGGCCCCATCAGTTTCGCTTTATTCTTGGCCATAACAGCACCTGCTGGTCCTTGGGGCCAAAATAATGGACATTAGTTCAATTTTGTGTTGGCTAAGTGAATTATAAAAAAGGGACAGAAACCATCAACTACAGTAGGTATACTTTTGCTTTATCCTCATGCACGTCTCTGAAGTTCCTCTCTCTGCCCATGCGCCACCGTTCTCCTGCACAATGCCACTCCCCGCTCCCTCCCCCATCCCGCCATGACTGTGACTTTGCTAATGGGAGGCATTTAATTTTCTGTACAGTTAACTTTGGAGTGAAAGATTACTGAACCTAAAAGACTCAGGGTGCAGACTGCACCATCCTGGTATGAACAGTTGTAGTATGGAATGAGATTGAGCAATAGTACTGGTGGAGTGGCAGCAGTGGGCTTGTGAGTGTTGTTCTCCTAAGCCATGACAAAAATGTTATAAATTCATGTTCATAAGTTATAGAAGCAAAATTAGGCCATTTGGCCCATCCAGTCTACTCCGCCATTCAATTAAGGCTGCTCTGTCTTTCACTCTCAACCCCATTCCCATAACCCCTGACACCCGTATTAATCTATCTATCTCTGCCTTAAAAATATCCATTAATGTGGTCTCCACAGTCATCTGTGGCAATGAAGTCCACTGATTCACCACCCTCTGACTAAAGAAATTCCTCCACATCTCTTTTCTAAAGGTACATCCTTTTATTCTGATAGGGACATCAGAATAACAATTTCTGTTCTGATCGTAGATTCTCCCACTAATGAAAACATCCTTGCCACAATCACTCTATCCAGGCCTTTCACTAATCGGCAAGTTTCAATGAGGTCCCCACTCAGATGTCCCAGAGGTCTGTGATGGTTTCTCTGCAGTCTCTGTATCTTCAGCATGTGCTGCAGTACCCAATGCCACACTATGGTTTTGTCAGCCTATGTGCATAAGTAATTTAATGTGGGAAAGGATGAGACTGCATAGATGACTTTTCATAGTTGCTACCAGACTTGCTAATGACTAGCAAACAACAAAATGGTCTCAGCCCCACTGATGGCCAAAGAATCAAAATGTAGGCTAGGGATTGGTGAAAATTGGTGAACTCAGCAATATTTGAGGATAGTGCTACAGTTAGTGGGATATATCATTGGAAAACAATCTCACCATTCTTAATGTGTGCAAGGTCTATGATCCTTAGTAGCCCTCCATCCACAATGACATCCACAGTTCTCTCTTCACACTGCCTTTTATGTCTTCCTCAACCTCTAAGGATGAAGAGAGTGTTTTCTTGTCCTCCTACTACCTGACAGCTCAGGTACAATGTTGGAAATGTGTATCACTCATTCTCTCTCTGTGGTATATATATTATACCACAGGATATTTGATAATGACGATGACCAGCTGCAATTATAAAGCAGCTTCACTTTAAGGGGCACAAGTTTGTATTAGGCTAGCTGGAAATTATATTATTAACTCACAAATTGAGCCCCATTTGAGGCAGTAAAAAAGTCACTGACTGCTTTGTGCCAGCAGATGCTGCAAAATTTTTTGTAAACAGCACAAATGTTACATCCTCTGTGAACCGAGAACTGAACTTGCACTGGGGTCAATTTTGCAAAGAAGCTTAATGCTTTATCCCCTGTCCACTAGTTTCTCAAAGTAACAGAGTAGGATTTTTTTTAAATAGGATATATGTCTTCAGGACCTCTGGAAAATAGGTGTTTTATCGTCTAAAATCTTATCTCTGGGCTCGTATGATATCAATATCAATACATGAAGTCATCAATTTAGGCCCTGCAGCTGCATGGGGCTCACCTGGATCAGGCACTGCGCCATAAGACAAGGCGCTTGGACTAGACTTTGAAAATAGCTCCAAAACTTGGTGCCTCACATGCGGTCTCGGACTATTTCTGTACATTTTGCTAATCAGGGATTGTGCTTCTGTATGGGAATACTTCACTGAACTGTATGCAAACAAATAATAATAATTTCACTGTGCATTACCACATGTGACAATGACCATTAAGTTCTACATGCTCAAGTTTACAGAGAGAATATGTTTCAGGTCTTCAATTATAAACTGCTCATGACAATTAATAGTATTTTCAATGCTGTGTTCTAATCAAAGAAATTTGACAAAGCCTCAATGGCGCAGGTGCTTACAAATGTAACTGCTTGAACTCATTACAACACACTTTTCCTAACAGGAAAGCAAAACAATGAAGGCTTTGCTGCTTCAACGTGCTTTCTTTTACAGTCAGAACACACTCATGATCATTGGCGTGAGTTGATATTCAAGAGTTTCCAAAATAGTGACTAAGCATTTCAGCTATCAATTGTTGCCGAATATCAGGAAGGATGATCAAAGCAGGGAATCGTGAGGGACATTCCAACAAAAAGTGGGCTTGGCACCTTCACGTGATGTGGCACAAACTGTGACAAAGGGAGCACTGTCCCTTTAAAATACGTGGCAGGAAATCCTGCCAACATTTTAGCATTCATCATGAGGCCTCCGTGAAGCAATAAAAGACAGACAGTTGTTCATGCTCATTGAAGCAAATCCAACTTCTGAGCACATCTCAAGCACTCCGTCTTGATATTTAGAAAGTTGCATTTTGCCATTTGATCAATTAAAACTCTGAAGTATAGTATAAGCATAGTATAGTCGAAGCACGTTTCCATTCTTTTGATTTATTCAACTGTCTTCAGGAGCGAACACCAAACAATTATTTTGATATCGCAATGGTCACTGCAAATTTTGGGCCTGTTCCATGAACGTAAAATGAATTAGCACATTGTCATCATAGTAGCTGGAAACAGATGACTGCAGCAACCTCAATCTCTTCAATATATGCGCAACGTAAAAGATTATATACATTCCCAATGCCGCATAAAGGAGCAGGTGCTCACAGCCCTAGCTGCTTGAACGCACTTGGAACATAAAATTTAATGGTGTATCCAGTTCCACAAATTTATTTCCCTCCCGTTAAAAAAAATGCCAATTTCCCTTTGTGCTCCTGTTTTTCCTATTATTAACTTAAATAGGCTTGCAAATTGAGCCAGGTAGAGTGGGAGAGGTGAATTGGGAGGCAGAGGTAGGTGGATGGTAGATGGAAGCAGACAAAGAGAGAGACAGATGGAGCCAGAAGGGAGAAAGTGTCAGTGAAGGTGAAGCTAGGAGGGTGACTATGTATAAAAAAACTTGTCTAAGCAGCTAGAAGGGAATAAAGTTAGCTATGGAGAATCTGTGGTTAGAGCCATAGAGTCATACAGAGTGGAAACAGGCCCTTTGGCCCAACTTGCCGAGACCAACCAACATGTCCCATCTACAATGTCCCTATCCTATCCATGTCCCTATCCTATCCATGTACCTGTCTAAATGTCTCTTAAACATTGCGATAGAACCTGCTTCAACTACCTCGTCTGGTAGCTCGTTCCATACACCCACCACTCTTTGTATAAAAAAGTCACCCCTCAGGTTCGATTCTGACTACGGGTGATTGCCTGTACGGTGTTTGTACAGTACGTTCTCCCCGTGATCTGTGTAGGTTTTCTCCAAGATCTTCAGATTCCTCCCACACTCCAAAGACTTACAGGTTTGTAGGTTAATTAGCTTGGTATAAATGTAGAAATGTAAACATTGTCCTCAGTGTCTGTAGGGTGGTGTAAATGTGCGGGAATCACTGGTCGGTACGGACCAGTGGGCCGAATGGCCTGCTCCCGCACTGTATTGCTAAACAAAACTAAACTAATATAGGCCTAGCCTGCTCAACCTCTCTCTATAGCTCAGGCCTTCTATTCCTGGCAACATCCTTGTTGTTCTTGGCATAATGTACTTGTCCAACAGTAAGGATTGGAACTACACACTCGGACACATAGTAAACACTGTGAAGATCAAAGAGTTTTGTGCTCCTGCTCCTTTCAGACTCTTTGGATGATCTGACAGCTTTGTGTGCTCATGGAAATAAGGAAGGCCATGGGTGCAGGTTTATGATGTATGAAAAGCATTTTTAAAGAGGAAAAGAAACAGGAATATTCTCCCTTTGCAAGACCTCTGCAGGCACATAATTGTCTTGCATGGCATGACATAATTTATAAATTGAAAATAAGAATGCGAATTAAGACCATGTTTTTTAACGGATGGCCCAGTGACGTTATAAGAACAAAGAGAACTTACACATGTCTAAGGCCATAATGCTACCCTATACAGCAGCCTAGGATACAAATTTCACATCCAGTATGCTGCACTCTCAAATATTCTATGTAAAAACCTTTCCCTTGCACCTGCCCAATTATGATGTGTGCCTTTCTACATGCAAACTACTTTAGTTCTTCCTCTTAGCTAGGCACAATTCAAGACATGAGCCAGTGTTTCCATGTGTAAGGTTACAGTAAATGTCAATTCCGGTTATGCAGTGCTATCTACTTTTTGCTTGGTGATTGTAAGCATTTTTTGAACTGAAAGGTTAAGGGAAAAAAAAGAACTGTAACGTTGTTATGGGCAAGCAGTATTAACTGATTCACATTTGAAATTTGTCAGTATCATCCATGACAATGAGATCTTAGATTATTCTCAAGTTCCTTGATTATTCTCAGGTTCCCCTTCATTCAACCCTCCAAAAGTTAAAACATTACCAGTTGAGCCATGGGGTAAATCCAGTGAGGTAAGCTGTGTATAGACAAGGAAAGCTGGAGTAACTCGGTGGGACAGGCAGCATCTCTGGAGAGAAGGAATGGTGGCGTTACAGGACCTGACATTTCTTCAGATAAGCTGTGTACATCCTTTGAGCAGTTATGATGATATGGATTTGTATAATCATGTTTTGATTCCAAGTCCAGCTTGGGTGTACATCATGCATTTACATGAGTCATGATGCTTCGAAACTCAGACATTGGTAAACATTAAAATGATGGATATATATACAATGCTGAGAAAACAAACTATAAATGCAAGCAATGACAAAGCTCAAAGTAAACTGAGAGGAACAGCACACAAAGGTGATGGGTCTTTACTTGAGTGCCATTCTCTTGAGACCTGTACAATAACATAAAAGCATCTTATTTTCTGCTCTGAAAATACAGCAAGATCAATGAAATGACAAACTAGTTTTGGCTATAAGACATTGCATCCAATATGACTTTCATGCCACCTTATGACATTTGTTCATATTTAAATCAATTTGGCCATTCACTCTGCAAGATTTGAAAACACCCCAAAAGGAATAACTCCAGAGCTCCTGAATTGAAGTAAAAATCCAATTTCATGATGGAAAATGAAAGTACTATGGCCCATGTAATGCACTGAAGAGGCACACATCATTTAGAATTTCACTGCACAAATCAATACCAAGGAACTCTGTATTTAATTACTTTCCTACCTATTGAAATTAATTTGATGGAACTCTTGTGCAGGAAGGAACTGCAGTTGCTGGTCCACACCAAAGATAGACACAAAAAGCTGGAGTAACTCAGCGGGTCAGACAGCATCTCTGTAGTAAATTAATAGATGATGTTTCAGGTTAAGACCCTTCATCAGTCTGAGAGTCAGGGGAGAGAGAACTGAGAGATATGTAAAGGTACATAGAACAATTTATTGAAAGATATGCAAAAAGACAGATCAAAGCCAACAACGATGATCAAGGAAAGATAGAGTCCCCAAAGACTCAAAACATCGCCTATTCCTTTTCTCGAGAGATGCTGCCTGACCCGTTGAGTTACTCCAGCTTTTGGTGACTAATGACAGAACTCTTGATCACTAACTGCATTGAACCTGCCCCTCATTTTTGTTATAACAAGGAACTGCAAATGCTGCTTTATATCAAAGATAGACACAAAATGCTGGAGTAACTCAGCAGATCAGGCTGCATATCTGGAGAGAATGGGTAGGAGACATTTCGGGTCGGGACCCTTCTTCAGACCTTGAGATATGAAGTTACTCCACTGAGTCTACTCCAGCATTTTTTGTCTACCTCTAATTTTTTTTTATCATTGCTAGGAATTACACAGGTCAGCTTGCTTTTATTTTGCCCAGCAGATGTTAGTGTGTAAGAGAGTAGGCATGGAAAGCCTTTCAACTTGCAGTTTTCTCTTCAGTGTCCTCCTCAGTACCCAATGATTGATGATTGAATGCCCACCCAACTAGGTATCTGCATGGGACTCAATAAACCCCATCAACCTTTATCTTCTAATTCGTGCTTGTTCTGTTGTGGTTGCTAAGCTCTTTGATGCTATTTATGTGCAACTAGGTTGCCGCACAAAACGTTTGATGAGTTAAGCATTATCTGATTACTTATGTGTTTTTTCAGACATGTCGCAGCTGGAAGCTTTTTGTATCAAAAATGGTACTTTACATCACAGCCAGTGGTGGCAATTATTACGGCGCACCCAACCAAAACGATTTAATTTTACTCCGTAAACGCAAGGGACATTTCTATGAATACATTAATGTGTACCCAATTTTGGACGAAGCGCTTGAAGTACTATACATATAGTCTGAAGTTAAATCTAGAGTGTAAAATAATTCTTCAACAACTCCTGGGAAATTTAAATAAGCACACAACAAAGCTTAATAGTTTTACTTGTGGTGACTCAGAGGGCAATTAAATAATGTTTAGGGTTGTGCTCTATTGTACAACTTACATAAATATATATTTGATTGTTCGCTGTAACAATCTGGGAAAATTGACTATTGTACGTTTTTCTTTAATGTAATTATATATTCAGTGATCCCACAAAAGGCATTACAAATGGACTGAAATAACAAAATGTATCACTGACTTTCTCCGACTGTTGACTCATGAACCATTATTCTTGTTGCCTTTGCCTTTGCCTTTGATTCTCTTTCTATTTTCTGCCCAGCTTTAACCTTTTGATAGGATAATATGACAACATAAACAAACAAGTTAAATGCTCTGCTTTAAAACTGTTTGTTTCTGAGCAGGCCTGGTTCCTGGGTGTGGCAATAAAGTAAGTGGTTTTGCATTATGGTCAGCAGGGAATGATCCTACACACGAGCTTCAGTTGCCACTGTTTACGGACCACAGTTCTTTTCCCCCAACCCAGGGTGGGTGGACTCAAAAAGTTAGCATGCTTCGACCTTCAGGTTTTCCTACCAGTAGGTCACCCTGAATATAGGCACAAAATGCTGGAGCAACTCAGCAGGACAGGGCAGGCAGCATCTCTGGAGAGAAGGAATGGGTAATGTTTTGGGTCGGGATCCTTCCCTGAATGTGAGGCTTGGATTTGGAAATGGGTGCAGCCAAGGAACATGTGGGATAGTAGAGAATGGTTGAACGATTCATGGGGAATGAGTGAGAGAAGCCAACAGGTTGCAGGCTGGTCAGAGACAAGGTCTCGGTGACCACGAAAAGAGTCAGGATGGAATCATGGAGATAATGATGCTGAATGATTTTGCAGCTAAGCAAGGTTATGAAGGTGAACTCCAAAATCACAGCAGCAATATTAAATACATAAAACATACTGACTGTTGTCACAATGAACCCATTGTGTTAAAATAAGCCTCAACAGTATGGAATTTGGCCTCACTTACGCCACAATGCTCTTTGCATGGCATGGATTCTGTTTTTGTAAATAATTAGGCAAAACCAACTTTCAAAATAATGTATGTATTTTTATGTGTAGGAAGGAACTGCAGATGCTGGTTTACACTGAAGATAGACAGAAAATTATGGAGTAACTCAGCTGGTCAGGCAACATCAACAAAAGGAACATGGGATGTTTCAAGTCAAAACCCATCTGAAGAAAGGTCCTGACCCAAAACATCACCTATTCCCTTTCTCCAGAGATGCTGCCGGACCCTCTGAGTTACTCCACTATCTTGTATGTATGTTTATTCTATTTATGTGATATGATGTTGAATTTTGTAGCTGATCTCTATGGGAGTTGTCCCCTCACAATTGAAATGATATTTCAGGACTGTGACGTAAGTCAACTCTAAGTTCATTTTGGAATATCAACAAAATGAAAGGCACTATTTCAAGATGCAGAAATACATAAAGAACTCCCACTGAAAACTAAAAGTCACAGTCTGTAATTGGTTACCTATTGAGAAAAGCAGTTACTCTAAACTATTTCAGCATGGTAATCTTATTCCCTTGCATTTTATTTTAATAGCTTCCAGTTGATCACAAAGAAAAGGGATGTCAAACAATTAAACTGAATGCTTTTTACAGTAATATTTCCCGGAGAATGGATGGTGCTAATGAAAGTAATGAAAGACAAAATCACAGGTGATTTTGGAACATACTTCCAAATTTGAAATAAATTATATTGGAATGTGGGTAATTGATTTAAAAAAAAACATTTTCAATTCTCTGAACTCCATTGACGATATTTTGAAATAAACTTTCTTTCTATGACTAGGATTTTACAAACACACACTTTTCACTCATTTGCAGCGACATACTAACCTTTACTGATTTTATTTAATTGGAATTTGGCTTTTCCTATGAAACAACATGCTTGAAAGTGAGTGATAGGTTCAGTGATTACATACGAATCAGTGAGACAATGACATTTTAATTTTTTTTTGAGCCACAATTTTGTAATCTAAAATATGTCATGCTATCCTCAGACTGATCAAATCCACCCATTAAATTAGACATCCTGAATAAATCTGCACTTAATGTGCACTGGAAGCTCTTGAAAGAATTTTCCGCTCAAATGAAGGATATTTAATTAATTAAGATGACTGACAAAACCTGGATTCACTGATTGAACTCACAGTCTCTTTCAAAATATATTAACAACCAGAAACGAAGGATTGTGATAAATTAGCTTCTGAATATCTCAAAGTCTGCCAAAAAGTCTTGAAGATACCTGAAATATATTACATCTGATAGCAGGTGACACAGTATGGTGGCCCTGCATGCTTATATTGTTCTGGAATAAAGAGACATGAGCAGGTCATTCAGTCTCTTGAATCTTTTCCTCTAGCAGTTACATCTCGGCTAAACTGTGATTGAGCTGCATTTTACTTTATGCACTCAATTCACAAAAATCCATCAATCTCGGTTTGAAGACCGACAGTTATTTTACCATCCATAACCTACTGGGAAAGTGAATTTTGAATTGAAATCTACTTCAGTGTGAAATTGTCTTCACACATCTATCTCTAGTCATAGGATTGTGTTACCTTGTTTTAATTTACTATCAGAAAAAAATTAATAAGATGATAATCTCCAAAAATGGGAATGGGGATTGGCACGAGGGATTAACCCGTGAATGTTGAATGCAAGGTATGCATCGTGCTGACTGTGTGCTTTAGACTTTAGACTTTAGAGATACAGCGTGGAAACAGGCCCTTTGGCCCACCGAGTCCACGCCAAGCAGCGATCAATCCATGTACATTATCACTATCCTACACACTAGGGACAATTTACAGTTTTACCAAAGCCAATTAACCTACAAACCTGCATGCCTTTGGAGTGTGGAAGGAAACCAAAGCACCCCCTAAGAGAAAAAACACACAGTCACAGAGAGAACGTACAAACTCCGTACTGATAGCACCTGTAGTCAAGAACGGACCTGGGTCTCTGTGGTGGAACCTGGGTCTCTGTGGTGGAACCTGGGTCCCTGTCCACCCTTTGAATGATTGCAGCGTCTTTGGTTTTAAAGAGTCTTAGAGTTATACAGATGGCAATAGGCCATTCAGCCTTTAAGGTCTGCACCCATCATTGACTAATGCTTCAACAAGGAGTCAAAAAACATGAGTAGTTTGTGTTAGTTTAAGCCAATACTGTCTTGCTTAATGCTAGCTCCCATCAATTAAAAGGAAGCTTCTTCTTCTTATCGAGTCCACACACAAGATTAGAAGTTGTTCAGCCAGAGCTGAACACACTTCTCGGCGTCTGCATACAATGGTGTCTGTCTTGTAGCTTCTTGTGCTTCTTCTGCGCGGTGTAAAGATTGGTGGAAACAGGGCCGCGACATGAACGCTCTTTCCTTGACCCCAAAAGGAAGGTGCAGTTTGGCTGGACCATGAATTCAGCAACTTAAATAGACTTGTACAACAAAGGAGAGAGGAGAACAAACAGTTTGTAAATTGCAGTGGAGAAGTTGGAAAGATTATTAGATCAGCAGGGTGCAAGGGCACATGATAGACAAATGCTCTGGTAGCAAAGGGAGCAGACAGACGTGGAGACTAATACCTGGATCATCCTTTTGGACCAAGGAGCAATACTGTAAGAAGTTCAATGATCTTTTGTAAACAGTCAAGATCATACTTAATGCATCTTCAAATGTCACATTGCACTCAGACTCCCTTTGTACAAATGTCAATTGCCTCACCTGCATCAAATACTGTTCAATTCATTTCATTCTCATCCTGATCAGCATCCATATCTAATGTTTATGGTCACTATAGCATCACTCCCAAATAACATTGCTGTAACTGCTATAACTTAGAGAGCTAGTTAGTATGGCTGCTACAAATATATTGAAGGACACATTTCTCTCTCTCATGCAAGACAATGTATAGTAAGATTTTATTGAAACAAAACAAAGAATTTCACTGTACCTAGATACATGTGACAATTATGTACCATTGAACCACTGACAATGTGGCATACAGTACTGTCAAGCAAATGGGGCAGAAATACTTCATGGAAACTACAATGTAGTGCAGATAATTAAAAGAAGAGCCATTGATAAGGCTTTGGCCAGCATAGGCTGGGAAACATGGAAGATGACAGTATGCTCGTACTTAATCTTCCTTCTCAGATCCTACACCACTAAGTTCCCCCCATTCATGATTTCCACTCAGTTAACACTAAAGAATTAACCCACCCATACAATGTAATGTCTTTGTCAAGATGCCCCAGAACTGTAGCTGGTTGAGTGAAAGAGCATTGAGGAAATAACGCAGATGAAGATCCACTTTAGGTGATAGCATAGGCAGATAAGGTGGTAAAGCGTACAATGAAATAGTTACCTTCATGAAACACATCACAGAATATAGAGCAAGGAGATTATGGAACAACCATACAAAGCAATAATTATGACCCAGCTGGAGTGTTGTATACATTCTGGTAACCCCACATTATAAGAAAATGTGAGTGCACTGGAGAGGGTGCAGTGGAGATTCACCAGAATGTTTCCTGGGATAAAGCATTTCAGGGGAGAGAGAAGAGAATGGATAGCTTGGTTTGTTTTCACTGGAGCGGAGGAAGTTGAAGGAATAATAGGAAATCTTTCCCGACATCAGAGACACTTAAAACCAGAATCCATTGGTTTAGGTTATGGAGTAAAAGGTGTGGACATGCTCTATGAAAGAACTTTATCACCTGGAGAATGGTTGGAATCTGGAATGCACTGACTGCGTAGCTAATGGAGACAAGAACATAATTTAAGGAATATCTATATACTGTAAGTGCTTGAATTGCCAAGGTGCAGAAGGCTATAGATTAAGTGCTGGTAAAATGGATTAGTGTGGATGGATTCTTGTTGTTCAGCGTCAGCATGGTGGGCCAAAGTGTGTATTTCAGGGCTGTATGACACTATGACAGGATAGGACCAAACAACACGAAGAAATCATCCAGAAACTGAAATTTGAGTAGTCACTATTATGAGAAGGTTGTAAAAGTGATCGGACACGATCGATGAGGGTGGAGGGTTGGCTACATGGATTTTAGTAAGGCACTTGATGAAGATCCCCATGGTAGGCCGATACAGAAGATTAAGATATAAGGGATTAACAGTGACTTGATCATATGGATTCAAAACTGGCTTACTGACAGGAGACAGAGAGTGTTGTAGTGGAAGGACAATATTCAGACTGGAGGTCGGAGATCAGCAGAGTTCTGTGGGGATCTGTGCTGCAACCTTTGTTGTTTGTGATATATAAAAATAACAAGGATGTAAATGTGGCTGAGTTGGTTAGTAAGTTTGTGGATGACACCAAGATTTCTGGACTGTAAGGTAGGCTGTCATGTTATATGGTGGGATATAGGTCAGCTGCAGAAATGGGCAGAGAAATGGCAAATGGAGTTTACTCCATGCAAATGTGAGGTGTACACTTTGGAAGGTCAAATGTAAGGGGAAGAGTATACAATTAACAGCATTGATGTACACACCGATATTGTGGTGCAAGTGCCTTCATTGTTCAGGGCATTCAGTATAATGGTCAGGAAGTTATAATGCAACTTCATATGCCCTTGGTTAGGACGCATTTGGAGTAATGTGTTCAGTTCTGGTTGCCCCATTCCAGGACGCAAGTGGAGGCTTTGTAAAGGGGGCAGAGGAGGGATAGCAGAATAATGCCTGGACCAGGGGGTATTCCTTACAGGGAGAGATTAGACAGACTTGGATTGTATTCTATGGAATGCCAGAGGTTGAGGAGAGTCCTGATGGAAGTATATGAAATAGGGTAGATCTTTTTTGCAGGATTGAAATATCAAATACTATAGGGCATAGCTTTAAGGTGAGAGGGGGAAAGTTTAATGGAGATGTGCAGGGCACGTTTCTTACACTGAGGGTGATTAGTGCCTGGAACACACTGCCAGGTGTAGTGGTGGAGGCCAGTACAATAATAGTTCATTTAGTTGATTATTGTTATTGTCCTGTGTACCGAGGTTTTAATGTTACGTGCTATGCAGTCAGCGAAAAGACTATATATTATTATAAGCAAGTCGTCCACAGTGTACAGATGTGGGATAAAGGGAATAACGTTTAGTGCAAGATAAAATCCTGTAGAGTCTTTAAGAGGCTTTGGGATAGGCACATGGATACGCAGGGAATGGAGGTATATAGATTATGTGTAGGCAGATAAGAGTTGGGTCTTGGCATCATATGTTCAGCACAGACATTGTGGACCGAACGGCCTGTTCTTGAGCTGTACCGTTCTCTGTTCTATGTTCCGCATACATGAACAAGTCTAATTATGCCAATATTTTCTCTGTGTTTGCATTATCAAAACCTTTAACCATTTGCAATACCTGAATCAGAGCTCTTCATCCTATTGCATAGAAAAATGAATCGAATCTGGAAACCTTTAAATCTGCGCAAATGTTCATCTCTTTCTGAGACCAATGCATCCCTCATGATTATTCAAAAATAATGTTCCCACTACACAACGAAACAAAATTACTTTCTGTTTATAAGCCAACTAGTCTTTGATAAGATGCTGTGGTCTAAGATAAATGCTGTCACATAATTTTTGTCAATTTGGAGAGATATTTTGTACACTCATCAGAAGCTTTAACTTTATCTGAGTAATTTGCTTCTCCATTCTTGCAAGAGTCAGCTCTAACCATAGCATTAAAACTGTTGGCAAAAGCTTGCACAGCAGAACGCCTCAGCTAAAATGCAGACACTAACAATACTGCTTTTCAATCTGAATGTTTAATCTATTTTTGAGAAACATTATTACATTTGAGACCTATTATCAATGCAATCAGCATAGTGAATAAGTGGAATATTTTTCGTAACAATGCAAGATGTATCCCTCAGTGCCTGACAAAGATGTTGCTGTAACTGGAGAGATTGTGCTGCCTGTATAAGGAGACACTGGATAGGTTTTGCCCCAGGAATGATGGAAGATGAGGGGTAACCCCATGGAGGATTATAAAATCATGAGGGGCATAGATAAGGTAGATAGTCACAGTCTTTTTTCCCCAGAGTAGGGAAATCTAAAGTTAAAGGGTATAATCGTAAGGTGAGAAGGAAAGGTTTTGAGGGGCAGGCGGGTTTTTAGTTTAGTTTTTAGTTTTAGTTTTAGAGATACAGCACGGAAATAGGCCCTTTGGCCCACCAAGTACGCACCGACCAGCGATCCCCGCACATTAATACTATCCTATACACACTAGGGATAATTTACACTCATATCCAAGCCAATTAACCTACAAACCTGTACACCTTTGGAGTGTGGGATGAAACCGAAGACCTCAAAGAACTCACAGGGTCACAGGGAGAACGTACAAACTCCGTACAGACAGCACCCATAGTCGGGATCGAACTCCGATGCTGCAAGCACTGTCAGGCAGCAACTCTACCGCTGCGCCAGCGTGCCACCTTCCACACAGATGGCGGTGGGTATATGAAACGAGCTGCCAGAGATAGTGGCAGAGGCTAGTTTCATTACAATATTTGAAAGACATTTAGATTAGTACATGGATGCATGGGGAGGAAGGTTTTACGCGGATATAGGCAAAACACAGGGAAACACGGCTAGATCATGTAGGTGCCCTTGTCAGCATGGACACATTAGGGAGAAGGACCTGGACCAGGCTGAATGGTTCTGTGACTCTGTTATCTTCCAGGCCTACAATAGTCATCTGCAGCCACTCTGTAGCCTATTGCACTGACGTTCCTGGTCTGAACTGTTCATGGGTTCAGAAATAAGGTCTCCAGTAGCAGGATGGAGAAGCCAAGCTCTGCACTGGCTTTTTTCGCTGTCAATCTTTATTAAAGTTCCCAAATCAAATTCAGAAAAATTAGAGCAGTAAAAACATAATTACATATTTCCCAACAATAACCCCTTAAAACACATAATTTACAATTATTAAAATAGAATGATATTTAAAAGCAACTCCTTTCTTTTCCCCTGCAGTTCTAAAATGTGGATGGAAAATTAAAGAGGGAGTTGGATTCTGTCTAGTTTATAAGGGGCGGCAAGGTAGCGCAGCAGTGGATTTGCTGTTTTATAGCGCCAGAGACCCGGGCTCGATCCTGACTACGGGTACTTGTCTGTACGGAGTTTGTACATTCTCCCGGTGACCTGAGTGGGTTTTTCCGGGATCATTAGATCATAAGACCATAAGTGATAGGAGCAGAATTAGGGCATTCTGCCCGTCAAGTCTATACCACCATTCAATCATGGCTGGTCTATCTCTCCCTCCTAACCCCATTCTCCTGTCTTCTCCCCGTTACTTCTGACACCTATACTAATCAAGAATCTATCTATCTCTGCCTTAAATATATCCACTGACTTGGCCTTCACAGAGTTGTGAGTTAATTGGCTTGGTATAATTGTAAACTGTCCCAAGTATGCGTAGGATAGTGTAAGAATGCGGTGATTGCTGGTTGGCGCAAACTCAGTAAGCCGAAGGGCCTGTTTTCGTGCTGAATCTCTAAGAAAAACTAAAAACTAAACTAAGCAGTCAAATGATCAGGGAGTCAATTTTTACACCAGCCAGACCCTTTGTGTTCAATTACATGTATGGCATTCCTCGATTCTCTGGCATTTAAACAGGCGTGAGTCTATACATCCATTCAGATTTGTCAATTTGTAATACACATCATTGGTTTACAGTCAACCATTCAAATAAACTAAATATTAATTGCCCTATAAATAAGCATGGAGGAGTGTATAATCCTGAGGTCTTTGCTAACACATACTCCAAAGTAACAATGGCAAGATATTGGTACTATACTGGGTAGAGGATTCAGGGACCTCTGTGTGATTACACAAAACTATAGGCAAATGCCATTTCTACCTACACAACACAACATTCTCCTGAGTTATTGTGCAATGAAGCATTGAATTCTACCTTCCGGTGTGTTATTAAGGGCCATTAACATATGGCGCTGGATAATATAAATAAAAAATCTATAACGAGAATATTTTCCCCTCTCAGAATTGTAAATAAATACAGTATGTTTCTACACTCTTCACTTCCTTTTTCATTTGGATTACATTGAATCCCACCTCTTTACTTTCCTTTGTACTTTGATTCTGAACCTAATTTATAGTGGTTTATATCCTGTCCCCTGGAGCATCAAGTTTTAATCCTGTCTAGGAGTTTGCAGAGGATTGCTGGAGTGAATCTATTCAAAACTACTGACTCCTTGAAAGGAACATTCTGTAAACTCAAGATAGACACTGAGTCCAGCCATTAACCTGAACCAGTTAGGATTGATAAAAACTAAGGCAGGATTGCAAAGAACAACCCCTTATAAGGACATAGATAATGAGGTAGCCAACAGGTCACCTGGGATCAGGACAAGGAAGGAAGGAAGGACGCGACCTGGATGATTGGTTTTACGCCAGCGAAAAGTGCAGAGATAGAAAGTCTAATTATTTGTGTAGAAAACGTAAGGAAGTACAGCACTGATTTTTAGATTTTTAGAAACATAGAAAAATAGGTGCAGGTGTAGACGATTCGGCCCTTCAAGCCAGCACCGCCATTCAATATGATCATGGCTGATCATCTAAAATCAGTACCTCGTTCCTGCTTTTTCCCCAAATCCCTTGATTCCTTTAGCCCAAAGAGCTAAATCTCTTGAAAACATCTTTTCAAGTTTGTCTTGGTTCATTCATCTCCTCTTTCCCAGATATGTAACAACTGTAAGCTGTGAATAAAGAAGCCTTGAAACTGACCACTGGACTCCAAACATCCTTGAAAACAAGATACGTTCCATCATCCTATTAACTCTCCGAGTCTGGATTTCTTTAATATGTAACTCACAAATTTGGGGAAGGAGCAAAAATAGACAGTAGATGCAGGAGTAGGCCATTCGGCCCATCGAGCCAGCACCGCCATTCAATGTGATCATGGCTGATCATCCCCAATCAGTACCCCGTTCCTGCCTTCTCCTCATATCCCCTGACTCCGCTATCTTTAAGAGCCCTATCTAGCTCTCTCTTGAAAGTATCCAGAGAACTGGCCTCCACCGCCCTCTGAAGCAGAGAGTTCCACAGACTCACAACTCTCTGTGTGAAAAAGTGTTTCCTCATCTCCGTTCTAAATGGCCTACCCCTTATTCTTAAACTGTGGCCCCTGGTTCTGGACTCCCACAACATCGGGAACATGTTTCCTGCCTCTAGCATGTCCAAACTCTTTATAATCTTATATGTTTCAATAAGATCCCCTCTCATCCTTCTAAATTCCAGAGTATACAAGCCCAGCCGTTCCATTCTCTCAGCATATGACATTCCCGCCAACCCGGGAATTAACCTTGTAAACCTTCGTTACACTCCCTCAATAGCAATATAAGACTAAATAAGACCAGTAGATGAGCCTGGATCAGAAAACCAAAACAAATACTTGTATTCTTGTGCTTTCCCTTATTTTTAATTTACCTTATATTAAAATGATCTTCCAGTTAGAATCTCATCATAGCTAATAGCTTTTATTTTTCCAATGCATCTGAAAACTGATAAACAGAATTTCTTCAAGTGACATCTGGGAATTTGAAATCAACTTTTATGCTAATTTATTCTTTATTTTCACAGTTAACATTCTGATTTGAATTTGTCTAAAGCAACATTGGCTTTTTATATTATGATTGTCCTCGGTAATTTAAAATCATAACAATTGTTGGTTAGTGAAACACATCTCTTTCATGTTTCATTCAGTGCTCTGACAAATTGCTTTGAAGTGTAAATAAGCAATTGACTGCTTTTCTCCACAATGCTCTTCACAATTTATAGAATAACATGGCCTACTAAAGGCTGAGTGAACACATAGGTGCAGAAGTAGGTCACTGAGCCCCACAAATCTGCTCTGTCATTTGTAAAATGGCTGATCTACTGGCAACATCAACCCTATGTTCCTGCCTAAAGGGCCTGTCCCACTTAGGCAACTTTTTAGACGAGTGCAGGAGACTCTGCGCTCACCACATGATCGCCACATGTTCGCCGGTAGTCTCTGGTGAGTCTCCTTCATGGTCGCGAGGAGTTCCCGCATTCTGGCAACTGGTCGCGGCCTCAGTACGGTCGCCACAAACTTTTTAACGTTGACAAAATTTTCCGTGACCAAAAATTGGTAGCCATGGAGAAAATCAATACATTTGTAGACGCAGTTGTAGTGGGGTCGCCATGTAGTTATAGGTAGTTGAGCTAGTCGTAGGTAGATTTAGTTAATCTCCTTTGCTGACCGGGCATTTTCATTGGGGGGAAAAAAACATAAGCACGAGTTTTCAGAACCAAGGAGAACCGACCGGTAATTTTAAATGCCCACCAAACGTCACAGCTGTGTATCTCAGGCTTATTAAAAGTTGTCTGGCATCTTAAAAGTGTCTCCTCCCCCTCTTCTCCCCCCCTTCTCCCCCCTCCCTTCTCCCCCCCCCTTCTCTCCCCCCTCTCTCCCCCCTTCTCTCTCCCCCCTTCTCTCTCCCCTCTTCTCTCTCCCCCATTCTCTCCCC
This sequence comes from Malacoraja senta, assembly GCA_038087875.1. Taxonomy (NCBI): domain Eukaryota; kingdom Metazoa; phylum Chordata; class Chondrichthyes; order Rajiformes; family Rajidae; genus Malacoraja; species Malacoraja senta. The sequence goes on along the minus strand of CM075979.1, from coordinate 15,150,362 downwards.
CCCTTTTCTCTTCCCCTTCTCTCTTCCCCTTCTCTCTCCCCCTTCTCTCTCCCCCTTCTCTCTCCCCCTTCTCTCTCCCCCTTCTCTCTCCCCATTCACTGCCCCCATTCACTCCCCCCATTCACTCCCCCCACCTTCTCCCCCCTTCTCCCCCCCTTCTCTCACCCCTTCTCTCACCCCTTCTCCCCCTTCTCCCCCCCTTCTCTCACCCCTTCTCTCACTCCTTCTCTCACCCCTTCTCTCACCCCTTCTCTCACCCCTTCTCCCCCATTCTCCCCTCCCCCCACTTTTAAAGGACTAACCGTACACTGAGCTAGCCGTCTTAACCTTCCTGTGTGTGTGTCTGTATTACCTTGGCTTTACACCATGTGAATGTCAGACAGCGCTCCCCCGCTTTTCCTGGCCCCTGCCTTTGCGATGTGTTTGTGTGTTTTTGTGTGTTTTTGTGTGTGTGTGTGTGTGTGTGTGTGTGTGTGTGTGTGTGTGTGTGTGTGTGTGTGTGTGTGTGTGTGTGTGTGTGTGTGTGTGTGTGTGTGTGTGTGGGCGCGGGCGCGGGAGCGGGCGCGGGAGCGGGCGCGGGCGTGCGTGCGTGCGTGCGTGCGTGCGTGCGTGCGTGCGTGCGTGCGTGCGCGCGTGCGTGCGTGCGTGCGTGCGTGCGTGCGTGTGTGTGTGTGTGTGTGTGTGTGTGTGTTCTCCACTCTGACACTCGCCGTTCCAGTTCCCGTTTTTTCAGGCGAGTGCCGCGAACCTGACAGTCGGCGGCAGTCGGCTGAAAAATCACCTAAGTGGGACAGGCCCTTAACCTTGATAACTTTGCACCACTTCCATGCATGTACTTCTGACTGAACATTCCAAAGACTTAAGAGGAAAAACCATCATCATCTGATGATGACTCTCAAATGAGTGCCCCTTTTTTTTGTTAAACAGTTCCAGAACCTCACACAAGAGGAAACATCCCCCTCCATATCCCTCCATATCCACCCTTTGGAAACCAGAGCACCTGGAGAAAATCCACGCGGTCACAGGGAGAACGTACAAACTCTGTACCGACAGCACCCGTGGTCAGGTTCAAACTCAGGTCGTTGGTGGTGTAAGGCAGCAGCTCTACCAGTGTGCCACAGTGACATCACTTGTTTAAGAGAGAGAGAAGGGTTTCGGCCCGAAACGTTGCCTATTTCCTTCGCTCCATAGATGCTGCCGCACCCGCTGAGTTTCTCCAGCACTTTTGTCTACCAGAGATTTCAGCCAGGTCTCCATCCAAGAGGAAATGTTAGTTGTGGGCCTCTTTATAACACTTGAAATATTGCAATTCATACTGCATATCACATCCTCAGAACTGTTCCAGACCACAAACCCAGGTTTACTGTAGTAAAAGAGCAGGGCTTGTCCTTGTAAACTTTTACTTCGTACACCAGTATACAACCAAATGAAACAATCTTTTATCTGACATTATTTATATCAAACTAGTATTATTTACCCATGTTACATTGCATAACCTCTTATTTTATATTATTATACCTGTGTCACATATATACATTAAGCACTGGACCAAGAAGAATACATTATGCGGTTTTAAGTATTTCATCCCATTTACAATTAGGAAAGCTACAATGATTAGTTAGCGTGCAACAAAAGCTTTTCACTGTACCTCGGTACACATGACAATAAACTAAACTAAACTGAACTGAACTTCAGTTCTGCGTTTGTTAAATTGCTTGACAATCTATGTGAGAACTTTCAGAACTTTAACGTGATAACGGGACAGTATAAACGTGTTTTGAAATTATTGTTTCAATCAATTTCACTCCAGTGAAAATTCAATATTTGGTCATGGGGTGGCATATTGCAACCTTCGCGTGGTTGCTGACTAACGCAATCAACCCGACGTGCACAAACAAATAGAGCTCGTGCTCCATGTGGAGACGGTTTGTTGCTGAAAGCTTCAGTCTTGAAGTGCCAAAGTTCAACTGAATACTCTTTGAACTAAGAAAAGCTGAGAGTTATTTCCATCATATTCGTATGCAATTGCATAGACACAAATGCCTCCACAAGCACTATTTTACACAGCTCGATTCTCAGATCAGATGCAATCTGAAATGGTTACACATTGCACAGAATGAAGCATATCTGCATTGATTAAATTCAGCTCTTAGACTTGCTTTGATAACTTAGGTCAAAAGAAATACAAAGATCAAGGTTAACATTTATCCTCACTGCTGCATGCCTTTGTGAATGTTGCTTCCTTTTGAACCACTATTGATCATGTTTTCCTTTGCTACATAATGGATGGGCAAGACTCAATCATATTGGTCTGTACCTCCAGCCTCCAATAGACCAACAATTAAGGGTAGCAGATTTCCTTTCCGATCAGATGTTAAACCAGTTAGTTTCTTACAAAAACTGAACAGCTTCAAGGTCACATTTACCTATGGGGTTCCTGTTTGACTGTTTAAAATTGAAATAAAATTATTGTCTGTTATGTTGATAATTGTGAATTATTAATCCAGGAACAGGCACTCAGTCCTAGTAGTGGAACAGTAATTGATTTTGGGAGTTTTTTGCAAGTTTTCAAGCGTGGGTGCAATTATCCTGAAATTGTCCAAATTAACAACATAAATAAATCATAGAATTTCAAGGGCAAATACATTGAGCACAAAATGAGTTTCTTTAATCTTTTGTACTTGTTAATTTTAAACATTTTTTTAGGAAGCTCTCTGTTCACAAAACTAGTCCCGTAGCTTGGTCAAATTAATTCTTTTGAAGGTTATTGTGGCCATTTGTAGACCTGCAAAAAGGATTCTAAATATTTGTCTGAGTTGTATGAACACCAAAAACCAACTTTTCAAAAGCGCTCTTTTTTTAAAAAATTCACTGATGGGTTATCTCTTTTACCATGACATAATCATCAATTATGCTGTTTTCATCTTGTGCATAAAGGTTTATTGCCAAGGCTGCTTCCCAGCTGGAGATATAGTAATGTTGTCCATCCTGTTACGAAGGAGAGTTACTGGCACTCTCTATTTGAAGAGGCCCAAGTCCAAGTCAATCTTGTAAGAGAGTGAGATGAAGTGAGAATGCAGTTTCTCAAGGCTGGAGGTTACAAATAACTTCACCATTCTCACTCTCAGTTTATCCTCAACCAAGAAAGATTCTGTTCTCTCAGCATCCAGCTATTAGGACAACATGCAGTGTGTCATGCAGGTGAATACATGTTAAGTCTAACAATGGTTAATAGGTAACGGTCAATGCTGCTTTATTGTCATCAGTAAAGTATTACCATACCTAAGTACAATCCCCGATTAGCAAAGTGTACAGAAATACTGTAGTCCACAGACACCGCATGCAAACAAGCAAGCAAGTTTATTTCTTTAGCACATTTCAGCAACAAGGCAATTCAAAGTGCTTTACACAAAGTATTAAAAAGCAATCAAAAGCAATTAAAAACAGTCGTTAAAAAGAATAAAAAGTAAAAACAAGCTAAAATAGAATAAGAGGTATAAAATACAAGAATAAAAGGTACAGTGCAGTGTAAGAAATGAATAATTATTTAATTTAATTAAAAGCAGCGTCAAACAGAAAATTCTTCAGCCCCGATTTAAAAGAAGTGAGAGCTGGAGCGGACCTGCATTTTTCTGGAAGTTTGTTCCATATATGTGGTGCATAAAAAATAAACGCTGCTTCTCCATGTTTAGTTCTGACTCTGGGGACAGAAAGCAGACCTGTCCCAGACGACCTCAGAGGTCTGGATGGTTCATAATGTAGCAGAAGATCAGAAATGTATTTTGGCCCGAGACCATTCAGTGCTTTATAAACCAACAGTAATATTTTGAAATCAATTCTTTGACAGAGTGGAAGCCAGTGTAAAGAGCTCAAAACTGGAGTGATGTGATCCACTTTCTTGGTCTTAGAGAGGACTCAAGAGATGCCGAGTTTTTGTGTCATTTTCAAAGTCCAGTCCGCGCTCTCGGCCTTATGAGCAGTGGCTAATCCAGGCAAGTCCCAGGCTGCTGCAGGGCCTCCAGTCGTTGCTTTCAATGGACGTCTGGATCATCCAGTGAACCGACATCCCTCTCCTCACCCGTTCACCTTTGTGCCCTGGGGTCGCCTCCCACAGCCGACCTTGAGGGCGCGGAAAGTCAGACAGTGATTCACACCGCTACCGGCCTTGCTCCTCACATCCATCTTCACCGGCTGCCTTCTCTCTGCTCTCTGGTCTTCAGGGGGATGGGCAGGGTTCCGCTCAGTGACTTGGTAGGGGGGGGTACAGGCCGTGGCCTGCCGGGTCCTTGTGCTTCCAGCTACATACCCTGCCGAGTCCTTGTGCAAGGGAACACCAATTTGGATAATCAATTCAAGGATTCTGCGCCAAGTTAGACCAAGAATAGACATAGATGAACTAGTTCATTTGAAGTCGGGGCAACGGGCCACATCTCTGAGAACAAAGGGGGCAACCGCGAACTAAGGGAGACCCACGGAAGGGGAGGGGGGGAGATGGGAGAACTAAGGGGGACCCATGGAGGGGAGGTGGATGAAGAAGGGATGAGTACTTTTTGTAACTTTGTCGGTACGCTTGTGATGAGCTTTGAGTTTCTAAGCAAGTAATTGTATCCCTTTATTTCTATTAATAATTCCAATATTTTTAATTTATATTTCATTACTAATAATTTTCAAATGCTTCTGGATTTCTAAATGATATGGTTACTCACACGCATTCCAAAAGCGTAGAAGCTTTGGCAGACTGTCGAGTTGGAAGTGACATCTGGGCTTCTGCTGCGGAAAACAAAGGTTGAGCGGATCATGCTTGTGCTGGAATTGGCAGCTGAGGCAGCAGCTGTCATTTGTTGAAGTGTATCTGGGTTCACAAGTGCGTTAATAGAGTTGCCCACAGCTTTCCTAATGGAAAGAATGGTATCCCGGCATTGCTTCCTGCCATTGCAGGGATATTCTCTGCCAGATTTGCCAATGCACTGAAAGTTAGGATGGCACAGTGGCGCAGCGGTAGAGTTGCTGCCTTACAGCGAATGCAGCGCCGGAGACCCGGGTTCGATCCCGACTACGGGTGCTGTCTGTACAGAGTTTGTACGTTCTCCCCGTGACCTGCGTGGGTTTTCTCCGAGATCTTTGGTTTCCTCCACACTCCAAAGACGTACAGGTGTGTAGGTTAATTGGCTTGGTAAATGTAAAAATCGTCGCTAGTGGGTATAGGATAATGTTAATGTGCGGGGATCGCTGGTCGGCAAGGACCCGGTGGGCCAAAAGGGCTAGTTTCCGCGCAGTACTTCTAAAGCTAAAACTAAAAAATCCCATTGTGTATCATTCACCTTTTCCTGAGATTTGCTGCAGAGGTTGTGGGAAGACCTCAATTATTCAATGGTACTTTATTGTTACATGTACTGAGGTAAATTGAAATTCTCTTTTGCACAGGGTTCAGTAACAGTATTACTATTCTCTCCATCCCTCCCCCACCTCAGTCATCCTGCTAGTTTCACTGTTCATATCCCTTCATTATCACCTCTTCCACAGCCTACAATGGACCATTGTGGGCTCCATCTTTCCTGGGTCATCGGTGCCGGCTCTAATTTGTTCTGTACCTTTTCATACCTCTAGATTCCCTCTCCCCTGACTCTCAGTCTGTAGAAGGGTCTCGACCCAAAACGTCACTTATTCCTTTACTCCAGGGATGCTGCCTGACTCCTTGAGTTACTCCAGCATTTTGTGTCCATCTTACTAGACCTAAGCACAATCTTAGATTAGTTACAAATGTATAGGAATAATACACTGATAGAGTGTACAAGAGTCAACAGGTTTTGGTGCCATTTTTAAAGTCCAAGTTCTTAACCTATCCATAAATCCCCATTGTTCTGGTGGCATTGCAGCGTCAGCCTGGTCAAAAGAAGACACTGGTGTCCTCCACTGCTGCTCTACCATGCCATGCCGCTGCAGGTCAGGTCTGGTCCATGCGCTCAGTCTCTTGGAGTGGGACCTGATCCAGTCCAGCCCCAGGCTGCTGCAGAGCCTCCAGCGGCCTACTCTGTCATTGCCTCATTCCGGATCTGCATATCATCAGGGTGAACTTGCTTCTTTCTGCCCAGGGGGCTCCTCCCACAGCAGGCCTCATAGGTAGCATCCAGAGGGCTTTGACGGCATGGGAGGTATGACCCCAGTTCTGCTTACCAGTCCTTTGTTTCATTGCATCCGCCGTACAGCCATCTTGAATCTCTTCACCTTCCTCTTTGGCCCTCGGGAACGAGCAGGACTGGGCTCAGCGGCTAGCCGTTTGGGGATGGGTTTCTCAGCTCCGTGGTGAGTAAGCCAGGCCTGCTGCTGGGGGAAAGGTGCGGCACCATGGTTTACCACGCAGGCACTGCCTGATAGAAATATATTAAGTTATGAGTGGCATCGATAGGATAGACAGTTAGAAACTTTTTCCCGGGATGGAAAATAAATCAAATACTAGAGGACATAACTTTAAGGTGAGAGGATCAAAGTTTGAAGGAGATGGCCTGGGTATGCTTTTTACACAGACGGTAGAAGGTGCCTGCAATGCGTTGGCAGATATCGTAGTGGCATTAAAGACACTTTTGAATAGGCATGTGGATATGCAGGGAATGGAAGGTTATGGATAATGTGCAAAAATAATTGGTCGGCATCATTTTCAGCGCAGACATATTGGGCAGAAGGGCCTGTTATTGTGCTCTGTTGGTCTGTGTTCTATGTTTTATCAACGTGCTCAAATAGGGTTACCTCAGTTGAATTTGTACAAATCCATCTTTCTTGGAATCTGCCATTTGTCTACCTGTGCCCTCCGCTCTGGCTGTAATCTGATCATCCCTCATGTCTCATTGATTGTAAATCCTGCCATTGACTTGGCCCCTTAATTACAATGTCAGAATCTGGGCCAGTCTTCTTGCTCTTACAATTGCTTGTCCAAGTTGCATCATACACAGTATGATAGTGACACAAGAATAGGACTGTGGTTAAGGGGGAAGCAGAAACTACCAGTTGTATATTCTGCAGATTATAAATCAGAAAAACAAAATGTGATGAAGATTGCATTCTGTAATTTCCTATCGTGTCAAATGCCACAGATCTGTGTTAGTTGCCTCTGTGAGTGAATGGCCATGGACCCATGATCATCTCATACCTCTGATCATAGAACCGCTTGTAGTATTGCATTTAGACCTTCTAGGCCTGATTCGATAGCATCTTTCAATAAGTCCCAGGGGCAGTATGAGTTCCAGAACACTTGGCAGACCTTCTGCAACCATCAGATCCATCCACCTAAAGAGGCAGAGGTTGCTTTCAAATGGCCCGGGCTTTCACAGCAGATGCTGCAAATATGAAATAAATACAGAAAATATCTTAAATGTTCAGCAGGTCAAGCAGCATCTGTGGAGAAAGAAAATATTAACAAATAATGATCTGTTTGCTGAGGTGTTCAACTAGTTTGTTTAGTTTGGTCTACTATTGTCATGTAAACCGAAGCACAATGAAAAGCATTTTTGGTGTGTGCAATCCAGTCACCGAAAAGACTAGACAAGACTACAGTTAAGCCATCCAGGATGTACAAATACAAGATTAAGAGAATAATGTTTATTGCAAGATAAAGTGCAATAAGGTCCGATTAAAGGTAGTTCAAGTGCCTTGAATGAGATAGATGGTCTGTAAAGACCACACCCTAGTTGGTGATGGGTTAGTTCAGTTGCCTGATAACACCTGGGAAGAAACAGTCCCTGAATCTGGAGGTATGAGTTTTCACACCTTTGCATCTCTGGCCTGATGGGAGATGGGAGAAGAGGGAGTGATTAGGGTGAGGCTGATTCTTGATTATGCTGGTGGCCTTGTTGAGGCAACAAGAAGTGTAGATGGAGTCAATGTAAAGGAGGTTGGTTTACGTGATGTTCTGGGCTGTGTCCATAATTCCCAGCAATTTCTTGCATGGAGCTGTTCCCAAACCATGCTGTGATACATCTCAATAAAAAGCTTTCTACGGCGCATCTTTAATGGTTGGTGAGAGTTGTTGGGGACATGCCAAACTGCCTAAGTCTTCTAAGGAAGTAGGCGTTCGTGTGCTTTCTTGGCCATTGCTTTGATATGGCTGGCCCAAGACACTTTGCGGGTGATATTACTCCTAAGAACTAGTTACACACTTCAGTCACACAAGTTAATAAGCACCTACAATAAAGCCTTTGCCCCACTTTCCCGAGTTACTCACAAATTCTCCAGAGTTTTCCCCTTGATTGAAACTCGGATATGCCAGCCGTAGGTACTCGGGGCTATTTATTTTACTCGTGGACATTTTTCAACATGCTGAAAAAACTTTCCGACTTACCTGATGCCACGAGTACCTACGGCTGGCATTACGAGCTGCTACGAAATATCTACGGACTCCTACGGTCTCCTACGGAATCGCTATGGACTCGCTACGGACATTCTCCGAGTTTGAATCAAGGGGAAAACTCGGGAGAATTCGTGAGTAACTTGGGAAAGTGGGACAGGGGCTTAAGACTCCTGCATTGGAACAAACAGGTCATGGATTTGGTAGGTCACCAAAAGATAAAAAGGTTTCTTGTTAATGACCCCATGATTCATCAATTTTCAAATACAAATCAATGCAAATTTTGGAATATTTTATACTGATGATATTTATCCTTCAGACTGTGAAAATCCAACATCTTTCATTGCCATAAAGATTTTATACTCCATGGATGCAGATGAACACAGTTTATTTTACAGCTAAACACATTAACAATGATCAGTTACAATGCCTAACCCTCACACTATCCAAAAACAGATACAAAAAACGTGATCCATGAGTCCAAATTTCTTCGACGTACAGCACCTCAATAAGTATATTGTTATCATGTATGAATAATTGGGGCATTTTAAAGAAGAATTTATAACGTTTTCAGTAATGTAGTAACAGTAATATTAAATAAAAGTTATTGCCATCTATTTCTTTCCATTAGTTGCAATCATGTGAAAGATATCAGTAGAATGTGTAGTATTTTACAATCCACAAAAAGCAATCCTATTTACAATATAGTCATAGAGTCGTAGAGTGATACAGTGTGGAAGCAGGCCCTTCGGCCCAACTCGCCCACACCGGCCAACATGTCCCAGCTACACTAGTCCAACCTGACTGTGCCTGGTCCATATCCCTCAAAACTTGTCCTATTTAGATGACAATATCATAATTTGCAGTCATAATAATAATTTTGGGGAGGGATAGTTGTGGTAGTCAAGTGACCACTCAGCCACGCTGGTGGGGCCAGGCCTAGGATCCTCTTCAACTAGAGGTCAGACTATTTGACTCGACATCCATTTACCTTGTAGCTGAGGCCATTATATCTGCTGGTCTGTAATCCTGCTCATCTCCTGAATGAGTCTGGTAGGCAGATTCTGCAGTGTGTTCCATGCCACAAATTAACCATCTACACATGAGCATGATCCTAAGATCCATCCCGGATTGTGCTGATGCTGCAAACTCTTCCATCTCTCAAATTGTAATGGTTTTCAATCATATTCTCAATATTGGAATGGGGAAGAGCCTCATACACAGTTCCCACTCCCCCCAAAATTAGAAATGTTATTGAGGTTTTCATGTCACAGACAGCTGTGGAGGCCAAGTCAATGGATATTTTTAAGGCAGAGATTGACACATTCTGATTAGTAACGGTGTCAGGGGTTATAGAGAGATGGCAGGATCATGGGGTTGAGAGTGAAAGATAGATCAGCCATGATTGAATGGCAGAGTAGACTTGATGGGCCGAATGGCCTAATTCTACTTCTAGAACTTATGAACTTATGAACTTATGTCAGACCTCGAGAAGGAAATTGAACATTTAAAAAAATAATTAAAAAAGGGCCTTGATTCCGTTTTGTATTGATTTGGCTGCACAAAGTTCTTGTTCTGCCTGGTTGGCAGACGGTTTGAGCAAACTGTTATATGGGTACACAACACCCTTTCTTTTCAGCCCATCCACTTTATGCATAGGGTCCAAGACCCACACTGAGCCAGAGATGCAGAGAATGGTTCAGGTCTCAATCTGCTACAGGCCTCTCATCTCTCGGTAGTCTTATTCTGCTGAAAAATCTAAGCAGTATAAGGATTGCTGAATATTGAATGTTTGAAAATAAACATTATGGGCTCCAGTATAAATCATCTCTTGAGAGAAAACGCATCGAAAGTATTCACCAACTTTGAATATACCACATTCACTGGTTATCCCTAATCTCTTTTGCTGTTTAAAACATTAGAGGACTTAACCAGTTTGTTAAACATGTGAGTTCCCCCCTTCAGTCATAGATAGATCCTTTTTCTACATCTCCTCTGTGTCCTGTAGTACTGCTCTAACTTTCCCTACCCCCAGATGGAACAAGGACAAAGTTCTCACCTTTCACCTCACCAGCATCTGCATCCAACACATCATACTCTGACATTCCCATCAATGTGATCTCACCACTAGTCACATCTTCTTATCTCCACTGCTTTCTGCCTTCAGCAGAGACTGCTTTCTCCACTACTCCTTGGTTCATCATCCCAGTTTTCCTGCAACTGCAGGAGCCGTACCACCTCTACCTATACCTTCTCCCTTGCCTCCATCCAGGAACCCCAGCAGTCCTTCCAGGTGAGACAGATGTTCACTTACACCTCCTCAAACCTCATCTAACTGCATCCAGTGTTGCCGATGTGGCCTTCTGTATATCAGTGAGACCAAACGTAGACTGAGCGACCATTTCCCTGAGCACTTGTGCTCGGTTTGCCAAGACGTACTGGATCTCCCAGTTGCCAACCATTTTAACTCTCCTTCCCATTCCCACACTGACCCTTCTGTCCTGGGATCTCTTCCATTGCCAGAGTGAGGCTTTATGCAAACTGGTGGAACAGCAGCTCATATTCCACTTGGGTAGCTTACAACCCAACAGTATGAACAATGAATTCTCCAATTTTAGGTGACCTCTCACAACCCCCCCTCCCACCCCTCCCACCTACACACACCTTTCTCCTCCAAACCCCCCATTATCTGTACCCCACTTCCTTTCTGTGTGCCCCACCTGGACTCCCACCTATTTCTCCCCCCATCAAAGCTCCACCCCTGTCAATATCTTCCCTCTGACTACAATCTGCAACTCCTCAAATCTTCAAGTTGGGACCATTATATGAGAAGATGTGATATATGAGATAAGAGAAGGTATGACGTGCTACCTTCGTCAATGTGTCTTCGTTCATCTTAACCTGGAAGTGAAAGAGATGAGGTTACAACACAATGCAGTCGTACAATGGATTACATAGAAACATAGAAACATAGAAATTAGGTGCAGGAGTAGGCCATTCGGCCCTTCGAGCCTGCACCGCCATTCAATATGATCATGGCTGATCATCCAACTCAGTATCCTGTACCTGCCTTCTCTCCATACCCTCTGATCCCTTTAGCCACAAGGGCCACATCTAGCTCCCTCTTAAATATAGCCAATGAACTGGCCTCGACTACCCTCTGTGGCAGAGAGTTCCAGAGATTCACCACTCTCTGTGTGAAAAAAGTTCTTCTCATCTCGGTTTTAAAGGATTTCCCCCTTATCCTTAAGCATTACCTTGCCCTAGTGCTGCCAGTTTTTCTACCCATGAAATAAGCATGCAGCATGAAGCATGGACAGAATGCATTAAGTGAAGAGCAGTCAGTTCAGGACTTTCAGATCATATTGCCTGACAGTTCACCCAATCAGTGGTGCAAAATGCACCACCAGTGGATTATATCTGCTGCGTGTCAAATTGTCCAACCAACGCTCACTGCCAAAAAAAATATTCTTGGAAGCATTGAGTATTCTGCTCCTGCTACTTCGTAACAGGCTTATCTATACAAAATGGGGGTGCATTGTGAGGCAGTGCTGTTTATTCTGCTGCAAGTCAAGGTTTGGAAGATATTTCCCACAAAGGTCTCCCAGCAGTATAAATAGAAGAGGTAATGGCGGTAGGTAGTAAAATTAAAGAATTCCTCCCTTGCTTCTTGCTCGAAAGTTTTCTTGCTTCAGAAAATCTAATTACCCTACGACGAGTAGTCAATTAAAAATTCTCCCTCAACTGCTCTTATAAGCAGACACTTAATGAATAGATCAATATAATTGCCAACATAAACATGCAATCAAGCTCTTAAGAGGTAAATAACAAGTAATTGTAAATATGACAATGGATGTTATTATTCTCTTCTACTCATTGCTCATTGCACCATTAGAGGCAATTATGGAGCCAGGTAATTTTGAACATCAATTCAGTCAAAAAATTCATGCCTTAACTCAGAATTAAAGATAGCACAAATCAAACTAGCGGCAACTGGATAGGAAATATTCTGAGAACAAAAATGTTGGAATATATTGGCCTAGAAAGCATTGCAAATCAAGGTCAATTTATGAAAACCGTAATAACTTATTTTCATTGAGTTATTATTTATTACTATCCATTACCTGTTATTTGCAGCACAGTAATTAAGACATTTTGTGCAGCATTGAATCAGTGTTTGATGTACATATATTCCATTATTGCGAGGGAAGAGCTTCCATTGAAATAACGGGTCGACTGGGTTTGTATTCACTGGAATTTAGACGGATGGGAGGGGAATCTTATAGAAACATATAAAATTCTTAAAGGATTGGGACAGGCTAGATGCAGGAAAAAAATTCCCGATTTTGGGGGAATCCAGAACCAGTGGTCACAGTTTAAGAATAAGGGGTAGGCCATTTAGGACTGAGATTAGGAAAATCTTCTTCACCCAGAGAGTTGTGAATCTGTGAAATTCTCTGCCACAGAAGGCAGTGGAGACCAATTCACTGGATGTTTTCAAGAGAGATTTAGATTTAGCTCAGGGCTAAAGGAATCAAGGGATATGGGGAAAAAGCAGGAACGGGGTACTGATTTCAGATGATCAGCTATGATCATATTGAATGGCGGTGCTGGCTCGAAGGGCCGTATGAACTGCTCCTGCACCTATTTTTCTTTGTTTCTATGTTTCTATGTTTCTATTCGCATGATTTCTCAAGTGGAAAATTCTCAATTACGGGCACATCACCTTGGTAAAGTATGAAGAACATATAAAGCATTATCACTTTGTCAGAGGGTAAAACAATTGGAAGAAAACACAAGTTATTTAATTGGTCTCTTGACGCTAAACCCAATTGGGAAACCACCAATTGAAAATGTTGGGGGCCTAGTTAATATAATTTAAATAAAGCTGACCAGAGAAATGTTAATGAGAGCGTGCTCCAGTTTTTAGAACAGATGTGCAGTAAACATTTGATTCACTGATGCACCAAGCCATTAAATTGCTGTGCTGTAAACAGTGGGTGTTGAACAGATTGTTAAAATAACCCTGAGAAAGTTGAAGAAGTTCTGAATAAGTTTTGCAGTGATGCTAAATAATACATCCCTTGTTGCCCCCTATCTTCCCTGTAATATATCAGAGTGTAAAATTAACTTCCTCCTACGCCATTGCCTCTGGCCCCAGTAACACAGCACAAGAGGTGCTGTGGGCCTACCTTTGTGGGGATATGGAAGTATGTCCGAGGTACTTCGGGCACCAAATTACTGAGGGTTGAAAGAAAAATATCCCTTTATTTAGAAATTGGATCTGACAAAGGAGGTTGGTGTCATCTCATCTGGCCTAAAGGAACGTGTGATAGATTGGAATTGAGTTATTGCATTTGAGAAATAGTTCATAAGTTCATAAACTATAGGAACAGAATAAGGCCATTCAGCCCGTCAAGTCTACTCTGCCATTCAATCATGGCAGATCAATCTCTCCCTCTCAAACCCAAATAGTGTAAGGCCTGGAAATGGAGCATAAAAATGGTTGAACTTAATTCCTCGTTTAACTGATAAAATTGATTGTGGTGAGAAACATGACACATTACTGTTAGTTTGTGTAGTGATCGAAACTATTTCATAAAGTTTGGGAAGCATTGCTGCTTCCTGCACAACTTTAAGAGGGAAGAGACATGGACACATTTTGTTTCAAGAGAAACATGAACATAATTCCAATTCAAAAAGAGTGGGGTATGCCACTGCAATTAAATGGGAGCTGGCTATGTTCAAATATTAAGTCACAGATTGTTGCCTTAATCATGTGGCAAAAAGGGGCCTAAATTTGTATTTATTTTTCTTGCAAATGCACAAGTCCCAATATTTCCAGATCTGACAGCTCACCAACATGAACTAAATGAGACTGATTCATGGATGAGTTGGGCTGAAGGACCTGTTTCCATACTGTATAACTCTATGACAATAACTTTATTCATAAATCATTACTGCTGATATCCTCGAAGGATCTATAGATACAAGGAACTGCTCCAAGAATCTATGGTTGGCCCTGTCTCATTTTTAACTAAATGCTGCACCACACCAAAGTCATTGTAAACTCTCTTTGCAATGTCCTCATGTAAACTGACAACATACAGCTATCTTTATGGCTTCTTGTCCTTAATTAATCATTTCCTCTAAATTAAAAATCAGCTTGTCCAAAGTGCAGTAGGAGATTGATAGAAATGTTCTCCAACTGAATATGTGAAGTCCATAGATTAACCTTCAGCTTGTACCACATTCTTCAACAAGCAGCTCAATCACTTTATCCATCAACACTCTGGACCTCTGGATGTTTCCACTATTGGGAGAGTCTAGGATTTGAGGTCATAGCCTCAGAATTAAAGGACGTTCTTTTTAGAAGGAGATGAAGAGGAATTTCTTTAGTCAGAGAGTTGTGAATCTGTGGAATTCTTTGCCACATAAGGTTGTAGAGGCCAAGTCAGTGGATATTTTTAAGGCAGCAATATATAGATAGATTCTTGATTAGTATGGGTGTCACAGGTTATGGGGAGAAGGCAGGAGAATGGGGTTAGGAGGGAGAGATAGATCAGCCATGAGTGGAGTAGACTTGATAGGCCAAATGGCCTAATTCTGCTCCTATCACTTCTGATCTTATGACCTGAACCAGGTTGTTCTCAGCTGCGGTGTCATGTTTGACTAAGTTGAGCTTCGTATCTCAAATGCATATCACAACTGTCTAGTTCCGAGGTTGCTCATTTCCTACGCTGCACATAGAACTGCCTATTTCCAGCAGTAAATCATTAAACATGATCTCTACATCAGATCATCTGCTGCTGATATCCTCAATTACACCTCTTGGCTTGATTAGTGCAACTCACTACTGGCTCTCCCCATTCAATCTACTCTTATGTGTATCAAACATCGTAAGTCATACCGAACCCAATTCAATCATCTTTCCTGTGTTGGCTGAATTAAGTTGGCTGCTGAATAAAATAATATCTTAATTGTCTTTCAGATCCCTCTGCAGCTCTGACATCCCCTGCAGTCTTACAAACCTCCAACATATTCACACTCATTCAAATCTTGTCTCTTCATTAACCCGCAAGCTAAGAGCCTGTCTGACATGCGATTTTTTCGGCGACTTGCCGGCACCCATCATCGTTGCAGCAGGTCGCTGAAAATTTTCAAAATGTTGAAAATCCAGCGGCGACCAGAAAAGGGTACGACTCTTTGGGCGACTACTCACGACCATACAGGCGTCACCCCGCGACATGTCACCTGTATGGTCGTGAGTTGTCGCCCAAAGAGTCGTACCCTTTTCTGGTCGCCACTGGATTTTCAACATTTTTACATTTTTCGGCGACCTGCTGCGACTATGACGGGTGCCGGCAAGTCGCCGAAAAAAATCACGTAAGTGGGACAAGCCCTTTAATCATTCCATCATTAGCAAAAGTGCCTTTATGTACAAGAAAATTCTGAATTTTGGAATTGATTATTTAAACCTTCCCACTGCAAGCTTTTGGCCATCTGCCCTACTCTACTCTCTTCTTGCGTAGCTTGGTGTGAAGTTTTGTTTGATGGCTCCCCTGTGAAGCAGCTTGGGACATTTTGCTGTTTCAAGTGAATTATTTGGTGCTGCTGTTGTTCAAATCTCAAATGAGACATGAAAACACAACCTCCAGACTCAGAGGCAAGAGTGCAGCCAGATGCTCCACAGCTGACAGGAGGTGCTCTTCCAAAATGTACTAGTCCATGTGTCAACAACAACACATCATTTTATTCCTCTAGGTTATGCTTCAGGTTTAAAAGATAGCGAACAGCATAAGTCATCTCACGCAGATAAAGTGGAATGTGTTTGCGGTAAAAGCTGACACCACTGAACATATACAACAAGCATAAAACCAAACTTGAACAGTAATTCTAGTTAAAGAACAGGATGGAAAAGATGACCTGAAACCCCCAAAATGTTTTAACAGCTAAATTGAAATTTTGCTAATAAATAATGAATGATGTGAAAATATAATGGGCATCATTCCTCTTGAGAAGGAAAGAGATTGCGCTTCCATGCTCAAATTGAAAGACCAGTAATTTGTCACTTTTTAACTGAATCAGAGCAGAATTAAACTCCAATAATCCACTATTTGATCCTGTGGAAGTCATCACATGTGCTGGATTAACAGAGCTTTAGATACTATTAAAGATACAGAGAATGATATGCCATTTCACGAATCTGATTGAGATGTGACCAAAAAGATTGATGAGGGCAGAGCTGTTGATATTGCAAACATGGATTTCAGCAAGACATTTGACAAAGTTCCACATGGTAGGCTGTTCTGGAAGGTTAGATTGCATGGAATCCAAGGAGAGATCACTGAATGGATAGAAAATTGGCTTCATGGAAGGAAGCAGAGGGTGATGGTGGAAGGTTGTTTTTCATACTGGAGGCCTGTAACTAGTGGTGTGACTCAGGGGGTTGGTGCTGGGCCATTGCTGATGACATTATACAGCATTGAGGGATTGCAGATAGTTGTAAAAAATTTCAGCCGGATCTTTATCGGTATGGCAGGTGGGCTGAGGAATGGTTAATTTAATTAATGGAATTTAATACAAAGAAATGTGAGGTGTTGCCTTTTGGGAAGTCTAACAAGGCAGGACCTACAAAGTGAATGATATGGCTCTGGAGAGTGTTGGAGAGCAAAGGGATCTAGAAGTGTAGGTATGTAGTTCCTTTAAAGTGGTGTCACAAGTAGATAGGGTGATCAAAAAGATTTTAGGCACATTGGCCTTCATCAGTCAGAGTATGAGTATAGAAGTTGGAAGGTCATGTTACAGTTATAAAAGACATTGGTGAGGCCACATTTAGAGTATTGTGCTGAGTTTTCGTCACCATATTTTAAGAAAGATGTTGTCAAGCTGGAAAAGGTGCAGAGAAGATTTACAAGGATGTTGTCAATTACTTGAGGGCCTGTGCTATAGGGAGAGGTTGAGTAGGCTGGGACTTTAGTCCTTGGATCGGAGGAGGATGAGGGAGTGATCTTATAGAGGTGCACAAACTCATGAGAGGAATAGATTGGGTAAAGGCACAGTCTTTTGCCCAGTGTAGAGGAATCGAAAACCAGACGACCAAACGACAGACGACAGGTTTAAGGTGAGGGGAGAAAGATTTAATAGGAACCTGAGGGTAATTTTTTTACACAAAGGGTGGTAGGTGTATGGAACATGCTGCCGGAGGATATAGTTGAGGCAGGTACTCTCACAATATTTAAGAAATATTTAGACCGGTACGTGGATCGGATAGGTTTAGAGGGATATGGGCCAAATACAGGCAGGTGGGACTACTGAAGTTTCCGCCCATGATTTCCGCCCATGGGAAGTTGGGGCATGTTGGTCGACATGGGCAAGTTGGGTTGAAGGGCCTGTTTCCCTGTTGTATGACTGTGTGACTCTATCTAGATAATGGTGCATTCTTAAACCAAGGTCATTGCACTTACAAACACAGCTAGTTAAAGAGATTGACAACTAAAAGACATAAAGTTTTTAAAATAAAGGTGTCATGAGAATTAATAAATTGCAGATGGCTTTTTGAAGAATGAAAGAAAAACAGGTGTGTGTTAATGGATTATTAGGAAATAATATTCATAATGTTTATTCCAGCATTGGACATCTCCAGTCTGTGCTTGGAAACAAATCCTCTGTTTAAAAGAAATGCCGTGAGTGCATCCCACGGCAAAATTAGCCATCATCCACTGAAAGGACAGGAAAGAGAACTATATTGGACATTTTTGTTTGATGTGATCTATTTCTTTGGATCTTTTCAGGAATGAACCGAGCTTTGGTGGGCCACTTATAGCATTGGAACTAGAGCAAATGCTTCAGCTATTCTCCCTGAAGTAGAAGTGCTCTTATCACAAGCTCATAATAACAAATCATAGTTCAATCACTACAAATGAGCAGAACTGCATTATTAAATAATCACATTACATAGCTTCCAGATGCAGTCGAGTATTATTGATCAAAAACGTTTTGTTATTGGGCACGTCCAGAATAAGTGCAACAGGACCCCGACTCACTAATTACACCTCCAGTAGTTACCAGAGTCGCCAGTCTCTGTTCTCTAGCCTTTATTTCCCATGAAATACAATTGATTTAATCTTTTCATTTGGATTTGATATTATGTGAAGTTAATTTGATGCCTTTATGTATGTCATATCTATCATCTTTAATATGAGACGCAATATCCAGCTTTCTAGCCAAGAAGAAAATGGGGATCAAGACCAGAGTAAAATTATATTTAGCTGTCAAGTTATTGAATTTAACCACCTTATACAAGTCCTTAGCAATTAATTATCAATAAACTGATTCTGATTTTGAAATGATATGTAGCTGAACCGCCCTCCCGAATATTTCTGTTCAATGTCATGCATTTAAATATAGAATGCATGATAAAGTATTATTACTATAGTCATTAGATACATAGAAAGGTATGGGAACAAAATGAAATGAAGCTATCTTTATATTTTATATACTATAGCATCATCCATGACCTAAGGCATTCTAAATCATTTTGTAGCCAATTAAATATTTTTGAAGTGCACTCACTGGTGTAATGTAGGAAACATATCAGCCAATTTACACACTACAGTATGCCTTAGACAACACTGTGAAAATGGCTAGATAATCTGTTCTGCAAGGTGACCGAGGTTAAATATTCGGACGAGACATTGGGGATTATTCCATTGTTCTTCGTTGAATTGTGCAAAGCTGTCGTTTATGCTCATCTGAGACGATAGATAGGACAGACCTGGTTTAACATTTCATTTGAAAGATAGCTTCTGCAAGAGTTCTCTTCTTTCTCAGTATAGAGGTGTTAGCTTGGATCATACACTAAAGATAGTGAAGTGGAGCTTGAACTACCAAAGTTCTGACTCATAGAACTAGGAAATAGGAGCAGGAAGAGGCCATTCAGCCCTTCACAGCTACTCCAGACACTGATGGGCTGGTTCAGTGTACCACTTCAAGGGTTTTGCACACCGCTCTCTCTCATCTTGACAGCCAGATGGGGGGCTACGTGAGGATGCTGTTCATAGACTTCAGTTCAGCCTTCAACACGATAGTCCCCACCAGACTGGCCGAGAAGCTACTGGAATTAGGGCTCAACACCCCCCTGTGTGCCTGTGCCCTGGACCTTCTCACCGCCAGTGCCCAGGTAGTCAAGATGGGAGGGGATACATCAAAGTCCCTCACCCTGAGCACAGGATCCCCCCAGGGTTGCGTCCTCAGCCCCCTACTGTACTCCCTGTACACACATGACTGTGTGGCTAGGTTCAGCTCCAACTCTATAATCAAGTTTGCTGATGACACTGTGGTGGTGGGCCTGATCTCAGACAACGATGAGAAGGCCTACCGGGAGGAGGTGGCTGATCTGGCACTCTGGTGTCAGGACAACAGCCTCCTCTTGAACATCAAAAAAACGAAGGAGTTGATCGTGGACTTTAGGAGGGCACATCATCCGAGGACGTACACACCATTGAGGATAAATGGGGATACTGTGGATAGGGTGAGCTGTTTTAAATACTTGGGAGTCCACATAACAAGAGGATATCAGTATAGGAGTAAAGAGGTTCTTCTGCAGTTGTATAGGGCTCTGGTGAGACCACATAGAAACATAGAAACATAGAAAATAGGTGCAAGAGTAGGCCATTCGGCCATTCGAGCCTGCACCGCCATTCAATATGATCATGGCTGATCATCCAACTCAGTATCCTGTACCAGCCTTCTCTCCATACACCCTGATCCCTTTAGCCACAAGGGCCATATCTAACTCCCTCTTAAATATTGCCAATGAACTGGCCTCAACTACCTTCTGTTGCAGAGAATTCCAGAGATTCACCACTCTCTGTGTAAAAAATGTTTTTTTCATCTCGGTCATAAAAGACTTCCCCCTTATCCTTAAACTGTGACCCCCTTGTTCTGGACTTCCCCAACATCGGGAACAACCTTCCTGCATCTAGCCTTTCCAACCCCTTAAGAATATTGTAAGTTTCTATAAGATCCCCCCTCAATCTTCTAAATTCTAGCGAGTATTGTGTACAGTTTTGGTCTCCTAATTTGAGGAAGGACATCCTAGTGATTGAGGCAGTGCAGCGTAGGTTCACGAGATTGATCCCTGGGATGGCGGGACTGTCATATGAGGAAAGATTGAAAAGACTAGGCTTGTATTCACTGGAGTTTACAAGAATGAGGGGGGATCTTAGAGAAACATATAAAATTATAAAAGGACTGGACAAGCTAGATGCAGGAAAAATGTTCCCAATGTTGGGCGAGTCCAGAACCAGGGGCCACAGTGTTAGAATAAAGGGGAGGACATTTAATACTGAGGTGAGAAAAAACTTTTTCATCCAGAGAATTGTGAATTTATGGAATTCCCTGCCACAGAGGGCAGTGGAGGCCAAATCACTGGATGGATTTAAGAGAGAGTTAGATAGAGCTCTAGGGGCTAGTGGAGTCAAGGGATATGGGGAGAAGGCAGGCACGGGTTATTGATAGGGGACGATCAGCCATGATCACAATGAATGGCGGTGCTGGCTCGAAGGGCCGATTGGCCTCCTCCTGCACCTATTTTCTATGTTTCTATGTTTCTATCTCTGAGGATATGACATGGACATCACACGCTGCAGCACTCATGAGTAAGGCAAGGCAGCGCCTTTACCACCTCAGGCAATTGAGGAAATTCAGAGTGTTTCCAAGGGTCCTCCAGTGTTTCTACTCAGCGGCTGTGGAATGCATCTTGTCCGGAAATATTACAATCTGGTTTGGAAATTGCTCTGCCCAGGACAAGAAGGCTCTGCAGAGAGTAGTGCGTTCGGCCGAACGCACCATGGGAGCTTCACTCGCCCCTCTGCAGGAACTATACATCAGGAGGTGCAACTCCAGAGCCAATAAGATCATGGGAGACTCCTTCCACCCCTGCAACGGACTGTTCCAGCTGCTACGGTCAGGCAAACGCCTCCGTTGCCATGCTGTGAGAACGGAGAGATTGAGAAGGAGTTTCTTCCCAGAGGCCATTAGGACTGTAAACTCCTATCTCACCAGGGACTCACTTTACTGTACCACTCTACTGGTTTTTTTTAATTGCTGTTTTTTTTTCCCTTTTTCCTTCCGCCCACAATATTTAATATGTAAAAGAATATGTGATTCTGTTCCATTCTGTTTGTAGTTTGTTTCGTTATTTGTTTGTTTTTTTGCACAAAGTCCGCGAGCATTGCCACTTTTCATTTCACTGCACATCTTGTATGTGTATGTGACGAATAAACTTGACTTGACTTGCCACGAGGAAACATGAGTGATATTGGTGCTTATAAGAAAATGTATTAGTTTGATTGCACAATTAATGTGAGGAAAGACATACAGTATATCAATTGTATTTCATGAATATATTTCTCTTTAAAAAGCATATCTTTTTTTTTAATGACCCATTTGTCCCAGGAACAAGAAGGTAAGCCTCCATTCAAAGTATTAATCACACAGACAGCAATCAGAAGGAAGGAAAGAGAAGCCTGTCTTCAACCAATTCAAATATAAAATCAACGAGATTAATTATGTTTTTATTTAAAGAACATTGATGTAACATTGTACATGGATAACAACAGTTCATTTCTGAATTAGTGCAACATTCTTAAGATGTTGGAACATCTTAAGAATGTGATGAGAACTAAAGGGGAACGATGCTGGAACCTATGACCTATGGATTAGTGGCATTGTAAATCTAATGTCAGCTGCTGATCCTCAAAGCCCTTCTTCTTCTGTCATGTGTCTTTTAGACCTGCAGCTCCGTTGAGGCGAGCCAGGCCAACGTGTCATCGTCCAGGTCATCAGACCTCGTTCACCATTCGGTGGCCGGTGTTTGGGGCAAATGGTGACTATGTGCTCCACTGTCTGTGTTGGGTCCCCACACTCGCAGGAGGCGCTGTCCACCGAGGCAGTGAGATGGCTGCAGTGTCAAACCCACCATTCATATTGTGCTCTACTCTGTTTCCTTTGATGTCCAAAGCATCAAACTATACTTCCAAAGAGGTAGACACAGCTCTTATCTCCAACCAGCTTTTAAACAAGGTATCGTGTTAAAATGTGATGTTTTATTGAAAGCCGCAGCTTTCAATGGTCATCTTGTTTTCATTTATTCATTTACAGGAAGTGAGAATTGCTGGCCAGTCCAGCATGTATCCTCACCCTTCATTGTTCTGAAACAGTTTGCTAGGTCCTTTCATGTGAGTTTACAGTGTTGACAAATCTGGTCACATATGTGCAACCGAGTAAATATGGCAGGTTTCCTTCCCTGAATGGTATTGATGAATGGGATGGATTTTGAAAGCAATCCAATAGTTTTCATGATTACTGCTCTTATAAAAGCCTTCATTTCCAAGTCAGCTTCAGAATCTAAAGTGACAGCTGCACATCCTCAAGATTTAGTACCTATGCTTCTTTTGCAAGTATAATTTTCTTCACTCCTTTTGAGTTCTGAATTCATATTTCTTTACGTCTTTGGTGGGCCTTTAAGTCATTCGCAAAGTGTAAGGCACATTCTCACCCTCTACTCACTCTTCCCATTCTCATATGCTCCATGAATCACCCACCATCTCTTCCTGATTACTGCTGTCCAATTCCAGTGTGGCAAAATGATCAATGGTTTCATTTTCAGTGTGAGTTTGAGTTAAGTTTATTGAGGTACAGTGAAAAGCTTTTGTTGTGCGCTACCAGTCAGCGGAAATACAATACATGATTACAATCGAGCCATGCACAGTGAACAGACACATGATGAAGTGAATAACTAGTGCAAGATAAAGCCAGTAAAGTCCGATCAAAGATAATCTGAGAGTTTCCAATGAGGTAGATAGTAGCTCAGGTTTGCTTCCTAGTTGTTGGTAGGATGGTTGTTACCTGATAACAGCTTGGAAGAATCTGTCCCTGAATCTGGAAGTATGTGTTTTCACATTTCTATACCTTTCGCCCGATGGGAGAGGGAAAAAGAGGGAATGGCAAGGCTGCGACTCGTCCTTGATTATGCTGGTGGCCTCGCGGAGGCAGCATGAGGCGTAAATGAAGTCAATGGAATGGAGGTTGGTTTGTGTGATAGTCTAGGCTGCATTTGTACTGGGAGGGTGGCAGCAGATGGTGCAATGGTGTGTTGGGAAACGCAAGGATAGGTAGATTGAAAGGGGGGAGTTGATCATTCTGTTCAGCAAGGAGGGAGAAAAAATTGCTCTCTCCTCTCCACCTGTATCATGCCACTCCTCTGGTGACTTCAATTACTTTAGTGGATTCAAAGAAAGCAAGCAAAGGATTTAAGTATTCTGCAGAATTATTTTCAGAAGACCAAGGAAGCAGAGAAATGGAATGGAATTAACTTCATGTACTTATTGTCAAAGAATTTTAAAGGTGTAGCTTTAGTGACTGTTTTTTGATTGGAACTCTGTTAGTCTCTTCGTATCAGAAGCTAAAACAAATAGACATAAAGATGAGCATTTGAAATGTGTAGCCAAACAGTGCAGATGAAATAAAGAAAAAAGTACAGGAGTAGAAGTCTGCTAAATTGCTCGAAGAGTTTTCTGCGTCGTGCTAGTAAGTAATTAATACCACGGAGGTTGTATTAATGATCAGGATAAGTCAGTATGCCCATTAAAGGATTAGTGTATTATCATAATGGAGTGAAGGATGCATTGGTTCTCAAAGATACAAGTAAGGAAAAACAAAGTCCATTACCTTTGCCATCCTCGGTGTTCTGCAGTATTGTTCTGCATTTGAAGGTGAGTGATTTGTAAATCAGCCCAGTGCTGCATTTTCCAAGTTGCATGACATGTTTACAGCAAATCTGCTTAAACCTTTATGCACTGTCGATGCTGCTGCACCCTGCAATATATTGGCTCTATATTTCATTTTATTTCTGCAAATCTATATTGCTGAGACACTGGTGTGAAGTTACTTGAATGTGAAGTTGAAAGGGGTATGATTGTGTCTTCCTGACTTGTTTTGAACCCATCATCTGGTGAAAAGTGCCTAATGAAGTGCATCTCCAAAACTTGTGCTGGAGTTTCCAAGTAAATTAACCACCTGCATCCATTTAAATTGATTTTACACTAGCAACTGAATCAAAGCCAGTGGCAAAGGATCAGACTCAGGAAACCCATGTGGAACACATACTTCATGTCACAGATGTGCATGTCACAGATAAAGCAAACCACTTTAGCGTTTCAACTTCTAAACAGATCATTGTTATTGCAGACACGAGGAACTGCTGATTTACAAAATAAAGACACAAAGTGCTGGAGTAACTCAACGGGTCAATCAGCGTCTCTCGAGAACATCAATAGGCAATGATTAGAGTCGGAACACCTCTTAAGACTGATTGTAAGAGGTAGGAGAAAACTGGAAGTGAGATGGAGATGGGACAAAGTCTGCCAAGTGATAGATGGATACAGGTGAGGGGTGTTTTTGATTGGCAGATGTTTGGACAAAGGTAAGATATGAAAAGACAAATGTGTGAGACAAGAATGGATCGACTGGGCTTGTATTCACTGGTATTTGGAAGAATGAGATGGGACCTTATTGAAACATATAAAATTCTTAAGGGATTGGAAAGGCTAGATGCAGGAACATTTTCCCCAATATTGGGGGAGTCCAGAGCCAGGGGTCAAAGTTTAAGAATAAGGGGTAGGGCATTTACGACTAAGATGAGGAAAAACCTTTTCACCCAAAGAGTTATGAATCTGTGGAATTCTCTGCCACAGAAGGCAGTGGAGGCCAATTCACTGGATGTTTTCAAGAGAGTTAGACATAGCTCTTAGGGCTAATGGAATCAAGGGATACGGGGGAAAACTAGGAATAGGACACTGATTCTGGATGATCAGCCACGATCATATTGGCTCGAAGAGCCGAATGGCCTACTCCTGCATCTACTTTCTATGTTTCTATGTTTCTATAATGAAAAAGGATAGAAAAGGCCTGCTGTGAAGCCAGAAGAAGGAATATAAGTGGAGGGAGCTGTTGAGAAGAGGGA
The DNA here is from genome assembly GCA_038087875.1 of Malacoraja senta. Classification (NCBI taxonomy): domain Eukaryota; kingdom Metazoa; phylum Chordata; class Chondrichthyes; order Rajiformes; family Rajidae; genus Malacoraja; species Malacoraja senta. Next base: position 15,124,995 of record CM075979.1, on the reverse strand, counting down.
AAAGGGAGAAATGGTGCATATCCAGGTGGGGCACAGGGAAGAGATGAGCAAAAAAGAAGGGTGAGAGATGGATAGCTCTTTGTAGGTTACCTATCTGGAGGCGGTGGGGGGTTGGGGAAACTTTTTTTAAATCTCTTACCTCGATGGAGATGCAATTTTTTTCCGTATCGTATCTCTGTCCGCACTGCGTCCTAACATCGTAGAGTTGGAGGCCTCTGCTGGAGACCGATCTCAGGAGCTCCAACTACAGGAACCTGCAGGACTTCACATGGTGGAGCTCGAGATCCCTTTGCCAGACATCACCCTCGGAGATCCAACTGCGGGAGACTACAGACATAACATCAAGGAGCTTGTGGTCCCTGGTTAGAGACCGACTTCGGGAACTCCAATGCGCATTCGGGGCCCGCCCCGACGGGGGAGCTTTGATCGCCCCGACGCAGATTTGATCTCTGGCTGCGGGAGCTTCGATTGCCCGGATGGGTGGTTCGACTGCCCTGACCGCGGGAGAATAAAGAGGGAAGAAGATTCCAGTGAGGAATGTGGGGAATCCGCTGTGGTGGAAATTTATGTTAACTTTCATGTACTTGTGTGTCTTGTTGCTGTTTTTTAGTATGGCTGTACGGCAATTCGAATATCACTGTACTTTAATTGGTACATGTGACAATAAAAGACCTTTGAAACCTTTGAGATTAGAGGAGGTGCACATGAACCTCTGTCTCACCTGGAAGAGCTGCTGGCAACGCTGGATGGGGTGAGGGAGGGATGGGTGTTACTTCTCCTGAGGTTTCAGCGCAAAGTACCTTTGGAGGGGATGGTTTAGTTGGGATGTGATGATTGTACCAAGGATTTGCGGAGGGAGCAGTCTCTGTAGAAAGCGGAATGAGGTGGGAACGGGAAGATGTGACTGATGGTGGGATCATGTTGAAGATGGTGGAAATGTCCGAGAATTACATGTTGGATGCGGAGGCTGGCGTGGTGAAAAGTGAGGACCAGGGAACTCTATTCTTCTTCCATTTGGTGAGAGTGAGAGCAAGAGATAGTCTACGGGCTACAGAGGAGATGTGGGCAAGGGATCCATGAGTGAGGGGAACAGTGGGGAAAACGTGCATACTAAAGAAAGAGGGCATCTCCGATACTCCAAAGTGGTAAGCCTCATTTAGGGAGCAGATGTGACAGAGACAGAGAAATTGGGAGTAGGGGTTGGAATCTTTGTAAGAGACAGGGTGGGAGGAGATGCAGTCCAGATAAGTGTGGGAAAGTGTGTTTGTGGATGATATCAATCAATAGTTCTCCTCTTCAATGGAGACATTGAGATCAAGAAAGGGGAGAGAGTTGTCAAGAGATAGTCCGTTTGAATTTGAGAGCAGAGTGGAAAATGTTCTTATTACAGCTTGTTAAATTTGTTAGTGCTACCACCAGACTCCAGAGTTTCCAGCTTTCTACACCCTACTCTATTAGTCTAAAGAATACTCCTGATGCGAAATGTTGTCTGTCAATTCCCTCCTGATGCTGCGTGATCGGATGAGTTTCTCCAGTGAATGATGTCTACTATAAACCTACTGATGTTGTTATTTGGTTCCAACAGCAGTCTAAAAAAGAAACATTGAATACATCTTAAATAAATCTGTACACCTTGGTAGTCAGGGGAACATTGTACTGTACATGCATTTCAGATCAGGGGACCACAAAGAGTCTCACATCAATACCATGTATGAGAACAAAGTGACACCACAGAAACACATTTTAAATTGGCAAAAAAAATGTATTCAAGTCATATAAAGGATTGGAAACAGCTTACCATTGGAAATGAGATTGCTCTGACAAGATGACTAGAGTAATAATGTAATTACTTTTCTCCCCACACATAATATATGTTCCATCCAAAGAAATTAAGAGATTTAATACAGGTGGATGAAACCTCATGGAAAATGCTCTATATTTTTTCAAATCAGTCTCATGTTATGAAGCTGCCCACCAGGTTCAAATGTCTTTCAAATAAATCATTAGGTGCTGTGTGTGTGATTTTCTTTCAACATTAAGGATAAACATTGGATAAAACTTACAACAGGAGTCAAATGTTTTTACATTGCCATTAGCTGTAAATTGTTAATGCCAATCACAGTTCAGATGGTTGAATCCTTGAATTTGATGACATTAGTTTGTGGTTTAAGATTCACTCCTGAAATTTGAGCTTGTAAATATAAACTGGTACTCCACTACACTGCTGAGGGAGAACTGCATTGCTGGTGTTGTCTTTCCAATGGCACCATATCATCTGTGGTGTACATAAAATATCTCATGCCACCATTTCAAAGAAGAGCAGAAAGCTTATAAATTCATAAGTCATCGGAGCAAAATTAGGCCATTCGGCCCATCGGGTCTGTTCTGCCAGTCAATCGTGGCTGATCTATCTTTCTCTCTCAACCTTATTCTCCTTCCTTCTCCTTGTAACCTTTGACAGCCTTACTAATCAAGTACTTGTTAATCTTCGCTTTAAAAATACCTGAAAACTTGGCCTCCTCAGCCGTCTGCGGCAATGAATTCCACAAATTAATCACCCTCTGGCTAAAGAGATTCCTCCTCATCTCCTTTTTTAAACTATGTCCTTTTATTCTAATTGCTCCCAGAATCGCGACCAATATTTATCTCTGTTCATTAACAGATTATATTATTGATGTTTGCAAGAGTGCAGTGCAATTGATGTGTTTCAGGTAGAGGTACTCTTTCATTTAAGAAAGAATTGGATTCCCTGAAAACATTTTACGAGAAATGTTATAATTCAGAAATGTTCAGCATTATTTATTATACTATTTCAACCAGTTTATTTTTGTGGCTGGACAGTAACACATTTATAAATAAACAAGGTACCCTAAAGAGTCAATAGCATCGCAAACATCATAAACTGAGGAATTCATGTGTTCTCTTTTTCTGTTGCTGTACTGCAAATGTAGTTTGGAATATTGGGTTAAGTGCTTTGGGACATGAAGGTTAAAAAAACTTGCTACTTACTTGAAATACATTCTTTTTAAAATATTTGCTAAACAATTTTAGAATGGGCATCAAACTTGACCTTTAATTAAGATTTTTCTCAAAGCAGTGGCACGATAGCTGCAGATTTCACAATCAAATTTGATGGATACTATGTTATAGTTGGCAATGAAGACACAGCTTAAGTGGCAATTTACCAATGTACTCCAATTTCAAATTAATTAGCAGCACTGAAATCGTGAATTCCTGATATTGAATTAGTTCAATTAAGAACATTTTACATGCCAGATCTAATTGACTTTGCATGTTAAGGCCAGCATGTTAATTTGTTAACTTGCTTTGAATATTTGGCACCCATACTTTAAAATCTACAATTTCAGTGACCCACAATTACATAGTCCTAGTCAGAATGATCAACGATGTGAACTACATTGTAATTGCCCACACCAGTAAACACAGGAATTGGAACAATCTATTTAATCCCTTGTGCCTATTCCAGCACACAATGCAATCGTAATTCATCGGCAGTACACTTTCATTCATAATATTTTTCCCATATTATTTTATACCTATAGTTGGCATTCATCTATAAATTTTAGAGTTTAAATCGCTTCAATTACTGTTTAGTTTAGTTTAGTTTAGATGCAACGCGGAAACAGGCCCTTCAGCCACGGAGTCTGCACTGACCAGCGATCCCCACACACAAACACTATCCTAAAGACTAGGGACAATTTACAATTTTTACCGAGGCCAAATTAACCTACAAACCTGTACGTCTTTGGAGTTTGGGTGTAAACTGGAGCATCCAGGGAAAACCCATGTGGTTACAGGTTGGACGTACAAACTCTGTACAGCAGCACCCTTAATCAGGATCAAACCCAGGTTTCTGATGCTGTAAGGCAGCAACTCTACCATTGCACCACTGTGCCGCCCCTTCTTCTGTTTGTAGAAGAACTTGGACCTTTCTATCACCCTTTCAAGATAAAACTTTCTCCTAACTTTCTTTTTGATGGGCATTTGTCTTATTTTTAGATAGCAGCCCTTTAATTCTTCAACAAATGGGAATGGTTTAAATAACTCTAAACACCTCAAAAGTCATTGACCATAGATCTTGCACTAATAGTCAGTATTGTCTCATCACGGAATCTCAAAAGTCACATCTCAGTTCGATTTGTAAAAATACTTTACAACACAAAAGCATTTTATAAAAGTGACAAAACAAAAATCCCACATTCAAGTTGTATAAAGGATACTGAAAGAGTCTGTAGAAAGTTCCCGACCGGAAACATCACCTATCCATTTTCTTCAGAGATGCTGCCTGCCCCACTGAGTTATTCCAGCATTTTGTGTCTATCTTTTGTATAAAGGATACAATCAGCCTTCTTATGGAAACGAGGAGGGAATAACAAAAATGTTTTCTCATGTGGAACATTTTCAAAGAATTCAGTCAGATACACAGGGGATCTATACCCACAATGGAACCCTGTAGCTCAGTTATTCTATATTTAATAATAGGATTTTCCAACATCAGTCTCCATGTTCTTGTGCAGATGGAGTAAGGCGGCAACAGTGGCGCAGTGGTAGAGTTACTGCCTTACAGCGAATACAGCGCCGGAGACACGAGTTCGATCCCGACTACGGGTGCTGTCTGTACGGAGTTTGTACATTCTTCCTGTGATCTGTGTGTGTTTTCTCCGACATCTCCGGTTTCCTCCCACACTCCAAAGACGTACAGGTTTGTAGGTTAATTGGCTTGGTAAATGTAAAAATTGTCCTTCGTGGGTGTAGAATAGTGTTAATGTGCGGGAATCGCTGGTCGGAGCGGACCCAGTGGGCCGAAGGGCCTGTTTCCGCGCTGTATCTCTAAACTAAACTAAACTAAGCATATAAGTTGCATGAGTAGGAAATTATCATGTAAGTGGAAAATAACTGGAAAATTAAAGTAAAACATTAAACATGCATTTACACGTATGGACTTATACCTGTACACAAAGGGTATTCCCAAGCAAGATGAAGCTTTTCTTGACATAGCTGTTACAATCTATGGTTAGACCTGCTATCCTGAAAGTTGTGTCCTAATTTACATGCTGGTTCCAGCACTTTGCTATAATTTCAAATGGAGCATGAGGTGGTCATCAATCACATAAGATGCTAATGTGCTGTAATTGGTTCAGTCAATGGTTCTATTTCCTATTTTATACACTGAGGGTCCATTAGGGTGAGCTGTGTATGCCAACTCATTCTGGCAAGGATTTGTGCTGCCCATTATATCGATAAAGGCTTCTCAATAAGGATGCAGGATTCATGCTTCTGAAAATGTAACGCTAATAATGCTGTTCATTTGCAAAACAGGTATGTACCTGATTGGACAGGTGACCGTCAAATAAAGTTTCCTTAAGTCAAATTCCTTCAATTTACATTATTCTGGATTCGGGAAGGTATAGGGAGAGGCTTCCAGTATCCCCTCACCACCAGCACAAGATACCAACCATGAAGAGCAGAACAAGGTAAAGTACAGTTTAGGAAGAGGAGGAGGAAGAGTATGATCATGATAATGAGTATTGTTGTATCCAATATCCCCCAGTATGACCTTGGTTTTAGGAGGTATAAGTAAGGGAAACATGTCATAGGGAAATTCACCAGACATAAGAAGGCTTCAGAATGCAAACCTACTATTGGGAATTGGTTTTGGTGCTCATTGATTCTACTCATTTGTACTGGTCCAGGGAACTGAGATGAAGACCATGATGGAATCCTTTCATGGTGGCGAAGGCATTGTTCAAGAAATCACAAGCAGCTCAGAGAAGTCCATCATCAATCACTCACAGTAGTTTTGTTGAGCTGGGAAACTACTTTGAAAACTATGCACACTTCACTGCAAGGGTGTGGCAATGACTTCTGGTCTGGTTGATAACCATGTGGATGCAAGGCAGTGTTGACCGAACATTAATGGTTGTATATAGGAAGTCAAGTCAAGTCAAGTGAGTTTATTGTCATGTGTCCCTGATAGGACAATGAAATTCTTGCTTTGCTTCAGCACGACAGAACATAGTAGGCATTGACTACAAAACAGATCAGTGTGTCCATATACCATTCTATAAATAAATACACACATGAATCAATATACTGATAAAGTGCGAATAACAGTTAATTGGCTAATAAAGTTCCGTGTTTTGTCCGAGCCAGGTTTAATAGCCTGATGGCTGTGGGAAAGTAGCTATTCCTGAACCTGGTCGTTGCAGTCTTCAGGCTCCTGTACCTTCTACCAGAAGGTAGTAGGGAGATGAGTGTGTGGCCAGGATGGTGTGGGTCCTTGATGATACTGCCAGCCTTTTTGAGGCAGCGACTGTGATAGATCCCCTCGATGGAAGGGAGGTCAGAGCCGATGATGGACTGGGCAGTGTTTACAACTTTTTGTGGTCTTTTCCTCTCCAGGGCGCTCAAGTTGCCGAACCAAGCCACGATGCAACCGGTCAGCATGCTCTCTACTGTGCACCTGTAGAAGTTAGAGAGAGTCCTCCTTGACAAACCGACTCTCCGTAATCTTCTCAGGAAGTAGAGGCGCTGATGTGCTTTCTTAATAATGGCATCAGTGTTCTCGGACCAGGAAAGATCTTCAGAGATGTGCACGCCCAGGAATTTGAAGCTCTTGACCCTTTCAACCATCGACCCGTTGATATAAACGGGACTGTGGGTCCCCATCCTACTCCTTCCAAAGTCCACAATCAGTTCCTTGGTTTTGCTGGTGTTGAGGGCCAGGTTATTGTGCTGGCACCATATGGACAGTTGCTCGATCTCTCTTCTATACTCTGACTCATCCCCATCAGTGATATGTCCCACAACAGTGGTGTCGTCAGCGAACTTGATGATGGAGTTCGCACTATGTCCGGCTACGCAGTCATGAGTATAGAGTGTGTACAGCAGGGGGCTGAGCACGCAGCCTTGAGGTGCTCCCGTGCTGATTGTAATCGAGTCTGACACATTTCCACCAATACGAACAGACTGTGGTCTGAGAGTGAGGAAGTCGAGGATCCAATTGCAGAGGGATGCGCAGAGACCCAGTTCTGCGAGTTTGGTAACCAGCTTGGAGGGGATGATTGTATTAAATGCCGAGCTGTAATCGATGAATAACAGCCTGACATATGAGTTTTTGTTGTCCGTGGTCCAGAAGGCAGTGGAGGGCCAGCGAGATCGCATCCACCGTTGATCTGTTGTGGCGGTAAGCGAACTGCAGTGGGTCCAGGTTTTTGTCGAGGTAGGAGTTGATCTGCGCCTTGATCAACCTCTCAAAGCACTTCATCACCACAGGCGTTAGTGCCACAGGTCGATAGTCATTGAGGCACGTCACCTTACTCTTCTTGGGCATTGGTATAATTGATGCCCTTTTGAAGCAGGTTGGAACCTCAGCCCTCAGAAGTGAGAAGTTGAAAATGTCCGTAAAAACTCCAGCCAGTTGGTCCGCACAGGTTTTAAGAACACGACCAGGTATACCATCAGGTCCAGGCGCTATTCGAGGGTTCACCCCTCTGAAGGAATTCCTGACGTCGGCCTCTGTGACTGAGACTGAAATACCATCACAGCGAATGGAACTGCAGATGCCAGTTTACACTGAAGATAAACACAAAATGCAGGCGTAACTCAGCAGGTCAGGCATGCTGCATTGGAGAAAAGGAATAACTGACGTTTCGGGTCGAGACCCTTCTTCAGACTGAGTCAAGGAAGAGGGAATCTAGAGGTATGGTTCAATGGTTCTATGGAGTTTCATACAGATCTAAGCAAAGCTCTTGTCTAATTCCTACCTCTATTCCTACTTCTAGTTCCCTCCCCTCTACTTTCAGTCCGAAGAAAGGTTCTGACCCGAAACGTCACCCACTCTTTTTTCTCCACACATGCTGTCTGACCCACTGAGTTACTCCAGCAGTTTGGGTCTATTTCTTGTCTAATTGCCATTTTGGTGCAGTTTGAAACTCTTCAGGACAAGTAACATATCAGAAGGTAGCAGCATCATGTGAGCAGATCACTGGCCTCACTTGGCAGCAACATCTCCTTCTTTAACAGACTGTGCTTCTGAATGGGCACAGGGTTCATGAGCATCTCGGGACCATGCAGCTGGAAATATCTGGTCCAATTTTGCAGTTGTCACTTTTTTTTCCACCAGCTGAGGTTCTTTACTCCAAGGTAAATTGATTTTCTGTTTTTGGATTACAGTGTACTACAAAAAAAACAGCAAATAAGCTATTCCATCAACAGATACATCTGAATCATCTGCTATTATCTGAGCTGATACTGCAGATGAAGTAATACTATGCCTTCCTCTTGTAGTTTAGTTGTTCAATTACCACGAGCTTTGGGATTTCCTCCTAACCTGACAGGGGAATAGCACATATAAACTGGGAGGCTGGAGAAGGAAGAATGAGCTAAATAACTGTCTGCAGGGTGTTCCTTTAAATGGTGCATAAATCAATAACAAATAAATGGGAAAGATAGACATAAGAAGTGCATGCATTTGTCATCCACAACATGTAGGTTGCAGGATTTGAGAGAGGTAGAAGTTGAGAGCATACCAACATCCTCATTTGTCTCAGCATTATTGGCATCTCCATTTATAGCCAGTACTCAATCCTTTTGATGAAAAAGACCTTGCAGCCACTTATGTTCCTCATTAGTTTGTTAGCGTTGACAATGATTATGTATAACCAACTCCGGCAAAAGAGAAGAAAGTGTATTATGAGTGCATTGCAGTTTGTCTGCATTGGTGATGTATACCTTTTGAGATGAATTTACTAACATTGGCTCATGCGAGTGTTTAATGAACATTTTCCATCACTAGAGTCCATTCAATTTCTTCGATGTGCTTGTTCTTGTATTCACCAGTTTGTTGCACTGCCATGCTTGCAGTACCCTCTGAAAGTACAAAACATCTCCTTTTTCCTTCAGTGCATCTCATCGACAATGCAGTCTTGCTTTGAAAATTCAGGGAGAACATTTTCCTTTCCTATGTGTTCTACCGAATCTTCTAGCAAACTGCTGCCAGCACCAATTGCAGTCACAATGCACTATGTCTTTAAGAAGTGTAGGTCAGTTATAATGTAGCTTGAATTAATGCCAGTCATTCACAAAACTGTGTGAAAGCAATATACAGCATAGTTTATAGTTTATACCAGGCAATCACTGAAATCATGTTAATGAACTGGCAGCAGTAAGTTCTTCTGGGTCCTGCTCCTGCATAAATGGATGCACACTTTCAGCATTATCCATTTGATCCCTTGGTATTGCTTTATATTGAATGATGAAAATGGCAACTGATTCAGTACTTTCTGATCCTCACAACATTAGTATTCAAGAGATTATTCAGACTCTTCATTGAAAAGGGATAAAACGTGGAATACAGCAGGTTCTGATAAGAGAATAAGACCAGAACTGAAATATTAGCCTTTGGGGAGATATCACAACTGCACCCCTCCAATATCTTATATTAAACAAAGTTCAAATGTGAGCACAATTGGTAATGTGTTTTCCTCATCACATCTTGTCCTTCATAACCAGACAATTAAGATTAAGTGTGAAATGCAAGTATATCTCAGTGTAAATCAACAGCCAAGTGATGCACCATCTTAAGTAGAACAAAATATATTAACAGCTTGCGGGAAATAAATAAGAATACCTTAGAGGATAATATATATTTACAAACCAAATTTTAAAATTTCATTTCCAGACTTCATTGGAACATTTACTTCCTGTCATATTGCTATATTACATGACCTAAAAAAAATTATGTGGTGCACAAACAGATAAAGCAAATATCGTTGTGCTATACAACAGTCTCTAGAAATGATCCTTTGTTAAATGTCATCTGGTAACCCGCACAATGAAAGAGACCAAAACCAATTCAAATGAGAAATGAAATGTCACCTTGGGAACAAATTACATGTGAATAACTCTTGATTAAAAATATATTTATACTGTGCATTTGTGAAAAAAATATTTTGATGGGTATTTTCAAAAGGAAATAGCTTTTGACTTATTCATGTTTCACTTGATAAGTCCACTCCCCTGTCAAAGCTCATTAATTTGGTTCTTTAAATGCACTGCATTGTGGAGGAAAATGAAATATTTATGAATGCAAAAAAAAGTATATCTATTTATGTGCCAGAATATAAACATCTATTCACTGTGCTTCTGCCTCCACCATGAAACACTGTTTGGTTGTTTATTAGGATCCTAGTATTTTCCAAGTACTGTAGTGCATTCCTCAGCTAATTTTTATTTGGCTTGCTCTCCAGAATTTCTTGTCATGCACAGGCTTATTTCTCTGCATAAGAACTGCATATATTAACATTTTGAAGTAAAATGCTTGGTTGAATACAGAGCTGCATTTGTTTATGTCACCGGTTTATTACACTTGGAAATAACTTTTGCTTTATTCATAGATTTACTGCAGCAGTCCGTAAATTAATGGAATAATATGCCTCCAAGAAAGTAGGGGTAAAAGAAAGTAAAAAAATATATTTTCCAAGTTTCCTTTCAGCTTTCAGCTCCACAGTATCTGGCCTTTGCATCAATTTCTGTTATAGATTGGAACAGCTCAGTACAAAGTTCAAAAGAAAAATACTGTTTTAGAAAATCAAAGTCGACAATCTATATATCTGCTAAACCAAAAAAGAAGAGCTTCTCTGGATAAATTAATATCTTCCTCCATGTTCCACTTCCCACACAAAGGCAAGAAATACAAAAGGAAAAGAGATCAGTTTTAATCAATGATAATAGTTTACCCAGGTCATACTCTTTTTTTACTGATAAGGGGGATTAATGTAAAATAATATAACCAAGTATTAGTCATATTAAAATGAACAAAGAAATTGTAGGAGGTACACAAAAATGCTGGAGAAACTCAGCGGGTGCAGCAGCATCTATGGAGCGAAGGAAATAGGCAACGTTTCGGGCCGAAACCCTTCTTCAGACCCAATGATATTGTAGGAAATACTCAGCAGGTTAGGAAACATCTGTGAAGAAAAAAGCAAAAATATTATTTTAGGTTGATGATCTTTCAACTGAAGAGTGTTGACCTGAAATCCTAAGTCTATTTCTTTCTTTGTGAATGCTGCCAGCCTTGTTGAGTATTTCCAACATTTTATGTTATTAGTACAGATGTCAGGTGTCAGCAGGTTTTTGTGTTTTTTTAAGATTGCTGTTATTCCCATTGATTGAAATACTAGGCTGAGTCCCAGGAACCTCTATCTGGATTGTCGTCGTAAAAAATGTGGCCAGATATCATTGAAAGCTTAGGCTCTGTTGCAGGCTCATTGTGAAATTTAATAGATGTCGCTTTTCTGCAATTTCTTATTGGGCCTATTTCTTATGCTATTCGAAAGCCACTAAATAACTTTAAAATTTTGAGGAAATTCACCTTCCACAAAATTCAAAAGAAAAAGACTGTTTTAGAAAATCAACGAAGACAATCTACAGATGTGCTAAGCTAAATAAAAAGAGCTTCTCTGGATAAATTAACATCTTCCTCTATGTTCCACTTGCCACACAAAGGCAGAAAATACAAAAGGAAAATTGATCACTTTTAATCAATGATAATAGATTAATGATCAGCCATGATCAGCCATGTGGATGATCAGCCATGATCATATTGAATGGCGGTGCTGCCGAATGGCCTACTCCTGCACCTATTGTCTATTGTCTATTGTCTGTTGTCTATTACCTAGGTCATACTCAAGTATTTCTCAAAATACCCAAGTATTTCTCAAAATAACTGACTATTCTTTATGTGGTTCCCAAAGATCATTTAAAGGATATTCGTAAACACTGTGGATGTGGCAAGTAGTGTTAAAGCAACAAATATGAGGGTGAATTTCGCAATGGATATTGGCTTGTCTATTTCTTTTTCATATTTAGCTTTAAAAACGGTGCAAATTCTTTGATTCAAGAACGTTTGCTCTCATGACACTTTTAATTGAATTTTTCATCAGTCCTTTTCCTCAGGGGGTGGAGCCTGATCTGAGAAATTCAATTTTTTTTTTTCATTTTCTGCTTTCCGCTGTCAACATCAAAAAATTACAGCTCAGACCTAAACTGTGTTAATCACAGAGCAAAGATCCTTCTCCATCATAACTACACCAAACATTGTGCATTTTGATGTGATGTCTTGAGAAAAAGTACTGTGCAATCTACTTAAATGAAGCTGCTTCTGTATTCTTTCCTTCACTCGCTAAAACTGCATATTATTCACTGCTTCTGCATTGACCTTGCATATTTTTATTTGTGTTTTTGTTTTATATTTCCTTAACTTTTTTTTTCTACCTCTAGTTGCTATTCCAATGCTCACAGAATCATTCAGCGTGAAGGATGCTGTTCATCCCATTTGACCTCGGACGCTATTTTAAAGGAATAACCAATTTGTTGAATTCATCTGCTTTCCACATACTTCCACAATATTTGTTTTTTCTTTCAAGATCGTACACTTCATCGAGCAGTGCATTCCAAATCCCTACCATTTGTGCAAATTATAAAAAATCCATACTCTGGCTCTGATACCTCCACAAATCATATTATTCTTATGCCCTCTGATTAGCCCTCAGGTCAATTTCCTTTCTTTATTTTCCTTTATATTCGTCTGAAACACCAGGAAACCAGAGGTTAAGGGGAGAAGGCAGGAGAATGTGGTTAGGAGGGAGAGATAGATCAGCCATGATTGAATGGTGGAGTGGACTTGATGGGCTGAATGGCCTAATTCTGCTCCTATCACATACCTTAAGACCTTATGAAATGACAAATCCCCTAATGATCTTTGCTAAACGAAACACAATGTTAGTTTTTCCATTCTATCTCTCTAACCGTGATTCCTTGGCTTTTCTATACTCTCTCTGAAATACTTGTACTTATAGTCTTATGCTTCAAATAGGACACAGTGGAACAGTGCTTGATACTTTGTTCATTTTACCCTGTACCTCTTGTTAGATTACCAATATATTTATTAACTGTCTTGTTAATCATTACTGTCACCTTCTAAGATGTGTGTACAAATAACCTCTATTTGCTCCCTTGTTATAATCAGACAGTTTATATTTTAAAGTCTTCCTTCATTCCTTCTATATTTTTTACCATTGATTTTGATCTATCAGACGTCCCTATTTCATAACCATCTATATCTATTCATGTCCATTAATGTGATCAGGACTTCTTACATTTTCACATTTTATTATATCACATGAATATCCAAAAGCTGCAATGGTCCTATTAAAGCTGCAATGGTCATAACAAAGCGCCAGAGACCTGGGTTCAATCCCGACTATGGGTGCTGTCTGTATGGAGTGTGTACGTTCTCCCAGTGACCGTGTGGGTTTTCTCTGAGATCTTCATTTTCCTCTCACACTCCAAGGACGTACAGGTTTGTGGGTTAAATGGCTTGGTATAATTTCCCCTAGTGTGTGTAGGGTAATGTTAATGTGCGGGGATCGTTGTTCAGCGCAGACTCGGTGGGCCGAAGGGCCTGTTTCCACGCTGTATCTCTAAACTAAACTAAATTAAAGTCCCTTATCCAATTCAATTGTACACCTGAATTCAATCCAAAGAAAGTTTTTTCTCTTGATTGTTTGTTTGCTATTCTTGGTCAGTGTTATAGCCAAGCTGCTATCACACATTTATCCAGCTGTTTAAATGCTGCTATAAATTGACATGTGTAATCCATTATTAAATGAATTTTGAAAGCTCATATATACACAAATGTTGTCTTGGGGAAAGGTCATTGACTTGAAAAGTTAGCAGTTGCTTCTCTCTCCAGATGGTGAGTTTTGCCAGCATGCTATGTTTTTTCAACAGGGAAACATTTTATTCTCTCTGGCATCTCACCAGGAAATTTGGGCTGATTATCCTGAGGGGGTGTGGTCTCCATTGTTGTTGCAAATTGACCATGTTCCAAATGATTGTTTTTGGAGAGTTTTCCCACCATTAACTTCAACTGATTTGTCTGCAATTGCTAACTTTATAATTCACTCAGTTTATCCCCAAAGGTGTGATGTAGATGAACTGAAGGTAGGCACAAACAGCTGGAGTAACGCAGTGCGCCAGGCATCATCTCTAGAGAAAAGAAATAGGTGTGGTTTCTGTAGATCAGTGTCACTCATGTTATGAGTCATACTTTGTAGCTACGCCCACTAGTTTAACAGAAAGCTTCTCAGTCCTTTCTCCCTCAGTCTTGAGTTACATATTAAGATGAAGTTACCTATGCTGTAATACTAATAAAGTCTTTGGATCTTAATCACTATGTGTGACCTAAGTTATTCCAACAGCAGAAGCTCAACATGGTGTCAGAGTGTACGGACTCGCTCCTTGCTTAATTATATTGCTTTTATTTTAGTTTGTTGTTTTCTCCGGTATATATTACTATGGCTTCTGCTCTCAGAAAACCAGAGATCCTGGTGTTTGATGAAGACCTCGCAGAACGGTGGCACATATTTGAAGAAGATTTCTCAATTTATATTGAAGCAGCTCACCCTACTGCTGCTCCCGGTGTTCGTGCGTCAATTCTTCTTAATCTAGCAGGCACAGAAGCTGCTCGACGTGCCAGAAGATTTCATTATCAACAGGCTAGGTTTGACCCAGCTGGTGTCCAGATCGCGCCCGCTGAGTCTATCCATGCCCCTGATTGCCTACTACGCGAATTCCGACAGTTATGTGAGTTACGCACTAACTTGGTCATGAAGAGGCATTTGTTCTTTTCCCGAAGCCAGAGACAGGGTGAACCTGTGGAGATGTATGTCAGTGCCTTGAAGCACATTGCCAATCGATGCGATTTCAGGGATATATGTGATAGGCTAGTCCGTGGCCGTTTAGGCTATGGTGTCCACAATGATAAATTACGCGACGAGTTACTGCGGGATGCTGAGCTTACTCTAGAGACTGCTGAAAACCGCTGTCGCATTCTGAAATGGCTGACGCTCATACAAAAGTTTTAAGGCACTCTACTGGTCGTGAAATTAATGTTGCCTGCATGTCTTATCAAATCTCTCGCCGTTCTCCTCAAGTGCCCGACAACTCTATCGTGCGACCAATAGACAATTGTTTTAACTGTGGGGGTTCGCATGCTGCTGCTCATGACCGTTGCCCTGCGTATGGAAAATTATGTCGATTTTGGAACAAAAGGAATCATTTATTCAAATGCTGCCGCTCGCCGAGCAACAGACTTCAAATAAGGCAATCTGTTAATTCACTTGGCCATGAGAACTTGCTCTCGGAATGCTCTCAACCAGCTTAGACGGATTTGCAGGCTGCTAGCGAACGTTTTAATTTGGATGTGCATTCCCTGTCTGACTCAACACACAAACAACTAGACCCCAAGGTCGCTTTGCTCGTTAATGGCAAAAACTTTTATCTGAAAGTTGACACATGGGCCAGATATAATGTTATCTGTCTAGCTGTGTTGAAAAAGTTACGAAAAACAGAGACTGTCACTCCTACGGCTGCCTCCCTTCTCCCTTCTCCCATTTGCAGGAGGTCCAGTGCACTCTATCGGTCAAGTTGAGTTATGCTGCTGTCTTGACTCACGTGCCCACAACCTGAATTTCTATGTTGTTCGTGAGAATGTGCCGTCTCTGCAGGGTGCCAACGCTTGTCACAACCTGGGACTTGTCTCTTTCAGCCCTTCTGTTTGTCATCTGACTACAAACTGTGACTTTAGCCAAAAAATCCTGACACAATACAAAGCTTTTTTTAATGACAAGCTGGGCAGGCTGCCTGTTAAGTACACAATTACCATTAACCCTGATATAATCCCAGTTCTTCGTCCAGCACACAAGATTCCCCATGCTATGCGGGACCGTGTTCAAAGTGAACTCAACAGAATGGTGTCTCTAGGTGTGATTGCTCCCTTCGCTGACCCCTCGGATTGGGTCTCCACCACGGTTGTGGCAACGAAGAAGAATAAAGATGAAATACAGATTTGTATCAATCCTAAGGACTTAAACACAGCCATTAAACGACCTCACTATCCCATGCGCACTGTGCACGAGATTGCAGCGCAGATGGCTGAGGCAACTGTATTCACTGTACTAGATGCCAAGAGTTCATTCTGGCAGATTTCGCTGGAAGACAACTCCTCCAAGTTAACCACCTTCAGCACACCGTTCGGGCAATACAGATTTCTTCGCATGCCCTTTGGCATAAGCTCTGCCAGTGAAGCATTTAAACAAGCTATGGAGCAGTTGTTTACAGATTACTCATGCTCCATTGTAGTGGAAGACATCCACGTTGCTGGACGAACTGTCGAAGAACACGATGCTAATCTGACAAAGGTCCTGGATCGCGCCAAGGCCATTAACCTCAAGCTAAACCCTCAAAAATGCAAATTCAGATTAGTGAGGTGAAATACTTAGGCCATGTGTTCACTAAAGATGGCCTAAAAACGGATCCGGCAAAAAACAGTGCCATCAACGAGCTCCCAGCACCCACAGACGTGCTCGGTCTACAAAGTTTCCTTGGCATGGTGAACTAATTGAGCAAATGTATTCCGGATTTCAGTGAAATATCAGCCATGATACACCAGCTTACACACAGAGACACTGCTTGGACCTGGCACAAGCAACAGCAGAGGACATTCGACACTCTTAAGTAGCAGATGCCTTGTGCTCCTACTCTCGCTTATTTTTATCCTAAACGAACGGTCACACTGACTTGTAACGCTTCACAACACGGACTTGGAGCACCATGTCTTCAAAATGACGGTAGCGGCAATAAGCCCGTTGCCTATGCCTCGCACACTATGACTGACACAGAACAATGCTATGCTCAAATTGAGAAAGAGCTACTAGCGGTTGTTTTCGCCTGCAAGTAATTTAACGACTTTATCTTTGCACATACGGTCACGATTGAAACTGACCACCAACCTCTGATCAG
The DNA here is from genome assembly GCA_038087875.1 of Malacoraja senta. Lineage (NCBI taxonomy): Eukaryota > Metazoa > Chordata > Chondrichthyes > Rajiformes > Rajidae > Malacoraja > Malacoraja senta. The sequence continues at coordinate 15,108,108 of CM075979.1, read as the reverse complement.
CATCTTTAACAAACCGATTCATGCTTCTCCAGAGCGCTTACAGCGGATGCTGCTACAACTTCAAAAATATGACATTCTTCAGACCTACAAACGTGGTAAGGATATGTACCTGGCTGACACTCTCTCGCATGCACCCCGGAAGACCTGTGAGGGTTCGTCCTCACCGGATGATGACTTTATTGTAATGACTGTGTCCTTTATTCTCTCATCCTGTGTGGAGGATTTGGTTGCCCACACTGCTGCTGACACTACCTTACGGTCGCTCACTTCCGTCATTAAGCACGGCTGGCCAGACAAAGATTACAACATTCCGCTGCCAGTTGGCCTTTTTTTGCCGTCCGCGATGAGCTATTGCAGCAGGATGGCATTATTGTAAAAGGACATAAGGCTGTGGTCCCTGCTTCGTTGCACAGCAAGTATTTTAACGCTGTCCATGCAAGGCACCCAGGCGCTGAAGCCACCGTCCTACGGGCAAGAAACATGTTTTACTGGCCTGGCATGGCCGAATACATTACCGAGAATGTGGCTTCCTGTGCTGTGTGTAACAGCTTGGCACCTCTTCAACAAAAGCAACCACTTCTTTCACATCCGGCTCCTGCTCTCCCGTGGTCTACAGTGGCAACTGACATATTTTAATGGCATGGCAAGCAGTACCTGGTACTTGTCGATTCGTATTCTGGATGGTTTGACATTGATTTTCTTAGCAGCCCCACTTCTCGCGGGGTAGTTTTGAAGCGTGCTCGCCATTTTGCAGACCACGGGGCTCCGTGCATACTGTTATCTCATAACAGCAGTCAATTTACCAGCCAACACTTCAAGGAGTTTGCTGCACGCTGGGGTTTTCGCCTAATCACCAGCAGCCCTGAATATCTACAGTCGAATGGACTAGCTGAGCGGGCTGTCAAGAGTGCCAAACAGCTCATGGAACGAACGTACAGAGCTAATTCTGATGTGTACCTGGATCTGCTCAATCTACGCAACATCTCCTGCGAAAAACAGATTTTTCTCTTCCTGTGCGCCGGGTGTTTGCTCTTCCTGTGCGCCGTGTAGATGGCTGCACTGACGAGAGCTCCAAGTCATCTCAGCAAACTTGTGTGTATTTATTTTTTATTACTTGTTCTTTTTGTACATACTGTTCTTTCATGCATTCAGTATGATCGAAAATCAATTTTGGAGGTAAGAAAGTCAGCCAACGGGGACTTTAAGCCGGTTATTGATATCACGGACGACAGCCTCCCCTGTGTGCTTTGCTTACCTGCACAGCGGCGGCGGAGGAAAGCAAAGAGAGGGAAGCGTGTCGGCGTTCTGTGCAGAAGCCGGCAAAGAAACAACAAACCTCCTCTGCCCAGCATCCTGTTAGCTAATGTGTAATCCCTGGACAATAAACTGGACGAGTTGCGTGCACGGATCGAACACCATCAGGACATTAAGAACTGCTGTGTTCTGGTGTTCACGGAGATGTGGCTGGAGACCAGCGTACCCGACTGTGCCGTAACTCCGGAGAGTGTTTCCGTCTACCGACAAGGCAGAACAAAAGAATCAGGCAAGTCGAAAGGAGGGGAAGTATGCTTTATGGTTAACTCTTGGTGGGCCACGGATGTCTGCATTTTAACTACTCACTGCTACCCGCTTCTGGAGCTGCTGACCATTAAAGCTAGACCTTTCTACCTCCCGAGAGAGTTCAGCTCAGTCCTCCTTACAGCTGTTTTCATCCCCCCACAGGCTGATAAATCCCTAGCCCTGGACGAACTGTATAGGATGAAAGGTATGCTAAAAAGTAACGATGATCAAGGAAATGGTCCATTGTTAGCAGTGGGTCTCAGTCTGAGGAAGGGTCTCGACTCCAAACGTCATCTATTCCTTTTCTCCAGAGATACTGCCTGACCCGCTGAATTACTCCTGCTTTTTGTGCTTATCTCTGGTTTAAACCAGCATCTGCAGTTCCTACACATATAGATAAACTATCTTTTGGCATCAAACATTTTTCTGAAAGGAATGGAAAACTGGAGCCAGTGCCTCTGGCATTAACCATATAACCATATAACCATAACAGCACGGAAACAGGCCATCTCGGCCCTTCAAGTCCGTGCCGAACATTTTTTAATTTTTTTAATTTTTTTTATTTTTAAATATAAATAAATACTTCCCCCTAGTCCCATCTACCTGCACTCAGACCATAACCCTCCATTCCTTTCCCGTCCATATACCCATCCAATCTATTTTTAAAGGATAACATCGAACCTGCCTCCACCACTTCCACTGGAAGCTCATTCCACACAGCTACCACTCTCTGAGTAAAGAAGTTCCCCCTAATGTTCCCCCTAAACTTCTGTCCCTTAATTCTCAAGTCATGTCCCCTTGTTTGAATCTTCCCTACTCTCAATGGGAAAAGCTTATCCACGTCCACTCTGTCTAACCCGCTCATAATTATTGTTACTATAATCTTTGTTACTATACATTCGCTTGCTCTGTAACCCGGGGTGTTATCAACCCAATTTACCTCAACTTGTACTGTGGTAATCACTTGTTAATCCCAACTGTGGTCAAATCCTCTTCTGTGATAAACATGAATGTAAAATGCACATTTTGTACCTCAAACTTTCCTTATTTCATGTGTAGGAAGGAACGGCTGATGCTGGTTTAAACCGAAGATAGACACAAAAAGCTGGAGTAACTCAGCGGGACAGGCAGCATCTCTGGAGAGAAGGAATGGGTGGTTGAGACCCTTCTTGTCTTATTTCATCATCTGTTTTCTATACTGTTCCTAATCAACAAAACGTTTCACTTTCTCTATTCATACGGCTTCAGAACATTTTTGCTTCCTTTTATTTCAATCAACAATTTATTTTCATATTGCTTTTTTGGTCTCTTAATTACACTTGCCGTCCCGATTTTATACATTGAGTCTGACTTTCCCAAGCATTATCAAGCTGACATCTCCCATAAGACATATGTTTCTGCTTCTGCCTTTCATATCTGCACTTATATCAGTTTCACATTCTGAGATATTGGAGGATAGCTGGCAGGTTAAGCTAACAAAGTGCTTCATTAAATAAAAGAATTGACAGACGTACGTGGATCCTTTCATCCGCTGTACATATTCTCCACAGACGCAAATGGGCAGCCTGTCCACATTGTTGCAATGTATACAGTAAGCTATTCATCACAAGCTTTAATTCTTAAAGGGGAACACATCCAATGTGGGATGAGGCATCTACAGTATGTTTCGCCACTCTTTGTTAGACATTCATCTCCTATTACATATTTTTATTCTTGATTCAATGATTCAATGGCTATTCAATTCAATTCAGGATCTGTGGGTCATTGGCCAAGCCAGCATTTAATGGTCATTCCTCACTGGACTTGAACTAAAAGAATAATTAACCATAATTATGATAAAGTATAATTAAAAACCCTTCACCTTACAGTAATGGTGTAAAGGGCAGACTGGCTCAGATTAACTGACTTCTTGCCTTAAAGGAAATTAGTAAATCTGATGGCCTTTTAAAAAAGAAGTGGGTAGCTTCATAGGCATAGTGGTGTCGTGCCAGTTTAGAATATATTTAATTCACTCAAGCTGCATTCACCAATGTCACATTGGGACTTGAATTCATATCTAGATGATTATTCAGTTTTTTTGTATGCCAGCTGACAATTTAACTCCTTTGCAACAACTAACCTTCTATCACCTTCTCACTCCCACAGTTTATAGATGTTGAATTCTAACAGGAAGTTTGATGATAATAGAGAGTACCTTAGATTGGGAACTAGATAAGGCATCATAGAATGGACCATCCACTCTCTCTTAAGTATGAACCAACATGAGTTTAATATCCCTGGAAGGAATCCTTGACTTCATGGATAAATGTTCTCCCTCTTTCCCTCTGCACTCTAGAATATCGACCAGTACAGCACAGGAATAGGCCCTTTGGCCCATAATGTCAGTGTTGAACATGATGCCAAGTTAAACTAATCTTCTCTGCCTGTAGGTGTCCATATCCCTCCATTCCCCGCATTTCCATGTCCCTAACCAAAAGCTTCTTAAATTCCACCATTATATCTGCCTCAACCATCATCCCTGGTAGCATGTTCCATGCATTCACCACTTTAGAATTTAGACTTTAGACATTAGAGTTATATACAGCGAGGAAACAGGCCCTTCGCCCCACCAACCAGCGATCGCCGTGCACTAACACTATCCTGCGCACTAAGGACAATTTACAATTTTACCAAAGCTAATTAACCTTCATACCTGTACGTCTTTAGAGTGTTGGATGAAACTGGAGCATCCAGAGAAAATCCATGCGTTCACAGGGAGAATATACAAACTCCATACAGACAGCACTCGTAGTCAGGATTGAGCCCGGGTCTCTGGCACTGTAAGGCAACAACTGTACCACTGCGCCACAGTGCTGCCCCAACTCTGTGTAATATTGTTATTCAGAATTGGGGTGGCACAAAAACCTGCCCCACACATCTCCTTTAAACTTTGCCTCACTCACCTTAAGCCTATCCCCCCAATTCTGGCACCATTCTGGTAAACCTCCTCAGCACCCTTTCCAAAGCCTCCATTTCCGTCCTGTAACCAGAACTGTACACAGTACTCCAATTGTGGCTAAACCAAATTCTTTTTGAGCTGCAACATAACTTCTTGACTCTTATATTCAATGGCCCGACCAGTGAAGGCATACATATCATGAACCCATTGTACCATTCTATCTACTGTGTTGCCACTTTCAGGGAGATATGGGCTTGGACCCCAAGATCCCTCTGTATATCAATGCTGTTAAGGTTCTTGCTATTAACTGCATCGGAAAGCAAACTGTTCTCAAAATTATTAAATCCATAGCAACAATGAGTCATATTCTTCTTCCTAAGCAGTACCTTGTTTTTTCTCTTGCTGACTTACTCTTTATATGTTTTGAGATG
>CM075979.1:14944807-15102979 GCA_038087875.1 Malacoraja senta | reverse complement strand
GTCAACCCAACACAATCAAATGGTGATTCAACAATTTACTGATGGGATATTAGGCCTAGCCATTGAAGTCCAACAATTGAATGTACTGGCAGGTCCATGCCACTTGTCCACCATTCTTACCATGTGTTCTTCAGTTCGAAAAGTCTAAAGAAGGGTTCCAAACTGAAACAGCACCCATTCCTTCTATCCAGAGATGCTGCCTGTCCCGCTGAGTTACTCCAGCATTTACACTTCGATGTAAACCAGCATATGCAGGTCCTTCTTATACCTATTCATGTTCTCCAGGGATGCTGTCTAGCCCACGGGGTTATTTAGCTCCTTGGCTGTGCTCTGAGTGCACTTCAGAATCAATAGGCACAGTCAGTAAGATCTGGTTGAACGTGATCCAATTGTGTTTTCCTCTGCTCTTATCCTGGAATATTCCTTGAGAAATGTAAACTCATAGGATATGAAGCCAATTAAATATTGAGTGCATTTCCCAGAGGAACAGATATTGTTGCCTGTTAACACCATTTAAGTGGAGTGAACAAAAGAGAAGCAAAGGGTAAAACAGCCCAATCCTGTATTAGCCATAAATCTGTGTTAGTCTCACGCCACCTCAACGCTTTGCTGAGCTTGAACTTCCCAGCAGCTTGGTTGGTTTATCATCAGTACAAGCTGATCATTTATTGTCTTCACTTTTAAAAAGAGTACCGAGGCAATTTGAAAATTGGGGTTGTAAGATTAAAAGCTTCCCACTGAGCCTCTGACATTCAACCGGAGGTGAAGCAATTAGCACACGGAAATTCAAAGGGACATTTAATGAGTGGGTGAGAAAACAATCCATTGTTACATGAGCAAAAGAAACCCTGTTGTTTTTACAATCACCAATTTGTAGGTGCAATGTCAGATATACAGGGGAAAAAATAAGATGCAAAGAAAACCATTTTCCATCCCTTTAAAGACACTTCCTTTGTTCTTTCCAGGCTCTGCGTTGATTTAAAACAGTTCAACTCTAACATCTTCCAGTTCGGATGAAGATTTATCTACCTGAATATTTAACCATTTTTGTCTATCTCCATGTGAATTAGAACAAGACGGGAACAGCTCTGCAACTCACAATGTTCGTGCCAGACTTGTGCCAAGTTAAACTGATCCCATCTGCCTGTACATGATCCATATCCCACTATTCCCTGCACTTCCATGTGCCTATATAAAAACCTCTTAAACACCATGAACCCTTCCAGGCACCACCCGCACCCCCCACTCCCTCCAATTCACTGTGTAAAAAAAATCTTGCCTTGTTCATCTCTGTTAACTTTTCCCCCTCTCACCTTAAATCTATGCCAACTCGTCTTTGACTAATGTATATATTTCCTCTGGACCTCTTCCTACTGTAAAACCCTAGGGCTCGTCTTTGTGTGAAGACAACAGTTTTGAAGCTTCTTCAGGAAGTTAGCCTTCAAAGAAATTGCAACATCCCTTTATGAGTTTCTACACAAGCAATGCCCTGTATTTTCTGCTCACCAAGGTGAGATTGTTCTCCCTGTAATTAGGAAATGTATGCAAACAATTCAAGTAAGCTATGTCCTTGAGCTGAACTTGGAGATTTTTCCAGGTCTGTGTTAGATGGCCACTCTACAATGTTTTAAGACCACCAGAGATAGATTGTGCCTAATCACCAAATTATCCAAATTTGCAATGGAATTCAGAAGAGGGAAGCATCTCGAAATTTCGAGTGAAGATAGACACAAAAAGCTGGAGTAACTCAGCGGGCCAGGCAGCATCTCTGGAGAGAAGGAATAGTTACATTTCAGGTCAAGACCCTTCTTCAGACTGGTTAGGGCTGACAGGGTTGGAAATTTAGAGCCATGGACCAACATTGGATATGGGTAATTATTTCTTCAATCGTTGTAATATCAGTTCCAAGCAGATTAACAATATTATTTGTTTGCATTTATTTGGATGACCTCCAGTTGAAGCCATCAATAATAGCAATAGGAATAATAGGAATGACAATAATACCACCAAGTGGTTGTTCATTACCGCTACAACTGTACTAATTGTGGACTAAGGCATAATCAAAGATATTTCATTTTGGTCCCAAATATTAACACGACAAGCAAAACTTGCAATGTATGCTATGTAATTTTTGATAGCTGTGTGACATATGCTAATTGTAGGAGGCACCTGAAGCAGTAGTCAATGAGTGAAAAATAACCTGTCAGCTCATTGTGGAACGCGTTCACATTTGGAGTTCATAATTCTTATATTCTATTGATTTATTTAAAAAGGATGTATTTGTATATGGAAGATAGTCGTGCTTTTTGCAGCAGTTAAGAAGATACACAAGCCTAGATGTAGAAACAAAGAACTGCAAATGCTGCTTCATACATGAAGGGACACAAAGTGCTGGAGTAACTCAACAGATCAGGCAGCATCTCTGGAGAGCATGGATAAGTGACATTTCTGGTCTAGACCCTTTCTCAGACTGCTGACGCTTCGAGACAAGACCCTTCTTTAGACTGATGATGTTTCAGGTTGAGATTCTTGCACAGTCTGCGAATTTCAAGCCTGGAATTTCATTTATGGACCGAACTCAAAAGTTAGAAATGAAATATTACAAATGTTCTATGCATGTTGATGGCATGCTGGTCAAATGGACAGAAGCAATTCATCCCAGCACCGGGTACCATTCCCTCTGAAATTATTTGGACATGAAATTTGCATGGAGTTTATTTCTTCATGAATGATCAAAGTTGGTGCAAAAATGTGCAAAGTGAGCAAAACCACATTCAAAGTGAAATATGAAGCAAACCCTGCAAAATATCATCAGACATATGTGCATTAAATTGTGTCAACTGGAACATTAGTGCTTTGCTTCTGCATTATCCCGCCTGAGTGATCACTGATCTGCTTGTGACCAGATCTGACTGCTTGCTTCAGTTTGCCACAGCAGAGAGCTCTGTTCTGATCTGTACCTGTGCCACACAGGATTAAATGCACCCCGCCTCCCCTGCATTTTCTCTTTTCTTGGTGTACAATTGCTGTAACTTCCACAAAGCTGGTTGGCATGCCACAAAAGCTTTTCACTGTACCTCGGTGCACGTAACAATAAATGTAACACCCCCCCCAGAGGTGGGGCTCATCTCTGGGGGGGATGAGTACGCCTACAGGGATGAGGTGGAGCAGCTGACAGGGTGGTGTGGAGAAAATAACCTGCTCCTCAACACCTCAAAGACCAAGGAGCTCATAATAGATTACAGAAAGAAGAAAACGGACATTACACCACTAATCATCGATGGGGACTGTGTGGAGTGGGTGGCGGATTTCCGCTTCCTGGGAATCCACATTGAGGAGGACCTGACATGGAGCGTGAACACCTCTGCGCTGCTGAAAAAGGTCCAGCAGAGACTGTACTTCCTGAGGGTGCTCAGGAAGAACAACATCACCCAGAGACTGCTGCTATCCTTTTATCGGTGCTCAATAGAGAGCATCTTAACATACTGTGTATGCGTGTGGTACACCAGCTGCACAGCGGCTAAGAGGAAAGCGCTCCAGAGGGCTATTGACAACGCCCAGAAGATTATCGGCTGCCCTCTCCTCACCTTGGAGGACCTACACAGTTCCCACTGTCTCAAAAAATCCCAGAACATCATAAAGGACATTTTCCACCCCGGTCACTCCCTGTTTGAACTGCTGCCGTCAGGCAGACGGTCCAGATCAATGAGGACAAGGACAAACAGACTCAAAAACAGTTTTTATCCCACAGCAATAACTACACTTAATGTAGCCACCAAATGAGTACAGGTGTGCTACACACCAAAGGGACTGTGAAATCGACAGAAGAATGTTTTTTTTCATGTTATTTATTTTAGTTGTTTATTTTAGACTTTTGCTTTTAGAAAATGTGTGAATGGTGCACTGACTGGTTGGCATTTCTAATTCCGTTGTACATGTTTACATGTTATAATGACAGTAAAGTATTCATTCATTCATTCATTCATAGACTGCACAATACGGCTGATGCCCACTTCCAATGATCCCCTGTCAGGTTGACACAGCTGTTGAGCTCTCTGTAGGCAGTTGCATAAAGAAGTGTGTAGGTTGTACATAAGTGCACCAGAAGCACTCTTTTGGTTTTTTTAGGTCTTTTTGACATTTCTGATTTGTGGATCCCTTGATTGATGCAAAATGCTGCATCTACTTAGAACACCAAAAATGGGCAAAAGCCAATTTCTACAATTTTTTTTTTACTGTATGAAAATTTAAGTCTAAAGTCATATTGAACAAAGCAATGAACCGTTTGTTCCCACTAGCCTGCTCCGCCAATTAATGAGATCATGATGAACTGATTCTAACCTCACCCTTATAATCTAATCTACACCTGGTCGTTTATCACCCCTTAAAAACTTTCTACTATGGCTGGCTTAAGAGTATTCAAAATTATTGCATTGAGAAAGAGGGTTTCAATATTTAACTATTATTTATTCAGAAGACCCTACAATTGGAAAAATAATGTATCAAATGCCTATTTAGCTTGCATCGATGAAGCTCAAATTGATTTAAAATTAAAACAGCCCTTTTATTCCAACATTAATTTATTTTAATTTATACACCCTATAACACTTTAACTTGTTATATTTAAATTTTAGATTTAGCGCGGAAACAGGCCCTTCGGCCCACCGAGTCTGCACCGACCAGCGACCTCCACATATTAACACGATCCTACAAACACTCGGGACAATTTTACATTTACACCAGACCAATTAACCTGCAAACCTGTACGTCTTTGGAGTATGGTAGGAAACCAAAGATCTTGGAGAAAACCCACGCAGGTCACGGGGAGAAGGTAGAAACTCCGTACAGACAAGCACCCGTAGTCAGGATCGAATCTGGTCTCTGGTGTTGTAAGGTTCTGGTCTCTGGTGTTGTAAGGCTCTATGCCACCATACCACCCTGTTGATAAAGTTCTTCCTGCTGTACCTGAAAACAACGCTGCAAAGAGATGGAAACTTCTAAAAATGTTTGCATGGTAAATCTGAGGCCATGGCGAGTGCTGCGCAGATATGTCTTTGGACAGAAGGTATGAAGGCTAGAAAGATGACTTCAAAAAAAATTTCAAGGAAACTTGGAGCATTGAGATTATAGAAATAACTCACTTGTTCAAACTTCCTTGGTTCCTTGGAAACAGTTAAAACGTATATTTTATTTTTGGTAGAGTTGCTCAGGTGTGGTTGGAAAGCATAGACACAAGGAACTGCAGATGCTGGTTTACAAAAAAAGACACAAAGTGATGGAGTAACTCAGCGTGTTAGGCAGCATCTCAGGAGAACATGGATAGGTGACATTTCGGTTTGGAATCCTTCATCAGATTGATTGTGGAGGCAGAAAGCTGGAAAAGAGGATGAGAAGGGCAAAACCTGGAGAGGATAAGAGGACACAGGTGAGGGGAGGTGGTTGCTAGGCAGATGGTTCAACAAAAGCTACAAAAGAAGATACAAAATGTGCAAAATATGGATAGGAAAGGTATGAATTGTGAAGCTAGAAGAAGGAATATAGGTGGAATGAGAGGGGGTAGCGGCAAAATGGTGCAAGTCCATGTGGGGCACAGGGGAGGGAAGGGAGAATAAAAGGGGGGGGGGGTCGATTTGTAGGTTAGTTACCTAAAATTGGAAAATTCAATGTTCATACCATTGGGTTTTATGCTTCCCAAATTGAATATGAGGTCCTGTTCCTCCGGTTTGCGTCTTCTATCCTTATCTCACATCTTTTTTCTCTTCACCTCTGGGCTTTGTCCAGCCATCTGCCTATCAAACTCTCACCCCTTACTTCTATCCACCTATCACTCACCACGCTTTGTCCTGCCCCTCGTCTCATCCAGCTTTCTCCTCCCCACCACAATCAATTTGAAGAAGGTCCCCATCCAAACAGTCACACATCCATGTTCTCCAGAGATGCTGCCTGTCCCGTTGAGGTTCTCCAACACCTTATGTCTTTCCTTGGTCTTTCTCTTTAGCCTTAAAAATATATATCGTCATTGGAATGCGGTGAGATTACATGTATCTGGACAAGAATACAAAAGGAAACTTAGGGTTGTATAATTTATGTCTAGAATTCTTATCCACGTCTAACTTTCAAATGGTGTTTTAATAATGATTTGACATATTTTTTGTGATAATTAACATTGTTTTATTATTAATTTAACAAAATGGCCTTGTTAAATTTTATTATTAATTTAACAAAATGGCCTTGTTAATCTCGAAATGGCCAAGTTTCTTCTTTACATTGTTCAAACCAAGTTTATTCCAATGTCCCATTGAAATTATACACTGGCCCGTTCTTTAATCGAATGTGCTAACTGACTGCATTGGAGAGACTCACAGACTCACAATGAATCGTACTAGATAGCTCATGGTTTATTGTATTCAGCACAAGCACTGAACAATCCTTGAAGTTTACTCAGAGAATTAATGCATTCTTGAATGAGTGTCATGCAAGGAATATTGTTTTTCAGTGATAAGCAATCACATACATTTCAATTCATCTAAACCTGTCCCATTGATACTTGATCATTGTTACATCAGAAAACATTGATTACTAAAGAAACAACTTTTCTTTAGTTAGAGAGATATACATCATGGAAATTGGCCCTAGGGCCCTACCTTATCCATGCTGACCAAATTGGCCCTAGGGCCCTACCTTATCCATGCTGGCATAGAGTACAATTTGCCTGCATTTGGCCCATGGCCATCTAAACTCTTCCTACCCATATATATGTCCAAATGTCTTTTAAAAGCCATAATTGTATCTGCTTCTGTAGCTTTCTCTGGCAGGAAGACTGCATCTCAAAGGTAGACACAAAATGCTGGATTAATTCAGCAGGACAGGCAGAATCTCTGGAGAGAAGGAATGGGTGACGTTTCGGGTCGAGACCCTTCTTCAGACCTGAAGAAATGATTTTCAAAGATGTTATGGTTCTGCTTTCCTCATGGATGAATGCACAATAATTGTCTTAGGATAAATAATTCTACATTTATGCTGAAATTTAAGCATCACATACAAAATCTCGAAATGCAATATCTCATCACCTGTAGGTGAACATGTCCTTGTTGATTTGTTGCTGTTCATATTAAAAAAAATGCTAATGGAAGATCTTAACCATCCATCCATTGAACAGTATACAGCACGTCGTATTCAGTCTTTCTAAACTGGTCTGGATCCTGCACTTTTTAAAAGGAACACATACTTCCTGCCCGCCTAATGCTGATTTGGAACATGGTAGGTTTTGGTTTTGATTTCTTATCTACCTCTAATTTTCAACAAGTCTTTTAATGATAATTTGGCATTTTTCATGAGAATTAATGTAATTGTGTTATTGATTTGGTAAAAAGCTACCTCTCCTAAGTTTTTTTTGGCATCAGAGATTTTTACGAATCCCTTGAAATCACATTTCTCTGAAATTGCAAATTCTGAAAACTTATATAGGTGATCATGCCTAAATTTGAATCCAATGATTTCACTGAGCCCCAATTACTTTTAACCTTGGCCTTTGAGTTGCAGTATGTAGCAAGGAACTGCAGGTGCTGGTTTAAACCGAAGACAGACACAAAAAGTAGGTCTGAAGAAGGGTCTCGACCCAAAACGTCACCCATTCCTTCTCTCCAGAGATGCTGCCTGTCCAGCTGAGTTACTCCAGCTTTTTGTGTCTATCTTTGAGATGCAGTCTTCCTGTCAGGTACAAGCCAGAGTGGAGGATTAGAGAGGGGATGACATCCTCTGGATTAGTTTACTTAAATCCACATGTCTAAGGAAGGCGACAGCTGGAGGCTCTGAAGCAGCCTGGGACTCGTCTGCAAAGGGCACCGTTCATGACCCAGACTGGACTTTGAAAAAGGGCGCCAAAACCTGGTATCTCTTGCATGCGAGATCATTACACTATTTCTGTACAATTTGCTAATTAGGGATGTGCTGAGGTATGGCAATATTCTACTGGACTATATGTAAGAAAATGATTTCACTGTGCGTTTGCACATATGACAGTAAAAAACACCATTGATTAAAAAAGCACCATTGAATCATGAATGGTAACAGGAAGAGGAAAAGGATTAAGCCCAACATAAATTCCCCCTGCCCTTTCCCTCTTTAACTTTCCAACCCATGAACGTTCCGGAACCCGTTTCCGCGATGGCCCATCTACCCTGGAGGTTGCACTCTATCTCATCTGAGCAAGCACTGGACCCTTAAGGTCATAAGGTCATTAGTGATAGGAGTAGAATTCGGCCATTTGGCCCTTCAAGTCTACTCTGCCATTCAATCATGGCTGATCTATCTCTTCCTCCTAGCCCCATTCTCCTGCCTTCTCCCCATAACCTCTGACACCTGTACTAATCAAAAATCTATCTATCTCTGCCTTAAAAATATCCACTGACTTGGCCTCCACAACCTTCTGTGATAAATAATTGCACAGATACACCACCCTCTGACTAAAGACATTTCTCCTCATCAGCTTTCTAAAAGAACGTCCTATAATTCTGAGGTTATGACCTCTAGTCCTAGACTCTTCCACTAGTGGAAACATTAAAGCTAATGTGAATTTGCTAGTTAAAATCATCATGATCTCATATTGCCAAGGGCAAGCAGAAAAATAAATGTTACCAGTCCCCAAGATACTCACACCCTCCATCACAGTGAAACATCTCATGTTTACTTTGATGTTTACTTGCACCCTTACCAAATGTAAATTAGTTTTTGAAAATGAACTTTTCAAGTTTCAGTATAATTATTTTGAATAACTGAATAAAATGCTCTATATTGTCTGCCCTTTATAATTAACGGGCACTGCACTCCCTAACTTCATGTATTACTATTGGTCAGTAAATATTAAAAATATGATTCAACTGATGGACAACTCTGCCCAGCAAGTGGACTGGATTGTAATGGAGAGAGAGGATTGCTCCTCTGGAAACATTGGAGCGATCCTTCTCTCACCAATGAAACTGAATAACATAAATTATAACAAAATCCCAATTATACATAGCACAATCAGAACTTGGAAACAAATAAAACAAAATTTAAAATTAAGAAATTTATCGCTTTTATCTCCCATAATTAATAACCCTTCATTTAATCCCTCTATTACAGACAAATCTTTCATACATTGGGATAGACTAGGAATTAAAACGTTCGGGGACTTGTACGAAGCTGGAAAATTACTATCATTCCAACAATTACAAATAAAATATAAACTCGGAAATAATCAATATTTTAAATATTTTCAAATATGTGACTATTTGAAAAAATATACAAAAGATCAATATAATAGCCCAGCAGATGTATTGGATGAAGCAATGCAGATAAAAGCTGAATCAGTAAACTTAATATCATATTTGTATAATATTATTTTAAATGTAGAAATACCATCTACGGAAGGTATCAGAAGAGACTGGGAACAAGAATTAGCTATTAAAATCTCAAAGGAAAGGTGTAATGAACATTTATTAAACGTGCATAAATGTTCGATTAATATAAGACACACTTTAATACAATTTAAAATTTTACATAGATTATATTATTCTAAAACTAAAATCAATAAAATATTCCCAAATGTATCATCAATTTGTGATAAATGTCAATCTCAAGAAGCTACTATAGCGCACTCATTTGTTTTCTGTACAAAAATTCAAAAATGTTGGATTGAAACTTTTGAAATCTTTACAAAATTATTTAAAATTAAACTGATACCCAAAGAAGAATGGATTATCTTCGGAACAACGGAAGATAGTCCAGAACTAAATGTGTTCCAAAAGAAATTAATAGACTATGGGTTAATAACTGGAAAAAAGTTAATCCTAAAATTCTGGAAAAACGCTTCAATACCAACTATAAACATGTGGATTTCAAATATGTTCGAAACATTACACCTGGAAGAGATAAGACTCCTCCTGGCAGGTAAACCAGATCACTTCCACCTGACGTGGTCTGCATTTATAGAATTATTACAAGTATAGGGTGCAAAAGTACAAAAAAAAACTGAGGTCAGGTAAGGGGGGATGAAAGCTGGAGAGTTGGTATGTCCCATTTGCGTGATGCTTACAAAAAAGTATTTGTTTTTCTCTTTTCCCTCTTTCTCTTTTTTCTTCTTTTTTAGGGTCTATTTCTTAACTCTTTCCTTTTGTTTTCAATTTCTTTCTTATAGGGTCTTTGTCTTTTGTTTTTTTTGTTGTCACATTTTTTACACCTTCACTTTTTTCCTTCACTTTCTTCTTTCTCTCAATCTTATCCTTTCCCTTTATTAGTGTAGAAAATAAACGGAGTACATTAATTGTAATAAGCTATATGTGATGAGTACTAGTGTAATTGGTTGTAATGTAATGTACTTCTAATAAATAAAAAATAAAAAATAATAAAATAATAATAATAATAATTATTATTGTTTGTAATCAGTGACTTTGGTATCTATATTGCAAACCTGTGTACAGACGCCAGCCTTCTCCATCTCATTAAGTAGTCTATGGATCCAAGAAAGCTACTGTATGTCGTAAGGATGCCATTGAGACCAGTAATTATCCCCTTTTACCACAATGCAGTTAAATCCATTCCTATAGTCTTTCCCCATCACCCTGTATTTTTTTTTCTCTCAACCTTACTGGCTATGAGTTCGGGATCATAATCATTCCTTTTTTAAAACAAAACTTTTACTCTCACGTATCTACATGTATCACATTAACATTATCTTCATAAACGTAAGAAAAGGGATAATGAGTAGGTACGGTCACAGCATCAACACAATTTTGTAGACAAAGTATTACTAAAATTAAAATTGGATGATTTGGCATAACAGCTACATACTACACTAACTTTCTGTCAGATCACTTCATTTAATCTGTTCAGCATTATCTTCACTTCCTTCTTTACTTGTGCATTTCGCTTTCCCCAAAACAGATCATTAGCTCTTCACCTCAAGTATTTCTCGGGTAATGAATTCATAGAAACATAGAAACATAGAAAATAGGTGCAGGAGGAGGCCATTCGGCCCTTCGAGCCAGCACCACCATTCATTGCGATCATGGCTGATCGTCCCCAATCAATAACCCGTGCCTGCCTTCTCCCCATATCCCTTGATTCTCTCTTAAATCCATCCAGTGATTTGGCCTCCACTGCCCCCTGTGGCAGGGAATTCCACAAATTCACAACTCTGGGTAAAAAAAAAAATTCTCACCTCAGTCTTAAATGGCTTCCCCTTTATTCTAAGACTGTGGCCCCTGGTTCTGGACTCGCCCAACATTGGGAATTTTTTTCCTGCATCTAGCTTGTCCAGTCCTTTTATAATTTTATATGTTTCTATAAGATCACCCCTCATCCTTCTAAACTCCAGTGAATACAAGCCTAGTCTTTTCAATCTTTCCTCATACGACAGTCCCGCCATCCTAGGGATCAATCTCGTGAACCTATGCTGCACTGCCTCAATCACAAGGATGTCCTTCCTCAAATTCCATTTCCTAAACAATCTCAAAAAAATTGGTTGACCTGAATCGCTGATTTGGATTTATTATTTTAAAATATTTTTGGAAAGTGTTTTGAAGTGTGTACTCTCATAATTTTGAACTCTCTCTCCCCCCTCCAATCCCCCCTCCAATCCCCCTCCAATCCCCCCTCCATCCCCCCTCCAATCCCCCCCTCACACCCTCCCCCCCCTCCCCCCCCCCTCCCACACACATGACATCAATTTAATTTTCAAAGACCCCACTCGATATAATCAATAATATAATGAGTAACGTGCCATTCTGGAATTACTGAACCGTACACAGTCTGTAATATCATACAATTAACTGAGAGCTTTAGAATTGGAGTGTGTTCCCTCAACAAGGTAACCAAGCAAATCTTCAGATTGATCAAATGTCTATAATTACATCCCTGCTGTTCTAGCTGGACTTGTGCTTCTTTTACCGATGACATGTCTTCACTCTAACAACTGAGAAGCCATAATTACCCTTTTTTAATCTTGTAGACGTTAATGTGCAAGGGATTAATTGCTTTTCCGTATATCTATTCTGCTTTTGCTTGAGGCGTGTTTGTACTTTGGTCCTCCAGTTCTGTGCTTAGCACAGCCAAGCTTCGCTGCTTAAGTCCACAATGTGATCAAGTCTCATTTGAGTTACTTTCCACTTATTGATTTGGGTTGAAAACAGTGGTAACAGTTTACTGCTAATCGAATGAAAGTAACATTAAAACCATTATTGAATGAACATTCAATTCCTTTTTATTAGTTCACTGGACATCACTGAGAATCCCAACATTTATTGGCCATTGAACCCAATGGCTTATGAGGTCATTTCTTATGCTGAATTATCATTAATCACTTTAGTTGTTTGTATTCACAATAAAAGGCCAGAGTGAGTAAGAGTGGTGGATTTCCTTCAGCAAAGAACATTTACAGAGCCAGATCATTTATATAATCCTGTAAGTTTATGGTTGCCTTTTCTAATACAAGTTTTTTAATGCCAGATTTATATTCCCCACCTGCTATGCTGTGATTCAAACTGATATGTCCAGATCAATAGCCCTGGCCGCTGGATACTAATCCAGTAATTTAAATACTATACCTATTAAGGGCGGCAAGTTGGCGCAGCGGTTGAGTTACAGGGCCAAAGACTAGGGTTCAATCCTGACTACGGGTGCTGTCTGTATGGAGTTTGTACCTTCACCCCATGACCTGCATGGGTTTTCTCTGGGAGATCTGGCTTTCTCTCACACTCCCACAAAGACGTACAAGTTTGTAGGTTCATTGGCTTGATAAAATTGTAAATTGTCCCGAGTATAGGTAGTAGAGTGTAGGAAAGAACTGCAGTGCTGGTTTAAATCAAAGGTAGGCACAAAATGCTGGAGTAACTCAGCGGCACAGGCAGCATCTCTGGAGAGAAGGAATGGGTGACGTTTCGGGTCGAGATCCTTCTTCAGTCGGAAGAAGGGTCTCGACCCGAAACGTTACCCTTTGGTAGAATGGTGTTAGTGTTCGGGGATCGCTCGTTGGTGTGGACTCAGTAGGCCAAAGGGCAGGTTTCCGCACTGTATCTTGAAATTAAACTCAACCTCTAGACCCAATTCACCAACATTCTATGTCACAGTTTCCAAATAGTTCATTCACCATATTTTAACATTTCTGTTGAATCCAAGTTATATCAGGGCAGACATAAAGACAGCTGAAAGGCAAGGAGCAAACTAGCAGGCAAATGGAAAAATCATATGAAACTTCTGGCTAAGGAAGAGAAACACCTGTGGACCTTTATCAAATTAATGCTGTCAATATTATGTGAAATTTCTATGTATGTTAAGTATGTACATGTGTTGAATGATGTTTGGTATTTCATGCAAACATGCCTTATTATTTTGCTGAACAAGTTTCCTTGTCATGTTAAATGTTGTGATCACTTGATAACCCCAAAGGACATTATGATTGCAAGGTGAATTTGAGTCATGCATGTCTGTGGAAAGGAGAGAACACAACTTTAGCAAAGTAACTGACTGGGTTAATCTAAGTAAAGGGGTGGGAGATTGCAACGTTCATGTGGTCCGCCCTGTTTCGACGAATGCAATCAACCCGGTGTGCACAATCAAATAAGATCAAATAGAACAAGTTGTCCTACAACTTTAGGCTGTGCACGCCATACGCAAGAAGAAGATCTAAGTAAATGCTGCAGATACGGCACAGAAGTGCAGCGCTTAATGCTACTGCCTCTCAGCTCCTGGGATTTGCATTTAATCCTGATCTCCAGTACTGCCCGTGCAGAATTGGCATAATCTCCCTTTCACCATGTCAGTTTCTGCCAGGTGTTCAACAGGTCAGGTATCATAGCGCCATAGAATTGTACAATGCAGGAACAGGCCCTTCAGCCCACCACTTTCATGTCAACCTTTTTGTCCATCAACATCAATCCCATTTGCCTGAATTAGGACCAGATCTTTCTCTGCATTTCCCATTGAAGTCTCTGTCTAAATGCATTTTAAATGTAGTGAAAGTATCTAATTCCAGCATCTCCACTGGCAGCATGCTCCAAATATCAAGCACTCTCTGTGTGAAAAGAATGTGTCCTTTGATTCCTTTTAAAACTCCTTCCTCTCATCTTAAACCTATGCTCTAATATTTTGGTATCCCTACCAAGGAGAAAAGATTTTGACCACCTACTCAATATATGCCTCCCACAAACGTGTATATTCTATCAGGTCACCACCCAGCCTCCCTAGCTCCAGGCAAAAGAAGCCAAACCTGTCAATCTTTTACCATAACTAAAGACCTCCAATCTGGATTGAAGCATCTGTGCAACAAGAAACCGTTTCAGTAAGAGGGTAGTGAATCTGTAGAATTATTTGCCACAGAAGACAGAGGTACAGTAGATATATTCTTGATTAGTACAGGTATTGGGTATTATGGGGAGAATGCAGGAGAATGGGGTTAGGGCAGAAAAATAGATCAGCCATGATTGAATGACGGAGGAGCCTTGATGGGCGGAACAGCCTAATTCTGTTTCAGGTCTAAGATCCTGTCAGATCCAGGACCTTTGAGAACGACAGAAGACAGATTAGTTTTCACTTGTGGAGAAGGCCGAGGAAGGCTAGGGAATATCTGTGAGAGGGTGAGACCAATTGGGTTAATATCACAGAAGAAGGACATAATTCTTCTTTGTCTGTGTTAATTGTTGAGAATAACAGTATTATGGGACATGCACACCGGGCCAGACTATACTAATGGAGCTGATGGTAGTTCCAGGCTGTTTCATATACTACCGCTGTGCCACCGTGCCAGCCTCAGCATGAAAGGGTGATCTTGTCAGGGTGAAATTCCATACACCATGTGGCACACTTGCAATCCAGAAATCCATTGAGAAACCGTTCTTCAAAACCATTAAGCCTTCTATTACCAAACCAATTTTGTATCTAATTTGTCAATCTTCCCTGGATTCCAAGGGCTTTAATCTTCTGAACCAGTCTGCCATGTTGGACCTTGTCAAAAGCCTTGTTAAATTCAAAAATAGATAACTTCTACACATTCCCTTCATTAATATGCTTAGTTATGCTCTCAAAAAATAAATCAAATTTGTAGGACAGGATTTCCCACAAACAAAGCCATGTTGACTATCACAAATCAATATCTGCCTTTCCAAGGGTAAATAAGTTCTGTCTCTAAGTTCAATCAATAACTTGGACGGCATGGTGACGCAGCGGTAGAGTTGCTGCCTTACAGCGCTTGCAGTGCTGGAGACCTGTGTTCGACCCCGACTACAGGTGCTGCCCGTACGGAGTTTGTACATTCTTCCTGTGACCGCGTGGGTTTTCTCTGAGATCTTCGGTTTCCTCCCTCACTGCAAAGACATACAAGTTTGTAGGTTCATTGGCTTGGTATAAATGTAAAATTGTCCCTAGCGTGTGTAGGATGGTGTTAATGTGCGGGGATCGCTGGTCAGTGTGGACTCGATGGGCCGAAGGGCCTGCTTCCACACTTTATCTCAAAACTAAACTAAACGTAACTAAACAAAACTAAAATATACCCACCATTGATATAGGACTCACAGCTGTAATTATCTTGATTACCCCTGCTACGCTTCTTGAATAAAGATAAATATCTCCTATCCACCAGTCATCTGGTACCTTAGCAATGGCTAGTAAAGATGCAGAAATCTTTGTCATAGCCCCAGCAATTTCCATCCTTTCTGCCCATGGCAACCTGGGATACATCTTACCTGGCCATGTGGATTTATCCATCTTTATTTATACTAAGACATCTCACATTCCTCCTACTATATGTTAACATACTCCCACATATCACCATCAATCTCACTAAATTCTCCACCTAACATATATTTCTCTTTGATGAATGCACGAGAGAAGTATTTATTTGTCTCCACTCACAAGCCCTGGCTCCATGCACAGATTGCCACTCTGATCCCTATGGAAACCTACTCTTTCTTGGCTATCCTCTTGTTTCTAATACACTTATAAAATAGGGCGGCAATATGGAGATGTCTCCTCCTCAATTACCTCCCCTTCTATCATGCTTAACACTCTGCACTGTTGATCTGTACTTTTGCCCTTATTTTCCACATATATTGTATCTGTGAACTGGTGCATGAGAAACTTGTGCAGGTGCCAGTGCAAATGTCCTCTGCATGCCAGTCAATTTGGGCTAATCTGTGAAAATAAAAATAATTCACTTATGTTAGGCTATTAAAAAGGGTTTTATTTCACAGTATTATGTACTGCATTCGCACAGACTTTTGTGAACAGATAATGCAGTACATATAATTACAGGTATTATTTGGGACTAAACTTCACGTTTATTTAAGTGAGATAGACAACATTACAACATTATGTTGAAGGAAAATCAGCTTCATGGGTGGATAATCCCAAATTAACTTTCATCAACCTATCCATGTTCTTAAGGCCAAACAATAGGACAAAAGCATTTTCCATCTTTGGGAGAGTTTTTCAAACAGTAATCCTCTTTCAGTGGCAGGCAGTTGAAATATATTGTCATTTTACAGCCCTGAATATGTAAGAATAGTAAAATCATAATAGATTGCTCAGCAGATTCAAAGTGTAGTTTGATTAGTTCAGGTGTAGTTTGATCAGTACAAGTGTCAGCGGTTATGGGGAAAAGGCAGAATAATAGGGTTAGGAGGAAGAAATAGATTAGCCATGATTGAATGGCGGAGTAGACTTGATGGGTTGAATGGCCTAATTTTGCCCTTATGACCTAAAACAGTTGTATTTAATGCCGGATAAGGTAACAATCAAGCTTTATAATATCCGAGACACACCACAACCCCAACCCAATTTTATGTCCAGTTCTGAAATCTAGGTTCATGAGTGACAATGGAGTTGATAGAGGGAAATGTGAGTGGACTAAAACTCCAGAGTTTTAGTCCTGAGGCATTGATGCATGCGCTGCTTTGTTCTGTACCTTCTCATACCCCAATCTTCCCCTCCCTGACTCTCAGTCTGAAGGGCCACAACCAGAAAATGTACCTATACCTTTTCTCCAGAGATGCTGCCTGACCCACTGAGTTACTCCAGCATTTTGTGTCTATCTGCTCGTGGACTGATCTCTATTGCTTGGTTTCTAAACTAAAATAAAACTAAACTAAAATAAAAAGCTGAATGAATGCAAACATTTTAACATGTGAGGGATACTTCTGAAAGGTATGTTTTGCAGGGATACAAAATTACCAAGGAAACTGTGAAAGTTAATCCAGCATAGTGATTTATTTTGTTAAAGAAGGAACTGCAGATGCTGGAAAATCGAAGGTACACAAAAATGCTGGAGAAACTCAGCGGGTGCAGCAGCATCTATGGAGCGAAGGAAATAGGTAACGTTTCGGGCCGAAACCCTTCTTCAGACAGAAGGGTTTCGGCCTGAAACGTTACCTATTTCCTTCGCTCCATAGATGCTGCTGCACCCGCTGAGTTTCTCCAGCATTTTTGTGTACCTAGTGATTTATTTTAACTGTGGGTAGGAGAACATGTTCAAATGAGTTCAAATGAGCATATGTGTGGCGGTGCCTAACGGCAGCGGCTCGACTACAGTCCGTCTGTCTTTTAAAAAATTTTTGTCTCGTTAAATGTATGTCTTGACTCTAGTTTTTATTATTTTTCTTTAGCTGTGTATATATGGGGGGGGGGGGGGGGGAGACCGTTTAATCTCTTCCCTGTACGGGGACCCGACTTTTTCCCTGTCGGGTCTCCGATGTCGTTGGGCCTAACATCATGGAGTCAGCGGCGGCCTCTGGCCAGGACCAACCTGAGGACTCCAGTCGTGGAGCCTGCGGACCTGACATCACGGAGCTGGCCATCTTCGGAACGGGAAGAGCTGTGGTGGCGCGCGGCTGCGACCCGACTTCGGAGCTTCGGAGGCTCCGGCCGCAGGCCCGGTGGACAGGAACATCGGGAGCTCGCAGGTCCCTGGTGGGAGACCGCTTTTCGGAGCTCCCGCAACGGCAACTTCTCCCGCTGGAATTGCGGGGTTTAAAGGACTCGGAGCGGGGCCTAACATCGCCCGGCGTGGCTTAAACGGCCACAGGACTTACCATCGCCCGTCGGGGGCTTTAACATCGTGAGCCCCAGTCACCTTGACGCTGCAGTTGGACTGCTGGACCGCGGGAGAAGAACAAAGGGAAGAGATAAGACTTTGCTTTCCATCACAGTGAGGAGATGTTGGAGATCCACTGTGATGGATGTTTATATAAACTGTGTTCAGTGTGGGTCTTGTTTTTTTTTGTTTTTTTGTAATGTAAGACTGTAGAAAATGCGATTCCGTTCAAACCAAGCTGTTTGAATGACAATAAAAGGCATTCTATTCTATTCTACTTAATTTCGAGTCAGATGAGAGCCAATGTTTCCTCACAAAAATCAGCATGTTTGTATTAATCAAACAGGTTGCCTTCTTC
The DNA here is from genome assembly GCA_038087875.1 of Malacoraja senta. NCBI lineage: Eukaryota > Metazoa > Chordata > Chondrichthyes > Rajiformes > Rajidae > Malacoraja > Malacoraja senta. The sequence goes on along the minus strand of CM075979.1, from coordinate 15,084,560 downwards.
GATAAGTTCAGGGAGGGATTTCTTACATGGTGTCACACTCTGAGCCCAGAATTTTCATTCATGAAAGTGTGGTGGGTGTATGGAATGAGCTGGTAGAGGAGGTATTTCAGGCACGTTTTATAACAACATGCAAAAGACACATGGACAGGTACATGGATTGGAAAGGTTTGGAGGGATATGGGGCGACTGTAGGCAAATGGGACAAGCTTAGATGGGATAACTAGTTGGCATTGATGTGTTGGGCAAAGGACCTGTTTCCATGCTGTATGACTCTACGATTCCATGATTCTAATTTTAGTTTGGCCACTGAGAAAATGAGCCTTGTTGAATTAGCCCTCACTTGGCCTCATTAAACATTTTTTCACAAGAACCAATCCTTCCCACATCTGTCCTGCTCCCGGTCTAGAGCTGTTATCATTTATTTTTGCCACTTCAAAGATAAAACTCATAGTCACACAGTTGCACAACATGGAAGCAGGCCTTTCCGCCCAACACACCCATGCTGACCAAGTTGCCTTCCTCAGCTAGATCCATTTTCCTACATTTACCCCAAGTCTATCTAAACTTTCCTAGCCATGAATGCCTTTTTGAAAAGGACATAATTCTATTTTTTTCCTCTCCTTTATCCATCATCAGGCTTTAAATACAATGAGCTTCTACACTCCATTGCATTATTTACACACCCTATCTCATGACTTCTTTGTGAACTTAAGCAAATTATAACATATCATTTAATAGCAAGTAGTTACTAACTAGATTATTTCCTTGAAGAATTCCAAGAAAGACGTGAGGCAAAACACTATTCTGGGAAAAGTTCTAATCCTTATTGATTTCCTTATCATAACTAAAACTTGGATTCTATAGAGTATGCTGCATCATGTAAGTACCTTGTAATATCAAATATTCTACATCATGAACTGAACACAAAGTAAATAGACACAGCTCTTCATTTTGGTTACCTTCCTCATATGATTTCAAGATTTCACTTAATTTGTCACTTTCTGAATCACATCTAAAATACTTTTTTGGAAAAATCACCACACTAGGTTCTGGGAACCATAGTTTCATTCACATGACCATCATCATCATTGGTGATCACTCAAAGTTGAGTATGATTGTCCTCTAGGTGGGTCCTGTCTGTGGATCTTGAGATGGCTGAAGAGGACGATCTTGGAGCCACAGAGTTTGTTATGTCCATCTATGTGGACGTCTGTGTGCGACATATTTTAATATAGGGAGACCGATGCACGGACATCCACCACATGATGTTTGACCGAGATAGACCCAGGTCCAATGGCTTGGCCGTCTTCCACCTTCTCTACCATTGCAGTCGTCCTCCTGCTAGCCAGCCACCATAATCCACCAGTTTAAACACTGAGGTCTTCATCTTGGGCCGTGCTTTGTCAGGATCCTCCTCCTCGACCTGCCCAGCATGGGTGACCCTACCAGCAGCATAGATCCAGACCATTTAGCTTTCAGGATCTTAGGCACACACAAGCTTCTGCACCAGGACAAATTGGTGACCCTCGAAGAAGGGATTCTGTAATATCTAATCTATCACAATCTAATATCAACTTTATTCTTAAAGAATAGCACATTTCCAAATGTTAATTCCACATAGAAATCAGTCATTATTATGTTTCTATATTGTCCAATCGCTCTGCTGGCATATAATATGGGTACTTTATTTCTAATATTTAGTTTAGTTTAGTTTAGTTTAGAGATACAGCACAGAAACAGGCTCTTCGACCCATCGTGTCCGCACCGACCAGCCATCCCTGCACATTAACATTACCCTATACACACCCTAGAGACAATTTTACATTTATACATTTACTTTATACCAAGCCAATTAACCTACAAACCTGTACGTCTTTGGAGTGTGGGAGGAAACTGAAGATCTCAGAGAAAACCAACGCAGATCACGGGGCGAATGTACAAACTCCATACAGAGAAGCACCCTTAGTCCGGATCAAACTCGGGACTCTGGCGCTGTTAGCCAGTAGCTCTACCGCTATGGTTGACCTACTGCCTTACAATAGATGGTTGAGTTCATTGGGCCTCTCCCACTCTCCTGTCATCTATAATCATTCAGTTACCTCTCAGATGTCCCATTGGTCTTGCTTTAATCTCCAAATTGTCATCTTCCCCGTTTGGGAGGAACCACTACTAATGGTCTCCTCTCACACCATACTCAGCCACACCACCCCTACTTCCTTCCAATCTCCCTGAACTCACCACCCTTGTTAAAGGGAGCAAAATGATAAGAAAAGTAACAAATGTTATTTCTATTAAACATGCGACCATCAAGGTAAGTGAAGGTCATGGAAGGATGAATTTCTCTCACAATTAAAGCCAATGCCTTCCCTAATTCTGGCATATTCACCTTCTCTTATTTTCCCCAGTACTCTTACATTGAGACACAGTTGCATTCTTCAGATTCATCTTGTGGTATGTGACCGTAACAGACAGTCTGTGGGTAAGAGATTTGACCAGTAGCTGCTAATACGGTGATCAATATAGACAAAAAATCGTAATTATTTTCCTTAATGCTAATCAAATTATTGACAGGCAATTGATTATATTAACCCAGATTACCGAGGTGAAATTCAATGAATGGAGAACATTTTAAATAAAATGTGTTATTCATTTGACAAATTAAATCATCTTCATTTTGGACAGTTTTCCATTATGAAGTCTACCACAATTCATTCCTGCAAACAACCGTCTACAATCATCTGTTTAATTGCTGATGAAACTTTGCTAATCTTTTCCTGTACGTTTTTGACTAGTGTAATCAATCTGGTTGTAAAGATGAACGTAAATGTTCTTTAGTTTAGTTTAGAGATACAGGACAGTAACAGGACCCGCCAAGGACGTGCTGACCAGCGATCCCCGCACACTAGCACTATCCTACACACTAGGGACAAATTACAATCTTTACCAAAGCCAATTAGTCTACAAAACCTGTACGTCTTTGGAGTGTGGAAGGAAACTGGAGCACCCAGAGAAAACCCACGCAGTCACGGGAAGAATGTACAAACTCCATACAGACAGCACCCATAGTCAGGATCAAACCCAGGTCACTGGCAGTGTGATGCCACAACTCTACCACTGCGCCACCATGCCACCCCTATAAATTTGTTAGATACTTCCACTGTCACCAATTTAAGAGACTGCAGGATACGTGCAAATCAGTCTCAATATCTGAGAAAGGGAACAAGGCCAATTGATTTAGGTCCATTGCACCAGATCTGAGCTATGCTATTTTTGGTATATGAGGACTTTGGTGAGCTTCAAGCTGTAATAGGAGATGCCATCCACTGCTTCATGTACTGTAGGTGTACATGTGTCGTAAAACTGTCAATTCACCAGCAGATTGTACAGATCCATTTATACCCCCCTGACATTGTAGTGTTGAAAAGAGCATGGTTGATGATGATGCACAGGGGCATGTACAACTTTCTATTCAGACATGGGGAAGAAGATGACAATTTTCTTGTGATAGAGTCATAGAGTGATACAGTGTGGAAATAGGCCCTTCCACTACACTAGTCCCACCTGCCTGTGTTTGGTCCATGTCCCTCCAAACTTGTCCTATCCATGTATCTGTCTAACTGTTTCTTAAACATTGGGATAGTCCCAGCCTCAACTACCTCCTCTGGCAGCTTGTTCCATACACCCACCACCCTTTGTGTGAAAAAGTTACCCCTCAGATTCCTATTAAATCTTTTCCCCTTCGCCTTGAACCCATGTCCTCTGGTCCTCAATTCCCCTACTCTGGGCAAGGATTCTGTGCATCTGATCTTCCCAGGTATGTCATCAAACTGCTAACCAAGCAATCCTAATGGTCTTATCAGTAAGTAAAGAAGTGACAACATTTAAAGTGAGCCTTATGGGTGCCTGAACAACCCAGCAATAGGTGCATTAGTGGGCAATAATGATCTTAATAAAAAGGGAATAGTGCAGGAAAATGCATGTAACCTGGAACTATGGTGGAGATGGTATTGTGCACTCTGTAATTCACATGGAGAACAAGGGCAGCCGTTAAAAGATTTATAAATATATTACTTCAATTGCAAATCGTCACCCAAAATCACAATCACAGAACAGACACCCATCTCATGGGTGAACTCAAAAGATATGTGCAAGTGGTGTCAAAAGACTTTTACATAATTGTAGTCAAGAGAATGGGTGAACATGTAGGAAAGAACTGCAGATGCTGGTTTTAAACTGAAGATAGACACAAAATGCTGGAGTAACTCAGCGGGACAGGCAGCATCTCTGGAGAGAAGGAATGGGTGACATTCCGGGTTGAGACTCTGCTTTAGACAGATCAGCAGTCAGTCTGTACCCTATCTATACCTCCTAACCTCTTATAATTTTACACACTTCTATCAGGTTACCCGTTAGCCTCTGAGTTGGACATTGGAACCTTGATTTTGTTCTTCTCAATTGTAAATGTTGATTGCAATGTTCAATTGTTTGATAATTTCGATTTTGTTAATATCAATGTCTTTAATGTCTTTACTTGTTCGGAATAAATAAATAAATAAATAAATAAAATGCTTTAGAAAAAACTATCCGAGTTTATTCAACCTGGTAGCTAATAATCTTAAATCCAGGCCACATTCTGGTCAATTTTATCTGCACCCATTTCAAAGCTTTCAAATTTCCTCCTGTAATGCAATGCCAGAACTTTATGAAATGCTCCAAAATGGGGATACAAGTAAGTGCAGATAATGGAATCTCAAGCAAATGATAAAGTGCTGGAGGAACTCAGAGGGTCATATAACCATATAACCATATAACAATTACAGCACGGAAACAGGCCATCTCGGCCCTTCTAGTCCATGCCGAACACTTACTCTCACCTAGTCCCATCTACCTGCACTCAGACCATAACCCTCCATTCCTTTCCCATCCATATACCTATCCAATTTATTTTTAAATTATAAAAACGAACCTGCCTTCACCACTTCCTCTAGAAGCTCATTCCACACAGCTACCACTCTCTGAGTAAAGAAGTTCCCCCTCATGTTGCCCCTAAACTTTTGTACCTCAATTCTCAAATCATGTCCTGTTGCTTGAATCTTCCCTCCTCTCAATGGAAAAAGCTTATCCACGTCAACTCTGTCTATCCCTCTCATAATTTTAAAGACCTCTATCAAGTCCCCCCTTAACCTTCTGCGCTCCAAAGAATAAAGACCTAAAGAATAAAGTAATGCACCATCTGTACAGGGAATGGATAGATAAGGTTTCTGAACTGAACCCTTCTTCAGACTGATTGTAGCGGAGAGGGTGGAGAACTGGAAAAGAGATATCATGCTATTTACTGTAAACTTTCCTCCCACTTTTGACCTTCTTATGTACAACATTTCACATTTCATCTGTCATTTCTCTGTCCATATTTCCAGCTGTTTGATATCTTGCTGTATCCTTTGATAAGCTTCCTCAAGTATTTAATGACAATGTTCACAATGAACATCAACTGAGGGTGGTCTATTTCAGAATATGAGATATAGTCTCACAGCGCCTCTACTTCCTGAGAAGATTACGGAGAGTCGGTTTGTCAAGGAGGACTCTCTCTAACATCTACAGGTGCACGGCAGAGAGCATGCTGGCTTGGTTCGGCAACTTGAGCGCCCTGGAGAGGAAAAGACTGCAAAAAGTAGTAAACACTGTCCAGTCCATCATCGGCTCTGACCTCCCTTCCATCGAGGGGATTTATCGCAGTCGCTGCCTTAAAAAGGCTGGCAGTATCATCAAAGACCCACACCATCCTGGCCACACACTCACCTCCCTGCTACCTTCAGGTAGAAGGTACAGAAGCCTGAAGATTGCAACAACCAGGTTCAGGAATAGCTACTTCCCCACAGCCATCAGGCTATTAAACCTGGCTCGGACAAAACTCTGATTATTAATAACCCATTATCTGCTATCTGCACTTTATCAGTTTATTTATTCATATGTGTATATATTTATATTATGGTATATGGACACACTGATCTGTTTTGTAGTAAATGCCTACTATGTTCTGCATGCTGAAGCAAAGCAAGAATTTCATTGTCCTATCAGGGACACATGACAATAAACTCACTTGACTTGACTTGACTAGTCACATGAGTATTGCATAAACCTCCACAGAAATTCTGGTCTATAAAAAAAATGTGGATACATGTAAACATGAAAATAATTTACTAGCAAATTCCATCAACATCACACAATGCAGCTAGGTACTAGGTCTTAACACAGATGTTGTGGGTACAGGAACTTGAGAACTGTTACATTTAGGTTCAAGAGCAGCTTTTTCCCATCAACCATTAGGTTCTTGATCCACACAGTACAACTCTAACCAGAGCCCTACCCTCAGCATCGGACCTTTATGGAGTCTGATAAGGGTAACACTACATACGCTGGCTTGCATCGTTGTGGTCTGGTTACAGTATTTAGTATACTTGATCATTTCTTGCTTTATTGTTTACTCTGTATTCATCTGCTGTGTTGTTGCATTAATGTGCCTGTAAAAGCTACAGCAATTACTTTAGTTTAGTTTTGAAATACAGCACCGAAACAGGCCCTTCGGTTCACTGAGTCCGTGCCGACCAGCGATCCCCATTGCACTATCACACAGTACACACCAGGGAAAATTTACATTTTTGTTTACTGAAGGCAAGTAACCTACAAACCTGTACATATTTGGAGTGTAATAGGAAACCAGAGCACCCAGAGAAAACCCGCACTCTCATGGTGAGAAGGAAGCAACTTTGTACAGACAGCACCCGAGGTTAGGATCATCTAAAGCAGCAATTCTACTGCTGTGCCACTGTGCCGCTCAGAAATCAATTTTTACAATCCTGGTGCATATGACAATTTAACACTCTTGACTCTCTTGACAGTTGCTAGAGAGAGCTCAGGAGACAAAGCCCTTGCTGGGCCCAGGAAGTAATGTGCTCTTTATTCAGTATAATATCCAACTACTTTCTCATTTTTCCAGAGTTGTCAAGGGTCAGGAGTGCTTTATTGTCATTTGACCCAAAAAAGGAACAATGAACTTGATACACAACTTGATAATATAGTACTTGATACACAACAGATATTTTTAATATACCACCCATCAGGGCCTACATGGATGACATGACAATCATAGCAACAACAGCACCTTGCACCAGGGAAGCTTTTAGGGAAGCTTCAAGAGGCCAGAATGAAATTCAAGCCATCCAAATCAAGAAGCATTTCTATAATCAAAGGCAAACTGACAGATCAAAGGTTCTTCATTGATCAAGAACCTATCCCAACTGTGTCAGAGAAGCCAATCAAAAGTCTGGGAAGATGGTATAACTCTAAGCTGAAGGACACTGATCAGGCTAACGAGTTTAGGCAAGAAGTCATCAAAGGTCTGGCGAACATCCATGCTGCCTGGAAAGCTGAAAGTCTGGTGCCTGCAGTTTGGGTTACTACCTCGCCTTATGTGGCCACTAACCACGTATGACATCACCCTCACAAGAGTCGAGAAGATAGAAAGAACAATCAGCTCTTTCGTGAGAAAGTGGTTAGGTGTTCCTCGGTGCCTGAGCAGCGTGGGCCTGTACGGTCAGGGGGTACTCCAGCTGCCTCTCTCTACTCTCACAGAGGAGTTCAAGTGCACTAAAGTCAGACTATAGATGACCCTGGCAGAATCAAGGGACACTGTCATCCGAGCTGCTGCTCCAACCCTGGCAACAGGAAAGAAGTGGGCGGCTAAGAATGCGACACAGCAGGCAAAATCTGCTCTCCACCAAGGCGACATGATAGGGCAAATCCAACACGGAAAAAGTGGCTTGGGGCTTGGCGGAAAGCGGCCTTGCTGGAACAAGGCATCATCACTGGAGCGCTGGAAGTTGGTCGCGGCTGAAGTCCACCCACAGGAGATGTTGAGTAGATAGGTGTGCCAAGGCTGTGTCGCAAGCTAAACAGGGCCAGTGGATGAGATGGGAGGGAGTTGAAAAGAGGAAGTTCAGCTGGAAGGACATGTGGGAGATGGAGGCGAGCAGGATAAGTTTCCTCATTCAGGCAACCTATGATGTCGTTCCTAGCCCAAAAAATCTCAACCAATGGCTGGGCGGAGATCCATCATGCCCCCTGTGTTCAACACCAGCCACGCTTAAGTACATCCTCACTGGGTGTAAAGTAAGCCTCTCCCAAGGACGGTACACCTGGAGACATAATCAAGTGCTCAAATGCCTGGCAGCGACTCTGGAATGCAGAACAACCAACAATGCCCTGCCGCCCAGAACAACCAACCCAGTTAAGCCAATTGCCTTTGTTCGGGAGGGGGAGTAAAGGCAATGGAAAATTCCACCAAGGACCAGGTTTGGACAGCTGGAGGCAGCCCGGAATTGGCAGATGCTGGTGGATGTGGACCAACGGCTTACAGTTCCATCAGAGATAGCCATCACCAACTTGAGGCTTAATCTAGTCCTCTGGTCGAACTCTCAGCGCATGGTGTATGTTGTGGAGCTCACAGTCCCTTGGGAGGATGCTGTGCAGGAAGCCTTCGAAAGAAAGAAACTGCGATATACAGAGCTTGCAGCGGAGGCAGAACAGAGGGGCTAGAGAGCTAAGATCTGCCCGGTAGAAGTTGGATGTCGAGGATTCGTGGCAACATCTACCGTTAGACTGATGAAGGGCCTGGGGATCAGCGGACAAGCCCTACGCCAGGCCATCAAAGTAACATCACAGGTGGCAGCGCGGAGTAGCCAGTGGCTCTGGCTGAAGAGGAAAGACCCCATTTGGTCTCCCAAATAGCCGACTCAACAGATGCAGAGGGGGTTGGTTCTGGGATGCCAGAATGCACCATTGAGCCTACTGGAGACGTTGTAGGTTTAATCAGCGAAACGTCAATGAAAGTAGGTGCCCACTTGATAACCCCAATGACGTGTCTGCCCAGCCTTTCTCAACATTGGAGGAGCATAGGTGAGTGCATGAGGCTCCCATCACCACCGGGAGCAAGATGACATTTGGCACTTTGGATTTTTCACATCTTGTCCTGTGTATTTGGAAACTTTGTAAACACGATAATAAACAACAACAAAAAAGTCATATATTTATATTATATAAATATAAACAAAGAATTGTGCAATAATAATGCAAACACAAAAACAATGCCTCCAAGTCTTTGTAAGTCCGGAGCTTATTTGTAGGATGTAGTATTTGATAGCTTGATAGCTGTATGGTTGTAGGATCACTCCCTAACTTCCACCAACATGTCTCCTGCTGCACCAGAGGACCAAACACCCTCGACCACTGCAACCCTCGACCACCATCAAGAATGCCTATCGCTCTATCCCTCGAAAAGCGCCTGGACCTGATGGTATACCCGGTCGTGTTCTAAAAACCTGTGCAGACCAACTGGCTGAAGTTTTTACAGACATTTTCAACCTCTCACTTCTGAGGTCTGAGGTTCCCACCTGCTTTAAAAGGGCATCAATTATACCAGTGCCAAAGAAGAGTAAGGTGACGTGCCTCAATGACTATCGACCAGTGGCATTAATGCCTGTGGTGATGGTGCTTTGAGAGGTTGATCATGGCGCAAATCAACTCCTACCTCGACAAAAACCTGGACCCACTGCAGTTCGCTTACCGCCACAACAGATTAATGGTGGATGCGATCTCGCTGGCCCTCCACTCCGCTCTGGACCACTTGGACAACCAAAACTCATATGTCAGGCTGTTATTCATTGATTACAGCTCTGCATTTAATACAATCATCCCCTCCAAGCTGGTTACCAAACTCGCATCCATCTGCAATTGGATCCTCGACTTCCTCATTCACAGACCACCGTCTGTTCGTCTTGGTGGAAATGTGTCAGCCTCGAAAACAAATTTGTCAGCCTCGAAAACAATCAGCATGGGAGCACCTCAAGGCTGCGTGCTCAGCCCCCTGCTGTACTCACTCTATACTCATGACTGTGTAGCCGGTCATAGTGCGAACTCCATCATCAAGTTCGCTGACGACACCACTGTGGTGGGACGTATCACTGATAGGGATGAGTCAGAGTATAGAAGAGAGATTGAGCGACTGTCCATATGGTGCCAGCACAATAACCTGGCCCTCAACACCAGCAAAACCAAGGAACTGATTGTGGACTTTGGAAGGAGTTGGATAGGGACCCACAGCCCCGTTTATATCAACGGGTCGATGGTGGAAAGGGTCAAGAGTTTCAAATTCCTGGGCGTGCACATCTCTGAAAATCTTTCCTGATGCAATCATTAAGAAAGCACATCAGCTCCTCTACTTCCTGATAAGATTACGGAGAGTCGGATTGTCAAGGAGGACTCTCTCTAACTTCTACAGGTGCACAGTAGAGAGCATGCATCGTGGCTTGGTTCGGCAACTTGAGCGCCCTGGAGAGGAAAAGACTACAAAAAGTAATAAACACTGCCCAGTCCATCATCGGCTTTGACCTCCCTTCCATCGAGGGGATCTATCGCAGTCGCTGCCTCAAAAAGGCAGGCAGTATCATCAAGGACCCACACCATCCTGGCCACACACTCATCTCCCCGCTACCTTCAGGTAGAAGGTACAGGAGCCTGAAGACTGCAACGACCAGGTTCAGGAACAGCTACTTCCCCACAGGCTATTAAACTTGGCTCGGACAAAACTCTGAACATTAATAGCCCATTATCTGTTATTTGCACTTTATCAGTATATTTATTCATGTATATATTTATATAATGGTATATGGACACACTGATCTGTTCTGTAGTCATGCCTACTATGTTCTGTTGTGCTGAAGCAAAGCAAGAATTTCATTGTCCGATCAGGGACACATGACAATAAACTCTCTTGAATCTTGAATCTTGATGTAGGGAAGAAACTGCTCTTGAACCTGGACCTAATAGATTTCCGGCTCTTGTATCTTCTTCCCGATGGAAGGAGTGAAACGTGAGTGGTGTGGGACTCTGATGATGCTGCCTGCCTTTTTAAGGCAGCTATACCTGTAGATCCCTTTGATAGTGGAGAGGTCATGGACTGATGGACTGGGCAGTGTTCACCCCCTTTTGCAATCTACTTAATTCCTGGTTGTTTGAGTTGCCATACTAGGCCATGATACAACCAGTAAACGGTACGCTTGTCGAAGTTCAAGAGAGTATTAGTTGACATACTGAATCTCCCCAATCTTCTAAGGAAGTAGATGCATTGATGGGCTTGCTTTATGATTGCCTCAATGTGCTGAATATCAGTAAAGAAAGAAAGATGGAATGATTAGGTTTGGAGCTCAAATATCACAGGATCGATCTGGGATATTTTACCGATTCCTCTATTCTATTTGTTTTGTGGCATTAGGTTTACAAGATTAATTCCTGCAATGAGGGGATTGACATATGAGGAAAGGTTAAGTAGGCTGGAACTCTACTCTTTGGAGTTTAGAAGAATGAGAGGCGATCTCATTGAAACATATAAGATCGTGAGGGGCCTTGATCGGGTGGATGCACCGAGGATGTTCCCAATGATCGGGGAAACTAGAACTAGGGGACATAGTTGTAGAATAAGAGGGGGCTCTTTTAAAACTGAGATGAGGAAGAACTTCTTCACCCAGAGGGTGGTTAATTTATGGAATTCACTGCCCCAGGGAGCAGTGGAAGCAGAAACATTAAATATATTTAAATCTAAAATAGATGGTTTTTTAGCTGCCAAGGGGATAAGGGGCTACGGGGAGAGGGCAGGGATATGGACCTAGGTATGGTTAGTATAGTAAGACCTGAGTGATCTCCTGGACAAGTGTCGATCGCCTGGATTGGGGTCGGAGAGGAATTTCCCGGATTTTTTTCCCGAATTGGACCTGGGTTTTTATCCGTTTTTTTGCCTCCCCCAGGAGATCACGTGGTTCTTGGGGTGGAGAGGGGTGATAGCGATATAAAGGGGAGGGTAGTGTCTTGTGTTCTGTGTCTTGTGTCTACTGTTTGTGGGTAAGGGTGTCTGTTTAGTGTTCAGCCATGAGCGAATGGCGGTGCGGGCTCGATGGGCCTGGTCGTCTACTCTCGCACCTACTTTCTATGTTTCTATGTTTCTATTGTGCTACCATAATTCAGTGCCAACTCTCTCAATGTACATTCCATGAGTAAAAAAAAATCCAGTTGAAAAGAAGGTTAGGCAGTGTGTAAAGTATCCAGCCACATTCAGATCAATGCCATGCTCTTAGAGTCATGTTCAGTAAAAGGTAAACTAAATCTAGAGGATATCAAAATTGTGAATAAAGCAGGGCTGCGAAACATTTTATCGAAGCCTCTAAACTAAGATCTGATGGAATACTTTGCCAATGGACTTTGAAATAGCAAAGGAGTGGAAGGAATCCAGAGTTCTAGCTTTTCTCAATCAGGCTGATGACTCAAAAGTATAACAATCTATAGACACAAAATGCTGGTGTAACTCAGCAGGACAGGCAGCATCTCTGGAGAGAAAGAATGGGTGACGTTTTGGGACGAGACCCTTCTTCAGACTGGGAGTTGGGTAAACAATGACCTGTTTCCTTTATAATCATTACTTTTCTGCATATCATAGAAACATAGAAACATAGAAAATAGGTGCAGGAGTAGGCCATTCGGCCCTTCGAGCCTGCACCGCCATTTGATATGGTCATGGCTGATCATCCAACTCAGTATCCCATCCCTGCCTTCTCTCCATACCCCCTGATCCCTTTAGGCACAAGGGCCACATCTAACTCCCTCTTAAATATAGCCAACTACCTTCTGTGGCAGAGAATTCCAGAGATTCACCACTCTCTGTGTGAAAAATGATTTCCTCATCTCGGTCCTAAAAGTCTTCCCTCTTATCCTTAAACTGTGACCCCTAGTTCTGGACTTCCCCAACATCGGGAATAATCTTCCTGCATCTAGCCTGTCCAACCCCTTAAGAAATTTGTAAGTTTCTATAAGATCCCCCCTCAGTCTTCTGAATTCCAACGTGTACAAGCCGAGTCTATCCAGTCTTTCCTCATATAAAAGTTCTGCCATCCCAGGAATCAGTCTGGTGAACCTTCTCTGTACTCCCTCTATGGCAAGAATGTCTTTCCTCAGATTAGGAGACCAAAACTGTATGCAATATTCCAGGTGTGGTCTCACCAAGACCCTGTACAACTGCAGTAGAACCTCCCTGCTCTTATACTCAAATCCTTTTGCTATGAATGCTAACATACCATTTGCTTTCTTCACTGCCTGCTGCACCTGCATTCCTACTTTCAATGACTGGTGTACCATGACACCCAGGTCTCGTTGCATCTCCCCTTTTCCTAATCGGCCACCATTCAGATAATAGTCTACTTTCCTGTTTTTGCCACCAAAGTGGATAACCTCACATTTATCCACATTATACTGCATCTGCCATGCCTTTGCCCACTCACCCAACCTATCCAAGTCACCTTGCAGCCTCCTAGCATCCTCCTCACAGCTAACTCTGCCCCCCAGCTTCGTGTCATCCGCAAACCTGGAGATGTTGCATTCAATTCCCTCATCCAGATCATTAATATATATTGTAAATAGCTGGGGTCCCAGCACTGAGCCTTGCGGTACCCCACTAGTCACTGCCTGCCATTCTGAAAAGGACCCGTTTACTCCTACTCTTTGCTTCCTGTCTGCCAGCCAGTTCTCTATCCACATCAATACTGAACCCCCAATACCATGTGCTTTAAGTTTGTATGCTAATCTCTTCTGTGGGACCTTGTCGAAAGCCTTCTGAAAGTCCAGATATAACACATCCACTGGTTCTCCCTTATCCACTCTACTAGTTACATCCTCGAAAAATTCTATAAGATTCGTCAGACATGATTTACCTTTCATAAATCCATGCTGACTTTGTCCAATGAACTTTATAGATATAGAACAATATCTTTCATTCATTTGTTCTATATCTCTCGACATCACTTCTATATCTCTCGTTTCCCTTTCCTCCAACTCTCAGTCTGAAGATGTCTACCTTCAGTTTAAACCAGCAGCTAAAGTACTCTCTATCCCCCCTCCCCCCCATCCAAGTACTCTCTAACCCTCCTGCACCCAAATCACACCAGCTTCTCATTTTCACCCGACAAACAGTTAACAATGGCCTGTTTCCTTTATCATCATTACTTTTTGCATATATTTCATTCATTGTTCTTTATCTCTCTACATCATCTTCTATATCTCTCGTTTTCCCTTTCTCATGACTTTCTGTCTGAAAAAGGGTCTTGACCCGAAACGTCACCCATTCCTTCTCTCCAGAGATGCCACCTGTCCCGCTGAGTTACACTGGCATTTTGTGTCTATCTTTGGTTCAAACCAGCATCTGCAGTTCCTTCCTACACATTTCATCTGCAGTTCTTCCTACATATAACAATCTATATCCTTTCTCGGATCCTGCCTGAAGCTGGTGGCATGGCAATGCTTCATCCTTTCTTTACAAAGAAGCAAGGAAGTTATAACATGAGAAAAACTACATTGAGCAGTTGCTGTCACTAACAAGCCATGTAGAAACTGTCTTTCATTACAAATTAGAGCATCATACATTTGTATCTCATTTCATTTTGATGGCACAAGGTGGAAAGCATTGCTGCAGAAACTATGTAAGAGCCTCAGCTATCTAACCTCATCACTCTCATTACATGCAGACTGAATGACTGCAAAATGTGCAGCCACACAGCAGACAAAACCAGGTGGAAATTGAATAATGATATCCATGATCAGGTTGCCTACATTCATCTGTGCGGATGATAGAGTACTTACAAAGGAATCATCCTCCATTCAAGGTGGCAGAAAAAACATTTGAAGATCAACATATACTGGAGAGTTATTTATAAAATGGATGCTTGAAGCCCAATCCAGTTATGATGTTGTTGTCACATAGAAACATAGAAAATAGGTGCAGGAGTAGGCCATTCGTCCTTTCGAGCCAGCACCGCCATTCTATATGATCATGGCTGATCATCCAAAATTAGTACCCCATTCTAGCTTTCTCCCCATAACCCTTGATTCCGTTAGCCCTAAGAGCTATGCTGCATTCTCAACCATTCTAAATAGAAACTGTTCTCTTGTACCTGCCCAATTGTGCTGGGTGCCTCTCCACATGCAAACTACTTTAGTTCTTCCTCTTAGCAAGGCACAATTCCAGACACAAGCCAGTGTTTCCATGTGTAAGATTAAATGTCAACTCCAGTTCTGCAGTGTTGTCTACTTTTTGCTTGGTGATCTTTTCCCGTATCCATTGATTCCTTTAGCCCTAAATCTACAAACCAGCTCCAAGACCATTCGATTTTTTAGCAGGCGATCGTTCGTCATTGAACTAATTCTAAACCAAAGAACCCTAAAGTTGTATTGGGTTAGATGCATAGCTGTCACCAACAGAAGCACCTGCAAGTTCCAAGAGGAATGTCAGACAGAAGTTAGCATGAACAATATGTGAAAATGATGCTCAATTTCACTGGGCTTTGATACTGCTGATGATAATGGCAAGAGGGGAAGGCTAGTCACCAGTCTAGTAATTCACTTGGCAGGGTACAATAGCCACATCTGCCAATGTGCCAAATGTGCATCACCAAACTAGAAGAAACATGATTTTATCCAAAACTCTTTCATTCATCTTTTGGTTAGTCTTGTGCATGTCAGTGTTGGAACGCAGAACATTAATTGACTTTTCACATCGTCAACAAACTGACAAAAACATGACAAATCAGGCAGCTTTTGGAGCCTGCTGAGAATGTCATTTTATGTTAGTAACAAAAGTATAAAGCATTCATCCATTAACGTTCTTCTTAATTGATTCCAAATTTATTAGCATATCTCATAATAGATTATTAAAAGCCATGTTATTCCATCTGTGGAATTGAATTACTGTCCACCAAAAGCAGATGTAGGAACTGAAGGTAACTGACCCTCTCCTGGCTGAGAGAGGTGGGAGGTGCTCACTCTTCCACTGATTGAAAAGATAATATTTTCTCCTAATCCTGGGATAGATTTGGAGAATTGGTGATCGTTAACAAATGCAGACCTAAACTCATGAGCTTAGAAATGTTATCGTGCTGCACAATGTATCCAAAAGGACACAAAGTGCTGGGGTAACTCAGCAGGTCAGACAGAATCTCTGGAGAACATGGATAGGTGACGTTTCGGGCTGAGACCCTTCTTCAGACTGATTGTAGTGGGGGAAAAGAAAGCTGGAAAAGGGGAGAGGCAGGACAAAGCGTGGCAGGTGGACACAGGCAAAGGGGGAATTTAGATGGGCAGATGGTTGGAACAAAGGCCAGAGATAAGGGCAGAAGGTGTGAGACAGGTTTGAAGAGTTGCGGATTGTGAAGCCACAGAGGGTAGTGGAGGCCAGTTCATTGGCTATATTTAAGAGGGAGTTAGATGTGGCCCTTGTGGCTAAAGGGATCAGGGGGTATGGAGAGAAGGCAGGTACGGGATACTGAGTTGGATGATCAGCCATGATCATATTGAATGGCGGTGCAGGCTCGAAGGGCCGAATGGTCTACTCCTGCACCTATTTTCTATGTATCTATGTATCTATGTAAAAGGGAAAGTAGCAGGAGGGTTAAAGGGGGTAGTGGAGGTAGGAAATGGGTGGGGGTCCGGGTGGGGCACAGGGGTGGGAAGGGTGGGAAATAAATAAGGGGTGTTGGAGAGAAGGGTGCCTCTGTGTCTTTTGTGCATCCAGTTGAGTTGAGGTGCACAAAGCACCTGAAAAGATCCAGTGGTTTCCAAATACAGTGTAAGGCACTGCTACAATTTTCATTGACATGCCCATGGCCTGAATTAGATATGTGCCTCTCACGCAGAAGCAAGACTTCACAATGAATGTGAGGTTTTCTTTGGTGAAATATGAAGAATCTGCAGATCAGGTCTCAGCTTCTGGAGTCCAGCACTTGAAACCAGACTAATAGGCCGTTTGCACCCCTCACCAACACACCTTAGCTTCATTCAGGCTACCCTGGCGACACCCTTGTGACTGTGACTTTCCTAATGAGTGATAGCAACCCTCCCAGATGTCCAGCTCATATCTAGATATTGTCATCCTTTAGTTTAGTTTAGCTTAGTGTCACATGTACCGAGGTCCGGTGTAAAGCATTCTTTGTTGTATGCTATCCAGTCGGCGGAAAGGCTGTACATGAGTAGCCATCCACAGTATACAGTTACAGGATAAAGGGAATTACATTTAGTGAATAATCAAGTCCATCAAGTCCGATTAAAGATAGGCCGAGAATCTCCCATGAGGTAGATGGTAGGTAGGTCATGATTGCTTTCTGGTTGGTGATAGGATGGTTCAGTTGCCCGTTAACAGGGCAGAAACTGTTCCTTAATCTGGAGGTTTTTATTTTCACACTTCTGTACCCCTTGCCTGATGGGAGTGGGGAGAAGAGGGAGTGTACGGGTGAGACTTGTGTTTGATTATGTTGTTGGCTTTGCAGAGGCAGCGTGAAATGTAGATGGAGTCCATGGAATGGAGGCTGGTTTAAAAGTCATTTTGACCATCTACCTAATTTGCTTCTCCCCTCTACATCATAGTTCCTCACTCACTTTGTCTTGCCCTCATGTTGGTACTATGCAAAGACTGTTTTATTGAATATGAGTACTTAGGCTATGCAGCACTGGTTTAGTGAGGGTTTTCAGGCACCGTTGATTGTTGACTGAATCTTCCAAGTTGATGTTGAGTGGCAAATGGGGAAATTGGATTGTGATATGTAAAACCTCCAGTTGTGTTGATGTTTGGAATGCAGGTTTGGATCATCTATTTACCTCCAATCTTCCTTTAGATTAGTTTAGTTTAGAGATACAGTGTGGAAACAGATCGCTCGGCCCACTGAGCCTGAACCGTCCAGCAATCCCTGCCCTTTAACGCTACCCCACACACACTAGGGACACTTTTTAAAAACATTTATACCAAGTTAATTAACCTAGAGACCTGTACGTCTTTGGCGTGTGGGAGGAAAGTGAAGATCTCGGAGCAAACCCACGCAGGTCATGGGGAGAATGTACAAACTCCATACAGGCAGCAGCCATAGTCAGGATCAAACCCGGGTCTCTGGCGCTGTAAGACAGTAGCTCTACCGCTAAGCCATCGTTCCACCCCAAACTCATATCTTTGCGGATATATTGGATGTCACAGCTCATGTAGCCAATTAGAATCACAGTTATAACCTGGCTATGTCAGCTGCGCTGTGTTACCTCTGACCAGAAGTTTTATGGTCAAGTCCCACCATTGTGATTTGAACACAAAAATCTAGGTTGGCATTCTAATGTATTGGTCTGGACTGGATCATAGTGTAGTAAGCTGCCATCTTTCAGAAGAGAGGTTAAACCCAGGCTGCGGTGGATAACGGATAACAAACCAAACGATGATGAAAATACCTAATTTTACATGAGATGCGTTGCAGCTGGTTGAACAGCAGTAGTGCTCCTTTTATAATTCCTGTGAAAAGCAGTAATTAAAGATACCGTAGAAGCACAAAGAAAACTTAGCAAAGATATAGCTAGCAATAGACTGGAAGGAGGAACAGCAGGGTTGTGCAAATTACAGTATTCATATCAAGGAAGGTGGTGGTGCCCCTGACATGAAACAGCTCACTCTTCGCAACGAAGCTTTTACAAATTATTTGGGAAGGAAACTGCGAGATCTTGGAATTGTCAAAGATAATGCAAGGGAGGAAAGCTGGTGCTATAGGCATGCGTACATTTATATATATAAATGTACGCATGCCAATAGCATAAGAGCATAGTGCACATGTTGTGAAAAGTACCTCCAGTGAAAATGATTTTAGAAATCATGTGGATAGATGAATCTCAATTGCGGGTAATCTGTTTATTCTGCTGTTTTGCTGATGAGAACAAGTTGGTCTACTGTTCGATTTGTGTTCAACTTCACATTGTTTTTCAGTACAATAAAAATCCATTATATCATTGCCATTAAATCGCTGTCCTGTAAGTGACCTCAGCTGGCAATTTGCAGCAGTGATGCAAAGCAGCTTTTATTTTTGGTGCTCTCACTTGTTCTGCACATAACTCATCCCAGCAAATGAAACGGTTTCAGTTTCACCATGCTGTCAGAAGAGACGCGGTGACTTTTTCGCTGCTCGTACATTTGGCAGATGGTGGGGCTGTGCAGGCGAGGTTGGGAAAGAACTGCTGCTGAAATTGCAGGCAACTTCCTTCAGTCATAAATTACTTTCACATTCGACTTCAGCTGTGAAATACTGAATAATTCTGTCATTAATGACCTTTACAAAAGGATTTCTCAGCAACCTAAATATCGGTCTTTTCACGTTTAGCTAGCTTTTCTTATTCCACTTTCAGAGAGCAAGATTTCTCACACATTAGTCCACTCACCATATATGATAAAAGGAATCATACCTTTGACTTTCTTACCTGCTTCTGTAGATTCCACTGTAACATACAAGATATCTTTGAGTAAGGTAGGTTTCTCCCTATTTTTCACTGAGAACAATTGACTATTTTTGTTTGAATGGAGCTCCTTACAGACACCTTAAATGTGCAACACATATATATTTCTATATTGTGTTTTGTTTTGTCTTTATTTTATCACTAATAATCCAGACATGTTCGTTCAATGTGTGCTTATTCCCCAAGGTCCCATATTATTTCTAAGTGTGCATTGGGACCGGTTCAAATATTAAAATAATCTCGTTTGGGCCCCAAAGCTGAATTGGCTCGATTTATCAAGGGCTCGTACTTGTATATGCACACATCAAAATGTGTTCCATAATTGACTGAGATCCCCTAGTGAATCAGAACATTCTTAATAAAGTGTCTTCAAGTATATTTTTAGTTTAGTTTAGAGAAACAGCGCGAAAACAGGCCATTCGGCCCACTGAGTCCGCGCCGACCCTGTCATTCCCAGACACTACACACACGAGGGACAATTTTACAATTATACCAAGCCAAATAACCTACAAACCTGTACGTCTTTGGAGTGTGGGATGAAACCAGAGCTCCTGGAGAAAACCCACGCAGGTCAAGAGGAGAACGTACAAACTCTGTGCAGACAGCACCCATAGTCAGGATCGAACCCGGTTTTCTGGCGCTGTAAGGCAGCAACTCTACCTATGCGCCACCGTGTTTTATGAATAAGAAAGCCTTGATGCTCTTAAGCTTTTGGCACCAATCTGAACAACCTTATTCCAGGAAATTGTATTGTGGTGGAAGGGTGGCGCAAAGTTGGACAATGAGCTCTTAGAATAATGGGAGGAAATTTCATGATCATAACTGTGCATTTTAGTCAGAACAGAAGTTGCACATTTTCTGATAACGTCAATGTCATGAATGACACTTTTTCATCATGGAGTTGGTGAGACTGATAGCGAATGTTTCAAATTATGTCTGGACTATCGACTTAAAACAGTGGAATAATCAACTTGGTCCTCTCGGTATGCTCTAATATTTAACACAATCGTCGCTGATTTGCCACATTAGATCCCCTATTTCTGCCTTTCCCCATAACTCTTAATTTCGTTAGCATTAAAAAATATATATCTATCTCCTTCTTGAACATATTTGATGACTTGTATAAGAAGGAACTGCAAATGCTGGTTTAAACCGAAGATGGACACAAAAAGCTGGCGTAACTCAGCGGGGCAGGCAACATGTCTGTAGGGAAGGAATGGGTGATGTTTTGGGTCGAGACCCTTCTTCAGACGAAGGGTCACGACCCAAAACTTCACCCGTTCCTTCTCTCCAGAGATGCTACCTGTCCCGCTGAGTTACTCCAGCTTTTTATGTCTATATTCGATGACTTGTTGGTCCACCCAGAGTCACCCACCCCACCCCACCCCCCATCCAGACCGATTGACTTTGATGGTAATGAATCCTACAAGATCAGCGCCCTTCGTGATATGACATTTCTCCTGATCTCGATGCGAAATGACATATCCCATATCCCAAGGCTGTGAACACTTGGTTATTGCCTTTGATAACATATTTCCCCTTTCTCGTTTTTTAGACTAGTTAGAAGTTTATAGCTACAGTCTGAATTTGAAATGAACACAGAATTATGGCTCTATGAAGTTCCCGGTAGACAGAAAAGGTGATTTGTAATAGGAAAACAATTCCAAACGTGTTCATCTATAACAATTTGATAAAGAAAACAGTTCTTATATTATATACTCCAGGAAATATCTTTGCCAGTAATCCTTTGAAAATATTCTGCCATTTCTTTTTACGAATAAGCACGTTTGTAGGTTGTAAAGCCTTCAAGCCATCATGCCAGTGCCTTTACCTTTTTCAATTATTATGTTCTGAGCTCTCCCACTTCTGCTGTGTGTTTTTATTTTCTGAAATCTACGCATTCAGTTATTTTGCATTAATTAGCCATACCTTTGAATAATGTCTCAAGATGCAGTACTTGAGGGCCACTGTTACCATGGAAAAACTGCTTAGTTACGTTTTTGTACGAGGTTTCACTTTGGGATGCAGATTGTGTCAAATACTGACGGTATATTGCACGAATGGGCCTTTAGTTTCTTTTTTTTACAAAACAATATACATATTTTGTGGGTCGGAATGTTCCGTTTTTGACTGTTTTTTCAAAGGATTAATTTTATGAAATGAACAAACAGAATTTCATAGTGTATGTTTTCCTGGAAACCTAGGCATTATATATATATATATATATATATAAATGTACCTATTCAAACATTCATTTTAAATTCTTCTTCTCTTATTCCTCCAAAGGAATTGGAGTCATAGGGGCATACAGTGTGGAAACAGGACCTTCGGCCCAATTTGCCCACACCGACCAACATGTCCCATTTCCACTATTCCGACCTGCCAGCATTTGGCCCATATCCTTCTAATCCTGTCCTATATATGTACCTGTCTAAATGTTTCATAAATGTTGCAATAGTAATTCTACCAGGATATCATTCAACCTCTGCTCTTGCTCACAAGCTTATTCCCTATTAATTCAAAGTAATACACTTAATATGCCTTACGAGGCATGGCTCTGACCTTTGTAATTCCTATGATCTTCAGGTCTGATCTGCAAACGTGTCCTGGTGCTCAGAATACCTGAACATGCTTTTTACCTTGTTTAAATATTGAAATCAAATACCAAGAATATTCCAAAGGCCTTACTGCCAAACAAAAAAAGGGTAATTTAATTTAAATTACAAGGTCTAGATTAACTTAACTAGCACTTTTAACCTCTTGGGTTGTGGTGTAAGTTGGGTCCACGCGAGGAGAGTGAAGACAGTGATCATGTGGATACACCACTCTCTTGCATTAAAATGTGCTAAGGTGTCCAAAATATCAGGATGCATGTGCAAGGCACTCCTTCCAAATAGAAACACAACAATTCACAATTCCATATCACTGTCACATCATAAAATGATGTAATGTTCTTCCCAGGAGTACTGGCAAATGAGGTTAATTGGGTTGCATTACAAATGATTTTTAAATGAGGTGTTAAGATTTTTAATTAAATCTTGGAAGCTTAGACCACTCATCATAATATCTTAAAAAGGAACCGTAAATATTAATGTAAATCTATTCACATGAAATGATATTCTTCAAAGGCAAAGATGTAATTTTATTCCATTAAGGGGCACCAGATGTTTTTAAATATTGTAAACAATGTAACTAAAATAATCTTCATTCAATGAGAGGGAAAGATGGGAAAAATGCATGTCTGGCCACTAATACCTTCATTTCATACAAGGTGAAGATTGGTTTTCCTAATTTGTATGCAAAATGTTCAAGGTAACACATATAAACTTTGACAAGGTTCAATTTCTAGTCCCCAGGGTTAGTGGTCACCGTTTATTGGTGGCATGAACTAGAACAGATGGATTAGCTTTTACTTATTTTGTTCACTGCATGTGGGCATTGATGGCACAATACCATTTATTTTGCTTCCCCAGATAGCATTAGGTTGTAATTGACAACCTCTGTGAAACATCACATCCGATGAGCAAAAAACAAACTGCTGGAGGAACTCAATGGGCCTGTAGAGGGAAATGTGCAGATGCCATTTTGGGTTGGGACCCTTCTTAAAACAGATGGGATCGAATGGAGATAGCTGAACAAACGAGTTGAGGGGAAGGGATGGGGCAGGAGTTGGTAAGTGATGGATGAATTCAGGTAAGGAGGGGTTGATTGGCGTATGAGTCGTGGGGGAGGCGGGGTAGGGGGGGTGAAGGGTGGAGATAGTCCTAAAGGCTGGAGGTGTTGAGTGGAGAAGATAAAGCAGTGCAAATGGTGGAATCTGAAAAGGAAGTGAAATATAGAACCAGAGGGAGGGATGGTGGGTTGATGGAGAAAAAGGAGAAAAGAAAAATGGGGCCTCAGAGTTGGGATGAATGGTTGGAGGAGAGGAAAGACAGGTAGGTATGGAAATGGGAAGTGATATGACCAGGAACTCCAGCAGGTCCTGGCAGACAAAGTGCAAGTATTTGGTGAAACGCTCACCTAGTTAATCGAGAGCACCGAATACAATAGATGAGGTTGGAAACGGTATGTCTCACTCTATCCCACCTGGAAGGGCTGTCTAGTCACTGAATAGATGTGAGGGTGGAGGTGTAGGGAAAGGCGTTGCACCTCCTCCAGTTGCAGCATAATGTGACTGTGAATGGGAAAGGGCAGGTGGGGAGAGATGAAATAAGCAGGTTTTCATGGAGAAAGCCCCTTCAATATTCCTTCTTATTCCCAAACTGACCTGTCTGTTCTTGGCTTCCCCATTGCCAGAGTGGCCACAAGGAAACCAGAAGACCAGCATCTTATATTCCAGTTGGGTAGTCTTCACCCCAAATGCCTGAACATTGATTTCTCCTATTTCAGGTAAAAACAATCGTCCTAATGGATTTACCTCCACCCTACTGTGCATAACCTTCTTTCAACTACCCGTCACCTAGTTCATTTGCCCTCCTTCACCTCCTCTACCTGCTCATTGCAAACCCCTCCTAATTCTGGATTCACCATTTCCACCCCCTCACCCCTCCCCCCCCCCCCCCCCCCACCAATTCCCATCAACCCACCATCCCTCTCTCTGGTCTCTCATTCTACATTACACTCCAGACCTTCCCTTCTTATAAATTACACTGACAAGTTGGGCCGAAGGACTTGTTTCAGTGCTCTTTGACTCTATCTCCACACTTTTCTCCCCTACCTCATTAATCTGCCAAGCAACCCTTTCTTACCTGGTCCTACAATTCTCACTTGCCAGTTTTTGCCACACCCCTTCCCCTCACACCTTTCTCCCAGATATTCATCCTCTATACCATTAATCTGAAGAAGGGTTCCGACCAGAAACATCGTCTGTTCATTTCCCTTCACAGATGCTGCCTGTTCCTCCAGCATTTTCTTTGTTGCTCAACATTCTAGCATCTGCAATCTCTTGTGTCCTCATAACATCACACAATGCTGATAAATAGGAATTTGATCCAATAACAGTGTGGAAACCCATAATATTTCCAAATCAAATAGATCAGAGGTCTTATTTGGAAGAACATTTTGCAGTGCACTGGGATATATAGATACAAACCTTTATCAATCCATCAGGATAGAGAAATCGAGACACCAATCCAAATATAATGTGATAAATAGTGTGCTGTTTTTAACATTACCTGCAAACTTACATATTTCTAATCCCTTGATAAATAGATTCTTTGTACAATCTTCACCTCTGGATATGAGAAAATGCACAGTTTATCCAGCTGACAGGTCTCCAGTGGCATAACCTTTACTGTGAAGTAAGCTTCATATTCTTCAAGTGTCTCACCCGCTGCATGTGCTGAATAGTCGTCTCAAAATACCTGACAACAATTATGTGTTGAGTACCCATGCATTGAACATGGAGTAAATATTGACAGGAAATCACATTTGTCATGCAGCCTTTTTGTCCAAAACATGTTGTTTTTAAAATGGTCACTTGCCATACCTCCATAACCTTGTGCTATGTTAACATGACAGAATGAGAAAAAGATAATGCAGTTATTGTACAAATTAAATTAGATTTAAGCTAACCAAATTTGAAGTACTGAGTCCTTGGGTTAATATGTTACAGAATACTGCAAATACAGTGTCAAATTTCAACTTCAGAACCATTAATTTTGATATCTGAAGGTACTGAAAACCAACAATAGTTTATTTATAATCTTATTTAGTACTTAACTACAAATTCTGGATCTAGAATTGTTTAAAAGATCATGGGTATGTGTTTTTTTAGTTTTTTTTTTACAAGCAATCTTCACAGAATGATTCTGTTTGTAAATATAGAACAAGATGATACATGGAAAATAAAAGATTTAATATAAATCTACCTCTAATACTGCATTCTCTGTCATTACCGGTTGTAAGAGTCATGAAATAACAGAAAGAGACAAAACAGACTGAATCTCACCACTAGAATTCACCATAAAAACCCCATGTGAAACATAATCCTTACAAAATATCTGAATAGTCCCTTGGAGAATCAAAATCTCCTATGAAAAACATGGTGATGACTAAATTATTGGGCGCAGCATCATGTCAAATCAGTGTTTAGAATACACATAATTGTCTCTGTTTTTAGATCACAATAGAATTATTTTTAATAAATAAACCTCTTTAAAGACACTTCTTTTAAACAGTAGAATCAGCCTTGTCCTGTTTGTCATTTGTAAATTTTGTGTATTTTATCCCCCCCCCCACTCATATTTGTGTCTCTTGCACATTGTCCTTAGAGTTCATTGGCATCAATAATGGTTCATGCACGGAGCTGTGTAGTGAGTTAATCGCGTTTACTGTGGTGGTGTGACTGAATGGAGCTTTATAAGAGTTAAAATGGTTCATATACTCATGCTCTATAGTGGGCATGGTCAGGTGACTCTCCACAGCAGTACTGCCTGCGATGTCATCTTCTGCGTTGATGATTTCGATGCTCCTGGTGGGAGCATGTTGGTTCTGGTGCTGATGCTGTTTGCGCATTTTGTAAAAAATGATTAACATCACCGCTGCCATAAGTGTGATGGCCACAAAGCAACCAATAATAATCTTTGTGGTTTTCATCACCTCATCCAGGCCAGGCATGACATTTTCTCCTGCCTCCGTAATGGCGACTGTGATTGTCTTTTCTGTCGATTTTGTGCTCCGAGGAGTCAAGGAGGTCGTTACAAACGTTGTATCCCACTCGCTGAAAGGCGTAGGCCTAAATTTATCATCCGTTGTGTGTACCTGCACAGATGGCTCCATCGTCTCCACTGTAACGGTTGTAAAATAAGTGAAAGTGCTGTTCTCCGTGGCAGTCACGTTCAGCGTGGCTGAAGCCGTTGTGTTCCCTGCAGAATTGCTCACCAAACAAGTATACAATCCGTGTCCTCGGCAGTCACATTTGTGAAATTTAACGTGCCATCGTTCAGCACGGAAATACGAACCTTGTATGCTCCATGAGTCATAATTGTGCCGTTGGGAGTAATCCAACTCACCGAGGTCATGGAGGTCGACGCCCGACATTTCAACTCCGCCGCCATTCCCTCGGTCAGATTGAGATCGGTGGGAGCCTCGACAATTACCGGGGCGTAGCAGTTGAATTTGTTCTGGTCAAGTTCTCCGATGTAATTCCCTTTTAAACTTGGGGGTGTGTGACAACGTGCGCAACACGTCGTGTTGGAGGGTACAATCTCCTTCAGCCACCAGCTCAGCCACAAGATATCGCAATTGCAGTTCCAGGGGTTGTGATGCAGGTGGACCCGCTCGAGATGGTGAAGGGGTGTGAACAGGTCATGGGGCAGCAGAGTCAGGTTATTATGTGCCAAGTTAAGCTCTATGAGTGACTGAAGGTCGTCAAAGGCATTCCTCTCAATCACTTGGATCTGAGCATGCATCATCCACAGTTTTTGCAGGTTAGTTAAACCCTGAAAGGAGCCCGGTCGCATTAATGAAAGCCGATTCCCTGATAGTTCCAGTTCCTCCAGTTTTATCAGAGGCATGAGGTTTGGGATTTCCCGAAGATTACACATACCAAGGTTCAGATATCTTAAATTTGACAGACCTTCAAAGGCTCTGTCTGAGATATATTCAAGTCTTTTAAGCTCGCCTAAGTCTAATCTCCTTAGAGAAGGAATTCGGTTGAAAGCGTACGATGGTATGCTTTCAATTGGATTATTCCTCAGCCACAGCTCCTTCAGTTTGGATAGGTACTCAAAAGCTCCACTGGGAATGGTGGAAAGGCGGTTGTCAAATAGCTCCAGGGTGTTGAGATTCGTCAGGCCATTAAAGGCCCCAACCTCAATCTGTCGTATGTGGTTCTTACTTAACTGTAGAATCTCCAGGTGCCGTAAGTGTTTGAAGCTGTCAGCTTTGATCACTTGGATCCTGTTTTCTTGGAGGTTCAGGTAGCGCGTGTTGATGGAGATGCTATCCGGCACTTCCCTTAGGTTCCGCCGGGTACAGATCACTTTACTGAACTGATTACTACAGGAGCACACAGAAGGGCAGGTCTGGGCTCTGACCAAACCAGCCACCACGAGAAGTTGTAGAGCCAACAGCAGCACAAATAAGGGGTCGAGTATGGACCTGTTAAACTTTGGACCTATCATCATCTGCTGTGGATGAAATGTCATCTTGTTCAACATTCATAATTTACTGGATGTTAGTTTTCTTGAGTTCAAGTTATTAGTGTAATCTGAAAAACAAAGAAAAGATAGAATTATTGCTGTGAACCAGTGTAAAACTAGATTATTTTGTCAGCTCAAGTTATATAGCTTTTCCTGTTCAGTTGTCCCTGTTCAGCAATTTAATACATGCAATAACCTGTGACATTGATATGCAATGAATGGAGGGATATGGATCATGTGCATGCAGAGATTAATTTAACTTGGCATCATGTTGGGCACAGACATTGTGGGTTGATGGGCCTGTTTCTGTGAACTTCCCCACTGGCAGATGCTGATTGACCTAATGTCACTTATATACTAACAGGGTGATCATACCTCCAAATAAACCTTGAATATTCTTGAATTCAAAATTGCCCATGGAATATTTGTCCTAAGCATGCACTGTAGCAACTGTTCTTACCTCCCAAATTTGGATAGATTGTCTCCAAAGGCATGCACCCCTTGCCACATTGCATCTTCACCAAGTTTAAAGGACTAACACCTGTACCTCTGGCTGCTCTTTCAATTTAATCCCAATTTCAAAAAACATGACTTCTACCTGGGAAATACAGACTCAGAAATTATTCCCAACAATGAGTTGAATTGTTCCAAAATACCATATATTTAATATTAGACCCACATCTGTTTCAATCACTTAAAAGTCACAGTCCGATAACATAAGTATTCAAACTGCAAATAAATAACACATTATTGGAAAGTATTTAGTCAAATATTTTCTGAATTTGTATGAATTGCTTCTGTAACGATAAAAGAGAAATTGGCAAAGAGAGGCAAACCCTCCAGATCCACATTTTATAAATATTTGTTACCCTCTTTCCAGTTTAATGCCATTCTTCCCATAGCATTAATTCATTCATTCATCATCGTTGAAAACATTAGCGACGCAGTGGTGCAGGTTTCCAACGGGAACGGTGACGGACTCACCACACATCTCTGTCCTCCAGTTCCTGCGGACTTCTGCCGCCGGAAGTATAGGATTTTGATGTGTGTGCTTTATCATCATTCCTTACAGTGCTATGTACGACAGTGATCTCAACTTCTACTGAAGTGTGGATGGCCGTTGGCTCGCAAGAAGCTCATCCGCCCTTTGACAAGTCTGATTTTGGTCCTGCTGGGGTCCACAGCCCCCTCCTCACCTGGCAAACCATGTGGGGGAGACGGTTTAGTCGCCGACTATCGGACCATGGAGCAGGTAGCACGGGATTACATGGTACCCGTGGTGGGGGGAACCCCCGACCTGACCTGGGTAACTAATACTAAATACAACACTCCAAATGTGTCATTAACAACATCTTGTAGAGCTGTAACATGAAGTCCCATCCTTTCTAGTTTAGTTTAGTTTTGAGATACAGTGCGGAAACAGAACCTTCGGCCCACCGAGTTCACGTCGACCAGCGATACCTGCAGGTGACAATTGGTAGTAGAGTGGACTGTGAAGAAATGTATCTAAAAGGAATAGACGATATTTTGGGTCGATACAACTTCTGCATTCTGAGGCTGACTCAGTCTGAAGAAGGGTCTCGGCCCGAAACGCCACCTATTTCTTTTCTCAAGAGATGATGTCTGATCCGCTGAGTTACTCCAGCTTTTTGTGTCTATATTCGGTTTAAACCAGCCTCTGTAGTTCCTTCCTACACAATAGACAATACAATATGCCCTGAAAGCCTAGCATGTATTTTTCAATTAAATAAATTGAAATTTTATTAACATATTTTTAAAAATGTATTGCTAGAGCATAATTTTTACAATGATTTCAAAATAGTTTACATCATGGGAACGACTTTTATATTGCATATATTAGGAATTTATTTGTCGGTGAATAAGTAGAATTGTTCGAAATTCAAGTACCAGCAAATCCAGATAATAGGATTAATGTATTCAGTAATAGTGACATATTTTCATTGATTCAAAGTAGTTTTTGTTTCATAGAGATGTGAAAGTCACTCTCTAGCTCTCTAGCTCATATTGTTAGAAGTTCATTTTAAAGAAGCACCTAAAGCAACTAGGATTTCCTAGTTCATTCTTTAGGGAACGAAGGTTCCCCTCTTTGACTATAGATGAGGCTCTCATCAGGGTCTCCTCTATATACCGTAGCTCCGCTCTCACTCCCCATCCCCCCCACACGTAACAAGGACAGAGTCCCCCTTGTCCTCACCTTCCACCCTACCATCCGTCACATACAACAGATAATCCTCTGACATGTTCGTCACCTCCAACGGGATCCCACCACTGACCACATCTTCCCATCTCCTCCCCTTTCTGCTTTCCGCAGAGACCGCTCCCTCCGTAACTCCTTGGTAAATTCATCCCTTCCCACCCAAACCCCAACCCCCCCCCCCCGTATTTTCCCCTACAACTGCAGGAAATGCTACACTTGCTGCTTTACCTCCCCCCTCGACTTCATACAAGGACCCAAGCAGTCTTTCCAGGTGAGGCAGAGGTTCACCTGCACCTCCTCCAACCTCATCTATTGCATCCGCTGCTCTAGATGTGTCAACTGCTCTACATCGGTGAGACCAAGCGCAGGCTTGGCAATATGCTTCGCCCCCAACACCTCCTCACAGTTCGCATTAATCAACCTGATCTCCCGGTGGCTCAGCACTTCAACTCCCCCTCCCATTCCGAATCCGATCTTTCTGTCCTGGGCCTCCTCCATGGCCAGAGTGAGTCACACTGCAAATTGGAGGAGCAGCACCTCATATTTCGCTTGGGTAGTTTACACCCCAGCGCTATGAACATTGACTTCTCCAATTTCAGGTAGTCCTTGCTTTCTCCCTCCTTCCCCTCCCCTTCCGAGCTTTCCCACAGCCTAGTCTCCGCCTCTTCCTTTCTTCTTCCCGTCCCCCCCCCCCCCACCCCCACATCAGTCTGAAGAAGGGTCTCGACCCGAAACATCACCTATTCCTTCGTTGCATAGATGCTGCCTCACCCGCTGAGTTTCTCCAGCATTGTTGTCTACCTTTGATTTTTCCAGCATCTGCAGTTCTTTCTTAAACAAAGGATTTCCTAATATGTCTCCGGAAATTCTGCCCCCCCCCCCCCCCCCCACCTAATAACTTCATACATTTCATGAAAGTGCCTTTCAACATTCTGAGAAATGTACACTCCAGTGTGAATTTGTTTAAAACTCCTCTTTATCATTTACGTTGCTCATCACCAACTTACTTAACAGACGTGTATTGCATCACGTATAGATTTTGAAGCTTAGAGTAATACGATGCTTGAGGCATATTTATTATCCTTTTTCTTTTTTCATAACACTTGCTAAGTGTAAATTATTTTTTTGTAACTAAATCCTAAATGATTGTTAAAAATTAAGAAAGGTGTTACTGGCAAACGTTCCGTTATTCAATTATTATTTTTCGTTCCTGAACCTACATATCTTATGATCTATTCAAATCAGATGGTGTAATTGTGTTTCCCATTCCTGGAATATTTTACAACCAAACACATTCCCTTACATCTTTCAATTTTATGACTTTGATCATTGCAATTGGCCATGTCCCAGATTTACAAGTTCTGCACCAAACATATTCCAAAGATCTGGAACTAAATTAAGTCAAAAATATATATTGAGGCTTCTATGGGTGAGTGCCAATCATAAACTTACTTAATGTCAGGTCTACCAAAATGTTAATTAAACATTTATAGCAGTAAAGGTACCCATACCAACCATTAAGTAATCCATATAGAAATTTATGAATCCATGTCTATCTCATGTTAAAAAAAGCACACTGTTGTCAACTGTTGTCCACCTCTTGAAAATGCTGTCTCTTTGCTGACCAAATATTATTCAGGGGGAAACAGAGCAGATACTTCCAGTTTGTGGGGTAGTCCATGACCACCATTAATAAATAGATGAGAGTCAATAATAAATTCATGCAAAATATTGGAGATTCAAGTCAAGACAAGAGTCAAGAGTGTTTTATTGTCATATGTCCCAGATAGGACAATGACATTTTTACTTGCTGCAGCACAACAGAATATGTGCCAGAACGGTTTGTTCTGTCATGGGGCAATTTGGGTCAAATGGTATTGATGCCTTTAAGGAAAAATTGGCTAAATATAAGGGTGAATTAAAGGGTACGCATAGCAGATTAGATGAATCAGGCTGAGAGGCCACCCCTGTAGACCATAATTAGCAGCAATGACGAATCTTTGGCTGTGCTGTTACTTTGTTGTAGTTTTGTGCAGTACTAGAGCTCTCCGGTAGAAGCCACCATCACTGAGATGTAACACTAAATATGGTGCGGCAGCAGAT
This sequence comes from Malacoraja senta, assembly GCA_038087875.1. Taxonomy (NCBI): domain Eukaryota; kingdom Metazoa; phylum Chordata; class Chondrichthyes; order Rajiformes; family Rajidae; genus Malacoraja; species Malacoraja senta. The sequence goes on along the minus strand of CM075979.1, from coordinate 15,052,691 downwards.
ACTCGGTGATGGAGCAAACATTAAAAATGGCAGCTTGTTTTACTGGAGTGACAGTAATAGCATCAATTTACATGTGTTTATTTGTCTGGGTTCATATCACTCGAGGTTTGGTGTGATGGAAGGTTTAATTTGAAATAAACCTGTTCCTAACATGTAGGTGTGATTCAACATGTTCAACAACTACAAAAGCTGTTTACAAATGAAGACAACTGTAAAATAAGAGGAACTATTCGAATGTCAGAATTTAAGAACAAGGAGGTTATGGTATAAAAATGAACTGCTGGAAAATCTCAGCCGGCCAAGCAGCATCTATGGAGGCAAAGGGATAGGCAAAGTTTTGGTTTGAGTTCCAGCATCAGGACTAGTGCAGATGCTGCTTGACTCACAGCAGGTTGTTTTTGCTTCAGATTCCAGCATCTGCAGTCTCCAGGTTATGGTAATACACCATCAGTTAGACCATAACTGGAGAACAGTTCATATTTCAAGTAGGAAGGACATGATTGCAAGGGAGAGGGTGCAGAGGACATTGCATTGGATGGAGTGCTTCAGCTACAAGGAGAGACTGGGTTAGACTAAGTGGAAAATAATGAGGGGTGGTGATGGGGGAGGCAGACTGACGTTTACAATATTGTGAGATGCATAGGTAGGATTGAAAGAAATCTAGAATTGTATGAGATTTAGAAAGGATCTGAGGATGTTTTCTTTTTGGCCAGAGGGTGGTTGGCATTTGGATTACATTGCCTGAGCAGGTGGTGGAGGTAGAGAACCTCATAATGTTTTTAAAATTTGATTGATTGAATGATACTTTACAGTGAAATTCTTTGTTCTGCATACCTTACACAAGGTATGCAAAGAGTCACCACATATAGGGCATCAACAAAGTGACAAAATATTTATTATAGATCCCAATGGTCCCTTTTTGTTCTCGGTCACCCCCCCCCCCCCAATGCTTGGTCCCTCTTTGTTCTCTTGGTGCCATAGCCTCCCCCCCCCCCCCCATTATCCAAGTTAGTCCTTCAATTCTCATGGCATAGAAGGCTATGGGTCCAAATGTTGGAAATTTGGATTAGCATAGATAAATACTTAATGGTCAGCATGGACATGATGGACATGAAGGGCATGTTTCTGTGCTGTGACATAATGATTCTATGATTCAATCCCATTACCATCCTAAGGGACATCATTCATCAGAAGCTCAAGTGGAGAACCACATAAGCAATCTGGCCACGAAACAGATCGGTGTCTGGGCATCCGAGAAGTAAATCACTCATCTCCAAGCATCTCAAGGCCTCTTAGTCAGATACCAGGCACAAATCAGAAGTGTGATGGAATATTCTCCAATTGCTTGAATGAGTGCAGCTCCATCAGCTCTGAGGAAATTCGACACCGTCCAAGATGAAGTCGTCTACTTGATTGATGCACTTTCCATCACCCGAAACAATCATTCCCTCCATCACCAGTGTACCGTGGCTGCAATGTGTACCATCTACAAGCACCTCTGCTATTTTCCAAGGCTATTCCAACAGCGTCTCACAAATCCCATGATATCTTCCACATGGAAGGAGGCATATGGTAACACTACCACCTGCTGGTTTCTTCTAAGCCAAGAACTATTCTGTTTGGGGAATATTTTATCAGTACTTCATCATCGTGGATATAAATTCTGAAACGCCCTAACCGAAGGCACTGAGGAAGTATCGTCATCAGAAGTAAAGTAGAGGTTCATGATGGTAACTTGGAGCCTTGCACCACCCTTTCAATGGCAATTCAGGATTGGTAATAATCATTCACTCTCAAATCATGAGACATTTATTCAACGTAATGTCTATAAAATAAAAGGAAGTGTTGGACTTATGTGAAGTGTTACCCTGGGAGACACCTGTCAGGAGTAAAATATGTTCAGCAAAGGAAACTGCGAGTAATTTAAATTCATTTGGTATGCCTGATGAGGTCAAAATATTTGTTGATGTGAAATATATTTAATAAAATAAATTATAAGATATCATGTTTGACAGGGCAATGTGCAACATTCACTGCCAGAACTGCAGTTAAAAACAAAAGCAAGCAGGGGTATGAAGTAATCTTATGCCATCAATTCATAATCAGATCAATGTATCAAATTAGATTCAGAAAATAACATTTATGCTAACATTGGTAAAAGATGCAAAACCGATGGTGTAAGAATACTGATCCCCTTCCAGTGATGAGTAGCTCAAGAAGGCTCCTCTTTGAACTTCAAAGCTGAAAGAACATTCACAAGAAAATATTTAAATCTAAGGCAAATGACAAGTTGCATTTGGTATACGATCACTTTTAGTATTCAGCATATTTACATTTTAAAAGCTTATTATCATCCAGAGGTATACCAAGGATCTGCTGTAGCCACCAAGTGTTGAGACAAATTGGTAGCCCATGCTTGTTTTCCAAAGTGGCTATGTTGTTTATTATAATAATTTCTCAAGCAGTATTTTGGAATCAATAAGTTGTTGTTTTTTTGTGGTTCTGAGGCTAGTGTGGGGTCTGTGGGCTCTTCCACAAATGGGGCAGGAGATGGTTCAGTTTGGCGGATAGTTTGAGAAGTGGTGTGCTTCTTCCACCATCCACACAGGGCTTGTGGATGCTCCCAATCACTGGATTTGAGATCCTCTGCACCATTCTGAATGCCCCTTCTTCATTATGAGTGGTCATGGGGAAGGAATTCCTAACTATACAGTGGCTTGCAAAAGTATTCATACCCTTTGAACTTTTCCACATTTTGTCACGTTACAACCACAAACGTAAATGTATTTTATTGGGATTTTATGTGATAGACCAACACAAAGTGGCGCATAATTGTGAAGTGGAAGGAAAATGATACATGGTTTTCAAATTTTTTTACAAATAAAAAACTGAAAAGTGTCGCGTGCAAAAGTATTCAGCCCCCTTTAGTCTGATACCCCTAAATAAAATCCAGTGCAACCAATTGCCTTCAGAAGTCACCTAATTAGTAAATAGAGTCCACTTGTGTGTAATCTAATTTCAGTATAAATACAGCTGTTCTGTGAAGGCCTCAGAGGTTTCTAAGAGCATATTAGTGAACAAACAGCATCATGAAGCCCAAGGAACACACCAGACAGGTCAGGGATAAAGTTGTGGAGAAGTTTAAAGCAGGGTTAGGTTATAAAAAAATATCCCAAGCTTTGAACATCTCACGGAGCACTGTTCAATCCATCATCCGAAAATGGAAAGAGTATGGCACAACTGCAAACCTACCAAGACATGGCCGTCCACCTAAACTGACAGGCCGGGCAAGGAGAGCATTGATCAGAGAAGCAGCCAAGAGGCCCATGGTAACTCTGGAGGAGCTGCAGAGATCCACAGCTCAGGTGGGAGAATCTGTCCACAGGACAACTATTAGTCGTGCACTCCACAAATCGGGCCTTTATGGAAGAGTGGCAAGAAGAAAGCCATTGTTGAAAAAAAGCCATAAGAAGTCCCGTTTGCAGTTTGCCACAAGCCATGTGGGGGACACAGCAAACATGTGGAGGAAGGTGCTCTGGTCAGATGAGACCAAAATTGAAGTTTTTGGCCTAAATGCAAAATGCTATGTGTGGCGGAAACCTAACACCGCACATCACCCTGAACGCACCATCCCCACTGTGAAACATGGTGGTGGCAGCATCATGCCGTGGGGATGCTTTTCTTCAGCAGGGACAGGGAAGCTGGTCAGAGTTGATGGGAAGATGGATGGAGCCAAATACAGGGCAATCTTGGAAGAAAACCTGTTAGAGTCTGCAAAAAACTTGAGACTGGGGCAGAGGTTCACCTTCCAGCAGGACAACGACCCTAAACATACAGCCAGAGCTACAATGGAATGGTTTAGATCAAAGCATATTCATGTGTTAGAATGGCCCAGTCAAAGTCCAGACCTAAATCCAATTGAGAATCTCTGGCAAGACTTGAAAATTGCTGTTCACAGACGCTCTCCATCCAATCTGACTGAGCTTGAGCTATTTTGCTAAGAAGAATGGGCAAAAATTTCAGTCTCTAGATGTGCAAAGCTGGTAGAGACATATCCCAAAAGACTTGCAGCTGTAATTGCAGCGAAAGGTGGTTCTACAAAGTATTGACTCAGGGGGGCTGAATACTTTTGCACGCGACACTTTTCAGTTTTTTATTTGTAAAAAAATTTGAAATCCATGCATCATTTTCCTTCCACTTCACAATTATGCACCACTTTGTGTTGGTCTATCACATATAATCCCAATAAAATACATTTACGTTTGTGGTTGTAACGTGACAAAATGTGGAAAGGTTCAAGGGGTATGAAAACTTTTGCAAGCCACTGTAAGTGGGGATGTTGATCTGTATATATTACAATGAATTTGGTGTTTTTAATGCAAGTAGCATTTGTAGTCTCTTCACAGTTCTAATAGATGTCCATGATGGGTGGTCAATGTTTCAGGATACACATACATAATATATATATATATATATTGATACTAAGTACTGCAGATGCTGGTTTACAAAAAAAAATGTGTTGGAGGAACTCAGCAGGTCAGGCAGTATCCCCGAAGAACATGGATAGGTGACATTTTGGGTCAGGACCCTTCTTCAGACTGACTTTTTTTAGTTTAGTTTAGAGATACAGTGCGGAAACAGGCCCTACGGCCTGCCTGGTCCGCGCAGACCAGCGATCCCTGCACGCTTACATTATCTTACACACAGTGTAGGAGAAGACCAGAGATGCCACAGAAAACACACGCAGGTCACGGGGAGAACGTACAAATTCCACACAGACTGCACCTGCAGTCAAGATCGAACCCGGGTCCCTGGCGCTATATGGCAGCAACTCTACTGCTGCGCCACCATGCCGCTCTGGCCTAACATATATTTGGGTTTAGTGCAATTCTTGTGTTGTGCTTCTTCTGTGATAATGACAGGTAAATCTGTCAGAATAAGCTACTAATGCCATTTCATGCTGCTTTATGTTGGTTAGATTTGACCACCTTTAAGTCCTCATACTTAGCATTCCTTCAGCTCTACTGTTTTTAAACAGATTTTTTTTTAAACCGAGCTAATTTTCTCTCTCAAGATGTACAGTAAAAATCATCCTTCACCTTCGATTCCTCCCAAATGACGAAAATAACCCAGGAAAATTGTGTCACAACAACCATTGCTATTTTAAGTCTATTCTCTCATTATAATTCCATGAAAAGATTCAGCACAGCCAGATAAATAAAAATAGTTGCACAGCTAAATCTCGGATGTAAATGACATTACTTTTAGGAAATCTGGCAGCATTAATGAAAGATTCAAATTTGTAAGATGGGATTTGAATGGGAAAGGTCCCCAAAGGATCTTTAGAAAGGATGGTTGTCAAAATATGACAGGTCAAGGATTGGAAGCTAGGGCGATAGTTAAAAAACAAGTGCAAAATACCATAGATTCTGGAAATCGGATAAATCAAACCTGAACATGCTGGAATACTGTCAGCAATTTAGGCAGTGACATGCAGCAATTCATCAGGGTTCAATTTGAAATGATGTTTCACGGGGATTCATTTTGTCGGAGAAAAAAAATGATTTAAGTGTCTGCATTGGTGCTAGACTTTGAGCTAAAGGCACAGTGCACCTGACAGTAACAAGCAAGAGATAATTGAGACGTTGAATTGATAACATCACTGGGATAATTGTAGAAAGATATTGCGTGGAAAATAAATGCAGGGCTGGATATTGAGCACATTGGGACAAAATTAGTAGACAACAGTGCGCTGACCAAACTGTTGAATATATTTCAAGCTCGCCTGAATGATCCTGACATACACAAGATGCAGCAAGGCATTATCAATGGTGTGTGTGTGTGTGTGTGTGTTTGTGTTCACTTGTGTGTTTGTGTATGTGTGTGTGTTTGTGTTCACTTGTGTGTTTGTGTATGCGTGTGTGTTTGTGTATGCGTGTGTGTGTTCACTTGAGTGTGCGCGTGTGTGTGTATGCGCGTGTGTTTGTGTATGCGTGTGTGTTTGTGTATGCGTTTGTGTATGCGTGTGTGTTTGTGTATGCGTGTGTATGCGTGTGTGTTTGTGTATGCGTGTGTGTTTGTATATGTGTGTGTGTGTGTTCACTTGAGTGTGCGTGTGTGTGTGCGCCTGTGTGTGTGTGTTTGTGTATGCGTGTGTGTGCCTGTGTGTGTGTTTGTGCATGTGCGTGTGTGTGTGCATGTGCATGTGTGTGTGTTTGTGTGTGTGTGTGTGTGTATGCATGTGTGTGTGCATGTGCATGTGTGTGTTCACTTGAGTGTGCGTGTGTGTGTTTGTGTATGCGTGTGCGTGCTTGTGCATGTATGTGCATGTGTGTGTGTTTGTGTGTGCGTGTGTGTATGTCTTGTTGCGGGAATGTGGCAGGGAAGTTGTGACCCTGACCACAAAAGAGGTTGAAAAAAATTGACAGCCACCCAAGCTGCTCTCTAATTTTAGAACAAAAGAAATAGCACAGTTCTGACAAAAAAAGTCTTTGACCTGAAAAATTAATTCATTTTTTCTCCCTCTATAGATGCCACCTCACCCATTGAGGATTTCAGGCATCTTCAGTTTTAATTAAAAGAAAGAGCAGCACAAGTAGGCCAGTCATCCTCTCCCACCAGCTCTTTCCTTTCGTAGGTTCCCTCAATTCTACATTCTTGCCAATTCCCAAATCCCTTGATTCTCTTTGTTCCCAACAGTCTAATGATCACTGCCTTGAATACATTCATTGACATCCACATCTAACATTCTCCCAGAACAAGTCTCTAATCTAAGGGATAAATTAACATTTTATTTTGGGAAACCTACTGTTAAAAGGCAAAATACAAACCTTCAAGTCCTCTAAACTAATATTTCACCATTTCTCATTCCAAAAATACTTCTGCAGAGCAAAAAAGGTAAATAAGTCATGTAATAATCTTGATTCGTGTATTTTTCAAACAGTTCTATTTTTGTTGAATATTACAATTTTCAGAGTACTTTTTTTTCTGACATAAATTTGCCAGTTTAATCAGAATTACAAAGCTGTCACAAATGATGAATGTTTCCGAACGGTCCAGACACACAGAATCATTCTGGAACATCCTTTAATTCCTTAGAAAGGTTTAAAAAAAAACATAAAATAATCTAGAAAAAAATACTTGAGTGATTAAACATTACCAAATTAGCTCAAGACAATTGACATTCCACAGAGGCATTTTATGGCGAGGTTGTGAATACTAAAGACCTGAGCAGACATACTGGCTGGAGTAGTCAAGGACATCTTTGTGGACTGAGGTTCCCATCTATTGTACCGATGCCCAAGAAGAGCACAATAACATGCCTCAATGACAATCTCCAGTAGCACTGACAATCCATTGCAATGAAGTGCTTCGAGAGGTTGGTTATGGTGAGAGTTAACACCTGCCCCAGAAATGATCTGGATCCACTTCGATTTGCCTATTGCCTCAACAGGTGAACAGCAGATGCTATCTCACTTGCTCTCTGGTCTGCTCTGGACCATCTGGATACATCAGGTTGCTGTTCATTAACTACAGCTCAGTGCTCAAAACTATCATCCCCTCCAAACTCATCACAAGGCCCCAAGACCTGGCCTCTGTGCTTCCCTTTGCAACCTGACCCTTGACTTACACATCTGCAGACCTCAATCAGTGCTGACCAATAACAACATTTCCACATTGACCATCCACACAGCTACACTCAAGGCTGCATGCATAGCCCCGCCCCGCCCCGCCCCTGCTCTACCCACTTTACACCCATGTGAGCACAGCTATAATGAATTCTATTAACTTGCCAATGATACTGTTTAAGAAAGAACTGCAGATGCTGGAAAAATCGAAGATAGACAAAAATGCTGGAGAAACTCAACGGGTGAGGCAGCATCTATGGAGTGAAGGAATAGGTGACGAAGGGTCTCGACCCGAAACGTCACCTATTCCTTTGCTCCATAGATGTTGCCTCACCCACTGAGTTTCTCCAGCATTTTTGTCTGCCAATGATACTGTGGTTGGCTGAATCATCGGCAGAGATGTGTCAGTGTACAGCAGCAAGGTAGAACACCTAGTTGAGTGATGCCTGAAGAACAACCTCTCACTCAATGTCAACAAGACCAAGAAGCTCACTGTTTACTTCAAAAAGGAGAAGTGGGGAGAACCATGCAGCAGCTTTTAATGGGTGGGTCAGTGGTGGAGGCAGTTGGCAGCTTCAAATTCCCAGGCATTACATCTTGGATGACCTGACCTGGGACCACCATGCAGATGCAATCATGAAAAAAGGCATGCCAGTGCCTCTACGTAGTGGTTTAAGGCTATTCGGATGTCTCCGAATATTCTATCAAACCTTTACCGATATGCTGTAGAAGGTACTCATTGACACCAAGTCCATGAATAATTTAGGGTGGAGATTGGCAGATTCTTGATTAGTACGGATGTCATGGGTTGTGGGGAGAAGGCAGGAGAATGTGGTTGAGAGGGAAAGATAGATTGGCCATGATTGAATGACAGTGTAGATTTGATGTGCAAATGGCCTAATTCTGCTCCTATAACTTGCGATCTTATGAACACAAGCAGCTGAATAGAATGCAGGACTCAACCCGTCCATCATGGGCATAGACCTCCCCCTCCACCATAAGCATCTGCAAGAGGTTCTGCCTCAAGAAGGCTGCATCTATCATCAAGGATTCCCACCATCCAAGCCATGCCCTCTTCTCACTTTTACCATCAGGAGCATAGACACCTGAAGTCCCACACACCAGGTTCAAGAATAGCTACATTATCAGGCTCTTGAACAAACCTACATAACCCTAACCCTATCTCAACAATAGATCTCTTGCAAAACTGTGGACTTGTTTTTTTTTCTCTAGTTATGTTTTTACACTAGTGTCCTTTTCTTGTGAAATTTTTCTTTCTTTTAAAATTTTACGTGTACTTTACGGGTAATTTACGGGTAATTTGTCTGTGTGTTTGTCTGAGTATGTCCTCGTGGTGCTGCTGCAAGCAAGATTTGTCATAGTACCGGTACCTCACCGTACATGTGCAAATGGCAATGCACTTGAGCGTGAACCTGTCAGCTCCACAGACTCCAGACCTTCATGGTGCGTTTGCAATGCAAGCCTCTACATTGCTATTCCCAAGCTTGCCTCCATCAGGAGTCCACCATCAGGGAAAAAGTCAAGAAAGCATTGGTGCACGACTGACTGTAACTCAAGGACATGCACATTCTCTGGATATTCAAAAGTTATTACAGTTACTGCAGAGACCCATCAACCTCTTCCCTTATGATCTATATCAGACAAACCACCTTCAACCCACAACATAATCAATGGTACCATCAGAAGACCTGATCCGACAGGAATTTTGAGATCAAAGCCCATGAAGTATTGTCCCAAATTATAATCATTGATGTACATTTCATCAACTATTGACTATATACTTCTTTCCACAGTTGGATTTAATAACACAACTTCACTTCCAGAATTTATCAGAATTAATTGTTTTTAAATAGTTTATTAGCTGTAATAATATCCCCTGAGATGAAACTCTCATTATTCCTTGTCACAATAGTCACACATCCCCTGGATCCATACTAAATAAGTCATTTGTTAAACTTGGAAATTACTGAATGAGATGTAATTCTCACCAATTGGGGACAATGCAAGTTAAGCAAAGTTTATTATTTTAGTTCAGAGTCCCCGTAATGCCAATATATTCAAGTAAGAATCCTAAGTGTAAGCAGTGTCACAGAGTGCATGTCTGGCTGTTACTTGCGTTTGTTTGCCAGACAAACCTCACATAGCAAACAGATAGAAGTGCTTTCACACAGCTTTCACCATCAAGGTTAGGGTCAGAATATCAGCCTCAGGATTTAGTCGTCTGTCTCACTGCTGGGAAATGCTACAGATAACACTACGCTATTTACTGCTTCATTACAGAAGTCAAGAAAACTTCTCCGGGCAAAGTGAGGAACATTTTTGATAGATGTGACTTTCGTATTCATACCTGGCAGCGGTATTTGATTACACTTCAAGGTTCCCAATTTATAAAAGGAAGTTCCTGCCTTAACCGAAGCACCCTGCAATATTTTGCCATCTTTTGCATCAGATGACTTTCTCAAGGCCAAGTTTATTTTTGATGGCCAAAGAAACTCTTTTATTTTGATTAAAAAAAAGATTTCTTCTGGCATTTTCACATTTTGAGAGGAACTTGCTGAATTCACGAGGTGGTGACTGCATCAAGGTGAGGTCTACCTACCTGAGGTTTGTTTTACAGAGAGCTGTGCAGCACAGTCGCAGAGATAAACAGCAGGGAAACAGCTCCTTCATGTCCATACTGCCCATTAAGTACTAATATTTACATTAATTCTCCCCATATTGCCATCAACTATCCCCAGATCGGGTGACGCTGCACCACAGCGAGTGGAACCACTGTCTCTCAACACCAGAGACCTGGGTTCAATCATGTTCTCAGATGCATAGGCAAGACCTGCAGATGCTGGTTTAAACCGAAGACAGACACAAAAATCTGGAGTAACTCAACGGGTCAGACAGCATCTCAGGAGAAAAGGAATAGGTGACGTTTTGGGTTGTGTCGGAAGAAGGGTCTCAACCTGAAACATCACCTATTCTTTTTCTCCAGAGATACTGTCTGACCCGTTGAGTTACTCCAGCTTTTTGTGTCTATCTTCATGTCCTCCGATGCTGTCTGCATGGAGTTTACATATTTTAATGTGACCTCAAGGATTTCCTTTGGGTGCACCTGTTTCCTCCAGCATCACAAACACATGCAGGTTGGTAGGTTAATTGGCCACTGTAAATTCCTCCTGGAGTGCAGTTTAGTGGTAGAATCTGAGGGCAGTTTATGAGAATCATCAAATAATAAAAATTGGATTAACGTCAGATTGGTGTCAATGGATAGTTGATGGTCAGCACAGACTTGGTGGGCCAAAAGGGTTGCTTCTTTCCTGTGTGTCTATGATTCTTATGCTCATCTACAGGCTCAATGAACTGACAAATCTGTGTATTCCGGAGATATGAAAAGAAACTGCAGCACATGGGAAACGCATCTGGTCACGGGAAGAAATGCAAAATCCCCACAGATAGCTCGAGAAGTCAAGATCAATCTCATATTGCTTGAGTTGTGACCTTGAATCTGTGTCTGTGAACTGCCGTGTTATATTTTGGCCTTTTATCACAACTATAGAAGAACAAAGTATTTCAGGTGAAGATAGACACAAAAAGCTGGGCCAGGCAGTATCTCTGGAGAGATGGAATGGGTGACGTTTCGGGTCGAGACTCATCTTCATAAACATTACCCATTCCTTCTCTCCAGAGATGCGGTTTAAACCAGCATCTGCAGTTCCTTCCTATACAAAGCATTTCAGGTGACAGGTTGTTGCTTATCTAGACATGGCCATGGATGCATTCCATCTAAGCAAGGTGATTTGTCCCCCGGAAGTGAAGCTAGGATGCTATAATTTTTAGCACTCCTAGAATCTCAATCACATCTTCCTTTCTTAAGACTCCAGCGGCATCTTCAAGAGTCAAGAGTGTTTTATTGTCATATGTCTCAGATGGAACAATGAAATTCTTACTTGCAGCAGCACAACAGAATATGTAAACATAGTACACTGTAAACAATATAATGAGAGAGAAAAAAAAGTATATACACACAGCCACATACTGACACACAAAAAAACCTAAACAATAATAGTGCAATAATAACAATAATAGTCTATATGGTTCAGAGTTTATTTGAGGTTGTAGTGTTTAATAGTCTGATGGCTGTAGGGAAGAAGCTGTTCCTGAACCGGGATGTTACAGTTTTCAGGTTCCTGTACCTTCTTCCCGATGGCAGGGGCGAAATGAGTGTGTGGCCAGAGTGGTGTGGTTCTCTGATTATGCTGGCTGCCTTTTTGAAGCAGCGATTCCCTGGTAAATCCCTTCGATGGTGAGGAGGTCAGAGCCAGAGATGGACTGGGCTTCCTTGACGCAGGTATACCCATTTAATGTCCTAACCTGGCCCACTGTCTCCATGTAAAGATTACTTTTTGGTCCACAAGCAGCCCGCCCCTTCCTCTACACTACCTTTACCTGCTCAAATGTCTGCTGAATATTTTTGCATCTCTTTTACGTTTATTCCCTGTCTTTCTTCATGCTTTCTCATCAACTTTCTAAATTACTTTATAACTTCCAATCAACATTTTCTGTAATCAGTCGAGTTCTTGGCAGCCTAACATCAGTCAAATGCTTCTATGCTTACAATAAGGAAGTTAAACAGCAGGAGATTGATATGAAAACCAGAAAGTATGCTGCTTAGAGAACTCAGGCTGTAATATCACTGAATTCTGAATTTAGACCTGCCCCTGGCCACTCCCTCTTCTCCCTTCTCCCATCGTGCAAAAGGTATAGAAGTGTGAAAACCTACACCTCCAGATTCAGGGACAGTTTCTTCCCTGCAGTTATCAGGCAACTGAATCACCCTACCACAACGAGAGAGCAGTCCTGATCTACTATCTATCTCATTGGTTACTCTTGGACTATCTTTGACCAGACTTTACTAGCTTTACCTTGAACTAAACGTTATTTCCCTTATCACATATCTATACGCTGTAATTGGCTCGATCGCAATCATGTATTGTCTTTCCGCTGACTGGTTAGCACATAACAAAAGCTTTTCACTGTACCTTGGTACACGTGACAATAAACTAAACTGAAACTGAAACTAAAACCATGAACTTGATGGACTAGAAATTCTTGTGCACTATAATATTCGCATTGTTGAAGTTTAGCGGTGTCGTTTCAATGACCCGTGTTCAAGGTTGGTCCCAAAAAGCTGGGAAGGTGAATTGCATCGGAGCCTGGCACTAATGCATAGGGGTGAGCGAGTAAGGATCAGAATAATGGCAGGATCATGGTTGGTCATGGGGATAGACATTACATTGGAACCCAAGCACAATAGTGAAGCGGATATGGAGGACATATTGGCCATATGATGGATGTATGGATGTTTGGGATAGAGGGGAAATAATTAGATAGCAGCACTGGAAAGGATGGTCAGCATTGGTGGGGAGGGATGGAGGAGATAAATATTGGTTTTCTGGTGGTCAAGCACGGGAAAACTGGGATTACATCAAAGTGGTTTGATGGAAGAACCAGATTGGAGGTCATAGATCATGGAGTCAAAGTCTTGGACGCAGGGTGTAGTGCAACAGCTGATCAAGAGTCCCTACTGTATGAAAGATAGAGTCATAGAGTCATAAAGCACAGAAGCAGACCCTTTGGCCCAACTTGCCCATGACGACCAAGCTGCCCCATCTACACTAGTCCCATCTGCCCGAGTTTAACCCATATCCCTCTAAAGCTTTCCTTTCCATGTAAAGTTAATTGGCCTATTTGGGTGGTATCCCAGTCTCTTTGGAGCGTGTTATTTTATTGAGTGTTCAACTATGACCGCTCCGGGATATCATGATGCAAGTTCCCCAGAAGCAGTTCAACAGGGATTGAAGCAGGGAAGAGATAAGACTTTTTGCTTTCCATCACAGTGAGGAGGTGCCTGGAGATTCACTGTGATGGATGTTTGTGTCAAATTGTGTTAATTGTGTGTTTTGTTGCTTTTTACTGCCATGATTGCATGGTATGAAATTTTGTTCAAACTTGGACAATACAGGAAATTCAATTCATTTCAATCCATTTTAAGATGTCATCTCAAATGTCCCCTGACACAGAAGCAAAATCAGGATACCGGAATACTCAAGGTCAAACAAAAAATATTCAAAGGAAAATGGTTCCAAAAAGCTTATTAGCACATTGCAAAATAAATAGTTTCGAAATTGCATAACACTGACAAAACATCAGGCAATTGAATTTTTGGATGGATATCTTTTCACAATTTTTTTCCGATAACAATGGAAAAGTAATTCCACTAATAATGTTGCCCGCATTCCCTACAACGTTGCTGGAGAATTTTACAATAATGAGATGTTTGAAATGTCAATGGCCATTTGCATTTTTATCCGAACATGTCAGATTGGCGCAGTTCCTTTGATCGCTGACTCCCTCACCACTGAAGATTAGACTTCAGTCGAGGAATAAGTAAGTACTGCATTGTTGATTGTGCCAACATACAAATGAGTGATGAACAGAAGTCCTTCTGTCCATTCCAATATATTTAAAAGTCATCACGCCACTAAATAGAACAGGGAATTCTACCACTGTCCAGGCCAGTGTTCTTCCCTCAGCCAACACCATTAAAAACAGATTAACTTTGTCCTTCATCAGCTGGCAGTTTCCTGCTAGATTCAATTTGCCTTGACAAATACAAAAATAATGTACTGGATGCCAAGAGGATTGCAACTTCCTAAAATCGTGCTCTGGAGTCAGGCTTTCTTCACTTTCCTGGTACAAAATATTGTGTTGGATTATCACGTTAAAACATTTTTTATTTAGGTTTAAATCATAAGGTTTTATCATAAAGTAGGTGAGTTGCCAAAGGAGGCTGGAATCTTTCATAATACGTTTCAAATTTTAATTTATTTATTTTCCCCTGGAAATAAAGGGACAGACTGATATCCTGATATTTCAAATGCAATAACACTGAATTACAAATTACATTGCTGTGATCAGGCAACTGAACCATCCTACCAACAACTAGAGAGCAATCCTGAGCTACTATCTACCTCATTGGAGACCCTTGGACTAGCTTTGATCAGACTTTACTGGACTATCTTGCAACAAATGTTATTCACGTTATTCCTTTTATCTCTTATCTGTACACTGTGGATGGCTTGATTATAATCATGCATTGTCTTTCCGCTTACTGGTTAGCGCTCAAGACTGTACTTCGGTACACGTGACAATAAATAAACCAGACTGTTAAAAGATAAAATTAAATTCTGCATGCAGTAAACTTTAAATCCTGTAAATTATATCTCTGGCATATTCACCTATACACAATAAATCACATGGTATTAAGACATATTTGTTCAGCATGTGTTCCAATTTCCGTTGTGCAGTATACACATCAACATATATTGTATTGTATTGTATTGTATATCTTTATTGTTATTTCCTGAGTATTCGCATACCCAGAGGAAACAAAAAAACGTTCCTCAACCAGTGTCCATTTCAGTGTGTGCAGTAAAAAATAAATAGAAGTAAAAATACATATATCATGAACAAATTAACACTCTACTCTACTAAACATCAACAGGCGTTCCGATCGGCAGCGGCACGACAGTGGCTCTGCTGCAGTGTGTCCAGGTTGGTGGTTGGTGCACGATACTTTGGCAGGGGACAAAGTCCGTTTATCAGTCTTATAACCTGCGGGAGTTTAAGTTCATAACTTCACATCAGGGATGTACAATGTGAGATGGTGCAAATAATATTGGCTGGAAGAAAAGGGAGGCATTATCTCCTTGGAAAATAGAGCCTCCATAGAGTTGAGGAACAGAAGGATCCAGAGATACAGAGACTTTACGCACTAAAACAAGAGAAGTAACATCAGATGAAAGAAATATGATTAGTTTCTAGAGATACAGAATTTAAAATTAGGAATTATCTACAAACTTCATTGACTTATTGTGGTGATGCTGTACACAATTCTGGTTACAGAGACTAGAGAGAAAATGTGCAACTGAGAGTTTATATTCATCAGAAAAGATTGACCAAGATGGGGCTTACTTCTCTGGAAAAGTGGTTAAATGGGATTTGTTGGAAATCTTCTAGATCATAGCAGAATTTAACAGAGCAAGCAAATGGAAAATCTTTTCACCTATACCTTTCACGGGCGGCATGGTGGCCTAGCTGTAGAGTTACTGTGTTACAGCACCAAAGACCCGGGTTTGATTCTGACTACAGGTGCTTGTCATACAGAGTTTGTACATTCTCCCCGTGACCTGCATGGGTTTTCTCTGAGAACTTCAGTTTCCTCCCACACTCCAAAGACGTACAGGTTTGTAGGTTAATTGACTTGGTATAACATGTAAAATTGTCCCTAGTGTGTATAGGATAGTGTTAGTGTGCGGGGATCATTGGTCGGTGCGGACATGGTGGGCAGAAGGGCCTTTATCCGCGTTGTATCTCTAAACTAAACGATAGGCAAGGCCAAAATTGTGAAGATATTTCTGCCAGTTCCAATAAAATTCCATCACCACATATTCCCCTTCTTAATTTCCACGTTCTTAAAATCGGCTTTGCTGTATTTTGCAAGCAGCCAACTTCTAATAAACTCATATTTGATCCCAAGAGATATAACCACTCTGCATCAAACTGCTCCACATTCAATCAAATAGTACATAGACCACGACTTTAAAAAAAGGCATTGGGTTGATTTATTTAGAACTGTAATTTCCCCCTGGGTTAATCAGTTATATTTATAGTAGATTGTGATACATATTAACACAGAACTCACAAGTCCTGCTGATATACTTCAATATCATTCATCAGTTGGACATAAATCATTGATCATTATGGTTATATACTCCTCATTTGTAATTAAATATTGGATATAGGTAGCCATAGAGTGATGCAGCACAGAAACAGGCCCAACGACCCAGTTTGCCCATGCCTACCAAGATGTCACATGGACACTTGTCCCAGCTGCTTGCGTTTGGCCCACATCCCTCTAAACCTTCTCTGTCCATTATATCATGATTTCCATCCACAACATCAGAACTTCTCAACAAGTTATGAGAGTAAACTAATGTTGACAAATTCGGGAGACAATGCATGGATTGAATGTTTACATTCTGTCTCCGGAACAAAAAAATTAACCAGGGATGGTATTACGTGGATGGGGTACAAATACCATTATTGCATTCTAATTTGTTGAATTCTCCAATTTTAGGTAACACACCTGGACTTTCATCTATTTCAAGGCCTCTTCACCTCCCCTGCCCCCCTGCCTCCCCCCCCCCCCCCTCCTCATGTGCCACACCTGGACTCCCAACTATTTCTTCCCTCCACCACCCCACCCTTACTTTCTTCCTTCTGGCTTCACAATCTGACACTCTTGAAACCTGTCTCACACCTACTGTTCTTATCTCTGGACTTTGTTCCAACCATCTGCCTGTCAAACCCCTCAATTCACCTGTGTCGACTTATTACTTGCCACATTTTGTCCTGCCTCTCCTCTTTTCCAGCTTTCTTCTCCACCCCGACAATCAGTCTGAAGAAGGGTCTTGACCTGAAACATCACCTATCCATGTTCTTCAAACATGCTGCTTGACCCGCTGAGTTACTCGGGCACTTTGTGTCATTTTGTGAGTTACTCCAGCACTTTGTGTCCTTTTTGCATTTTACTTTTGTTCAACTCAACAATGTTTTCAATCTTTTGGTAAATATTGCTATAAATTGACACCATTTCCTGAACACAAATGTGGCATTTGCAATGGTACCAATGCAAAGAAAACACACTCAGTGCTTTATGTGGAATTGCAAATATAGACTGTTAATAATCTAAATAAAAAGGTCAGGGTACATCTAATTGTAATGGATTACGTGTTGTTTTCTGTCATGAATAAGGCTTCTGGTAAGGCTCGACGGTGACAATAAAATCCTTTTTGGCATTGAGAAGACAGCAGTACCATGTCATCAAAGATTGTATCAGTGAATGCAATGTTAAATAGCAAGTGCAGGTCAGAGAACACTTGGATCTTCTATAATAATATAAATTTAAAACAAAATCCTAAGATCCCATAGCAACAATTTAATATTTCAAAATTAACTTATTGTGAAAATGCACGATGCATTGGAAACAAAGGCTAAAGATCATATTAAAATTAATGCAATATAACATTTAAAGCTAACATTGAAACATGGCAGCTTGAGAAATTTTCTGTACAGTTTTATTTTAGTGAGCAAACAGAAGCTGAATTATTGTAAAAATGTTGTTTGGAGAATTTTCTACTTATTGCTGAGATGGCTACTTTTTAACTTGCTGCTTAGTTTAGTTTAGGGTCATGGCATGGAAACAGGCCCACCGAGCCCGTGCCGACCAGCAAACCCCGCACACTAACACTGTCCTACAGATGCTAGGGACAACTTACAATGATACCAAGCCAATCAGCCTACAAAGCTGTACATTGGAAGGAGTGTTGGAGGAAACCAGAGATCCAGGAGAAAGCCCATGCAGGTCAGGGGGAGAACGTACAAAATCCGTGCAGACAGCAGCCAAAGGCAGGATCGCACCCAGGTCTCTGGCGCAGTAAGGCAGCAACTCTACCGCTGAGCCACCATGCAGGCTCTGCTAAAAAGAATCAAGCTACTCAGTTGTATGAAAGACCACTGCTGCTTTTTCAAGAACTCCCACTCTCTCTTTCTTAGGAAAACTGGGAATGAGGACTCAAAGACTGTCTGGCCCCGCTCAACTTGAGAACAAATTATAACTATTCTGTGGTTTCACAGCTTGGAAAGCTGCAAGGCAGAGATGATTTGATTTCCATTCTCCACAGGGAGTACAAGACCTGAACTTTAATCAATGCAATGTATGAAATACAGGCAACCTCTGTGTTGGACCGCAGTTTGGGTAATGGAAATTTAACCTTGTGAATTTCACAAATCATTACCAAAAAATCTGGTATAGAAAATTTAAAAAATAATTCTCAAAAATTAATGTGACAATTTTAATTTTATTTCCAGTTTGTAATTCTTGATGCACGTGCGGACGATATGGTTTCGCTCTATGGAAAATTACAATATAGACGGTTTTCTGGAAACACACCCAACTATAATGCTGCGGTCACCTTTACCAGCAATAATACTGTATGACTTGTATCCCTCATTAATTCAAATAAACCATACTATCCATCACAGGCTCTAAATTAACCTCTTTCAATTTGCTGATCAATTCATAAGGATAATGTTCATGTATAAATGGATGTCTTTTGAATTAACCCATGCAAGGTCTAATATCTTCGAGCTTCCCATCAGTAAAACAAAAAGGAAATTGGGCTTTTATTTTGCATTGCTGCAAGAACTAACACTGGTCTTACAAGGCCAATATTGTTTAAATATTCTTGCCCCTGATAAAGTCCGTTACTAAAACATATGTACAGTCTTCCAAATAGCTGGAGTTGCACGATCCTAATCTATTTTGGCAAGGACAGCAGACTAAACAAATTTCAGCTCTTGACTCTCTACATTCTTAACTTGGCCACTTTCTCGTCCTGCACATAACACCATTGCAAATATATCAAGGTCTCCAGTCTCGCACTGCATCATGTTCATTCAAATGGAACCTTAAACAACAGTGTACTCCACAATTTGATGCAGCATATTTTAAAATATATAAGTGCAGCCAAAATTATACAATTGAAATGTTAAGCAATCATTTCTTGACATTTTACTCCGTATTGACTTGCAGCATTAGAAAGGATCTCTTGCAGCTTTCAAGTCTCCCAAAATACTTGCCTTGGTTGCCAAGGGAACAGAGAATAATGCAGAGTATTCTTCAGCCCCTTTGCACAATTCCCAACTTGCCCATTGTTTCTCCTAGTTTCAAACTACATTCATGAGCGACTCTACTGAATGTATGCAATTATATCACTATATGTTGATAAATTGTCCATTTTTCTTAGTTTAATTTAGAGATTTAAACAGGCGGAAACAACTCCTCCGGTCCACTGATTCCGCACCGACCAGCGATCACCGCACATTAACACTACCCTACACACACTAGGGACAGATTTACATTTATACATTCATACCTAGCCAATTAACCTACAAACTTGTATGTCTTTGGAGTGTGGGAGAAAACCAAAGATCTTGGAGAAAACCCATGAAGGTCACGGGAGTACATTCAAACTCTGTACAGACAAGCACCCGTAGTCAGGATCAAACCCAGGTCTCTGGTACTGTAAGGCAGTAGCTCTACCACTACGCCACTGTGCCGGCCTTTTGCTGTAATCTGTTATGTAGTGTTAGAACAAAGAGTACAGCACAGGAACAGACCCTTCAGTCCACAATGTCTGTTCCAAACATGATGCCAAAATGAACTCTTATCCCCTGCACATAATTCATAACCCTCATTTCCCTGCATATCTATATGTCTATCGAAAATTCCTTTAAACGCCACTTTAGCATCTGCCTCACCCACCACCCTCAACAGCAAATTCCAGGGACTCACCGCCACCCCCCTTTGTAAAAAAACTTGCCCCATTCATCTCCTTTAAACTGGCATTTTGCAGGGATTTTATCACTTACTCCAATGGCCACATATCAAGATCTAAGGTTAAAGGTCAGCAATATCATCAAAATGATTAGTAAGTGTGCAACACGGACATGATTTAAAACCATCAAACTAATTACAAATAGATTCAGCAGGTCTGCAGGATTAAACTGGAACTCCAATAATTCAGGATTAATGGTCAAAGCAACAGGGCTGGAGAAAATATATGAAGGCAATAAAATAGCTTTCTTGCCACTTCATTTTTTTTAGTGCAGGAAGGAGATAGAGAACTTAGTAACTTAGTAATATGGCATCAGGAAAATAACCTCTCCCTCAATGTCAGTAAGATGAAGGAGCTAGTTATTGACTTTAGGAAGTGTTGTGGAGTACATGACCTATCAGCATCAATGGTGTTGAACTGGAAATGGTTGAGAGCTTCAAGCTCCTTGGAGTAAATATCACCAATGATCTATCGTGGACTGACACATTGAAGTGACGGCCACTAAGGCACATCAATGCCCCTATTTTCTCAGGAGACCGAAGAAATTGGGCATGTCTCCAATGACTCTCACAAACTTCTACAGATGTACCATAGAAAACACACTGTCAGGTTACTTCACTTGTGTAAGAAGGAACTGCAGATGCTGGTTTACACCGAAGGTAGACCCAAAGTGCTGGAGTAACTCAGCGGAACAGGCAGCATCACTGGATAGAAGGAATGGGTGACAGTTCGGGTCAAGACCCTTGAGACTGAGAGGCAGGGGAGAGGGAAACGAGAGATAAGAAAGGAAAAAGTGTGAAAATGAGAGATCAAAGGGGACAAAGCTCAAGAGGGGGAAAGCAAGGGTTACTTGAAGTTAGAGAAATCAATGTTCATACCGCTCTGTTGTAAGCTGCCCTAGCGAAATATGAGGTGCTGTTCCTCCAATTTGCATTGCACCGCACTCTGACAATGGAGGAGGCCCAGAAAGGTCAGTATGGAAATGGGAGGGGGAGTTAAAGTGTTTAGCAACTGGGAGATCATGTAGGTCCAGGCGGACTGAGCAGAGGTGTTCAGCGAAACGATCGCCAAGCTTGCGCTTGGTCCCGCTGATATATTGGAGTCTACACCTGGAACAGTGGATACAGTAGATGAGGCTGGAGGTGGTGCAAGTGAACCCGGTGAGGCAGAGGTTCACTTGCACATCTGTTTTATTGTTATGAGTGAGAGGATATCAGATTTGTGTGAGTCGCTCAGTAATGAAGGCACATAAGGAAGTACACATTACATGATCGATTCACAACCATTCCCTATTTGTCAAAAAAAAGATTAACTCCCAGACAAATCAATCGATTATGCATCATATAACTTTCTCAAATGACAAATTAATAAATATCTGGCTGGGAATGATGCATGGTTAGAGGACTAAATAAAGACAATCATATACTACAGGAAATATAGATGTTAAGGGCCATGAAAGTGACATATGTTGAGAACCAGCCAGGATTTAAAAAGTGGAATTACACCCTCCAACGTTGTCTTTTTTTGCACTTCAATACTCAACACAAATCAAAAACTGTTGACCAGTTATTCATTTGCTTCCTTAACATTGTGGGGGGATGATTTTTGTGTGTAAATGTTAATTGATTGTTTTACTTTGTGTCCAAGATGGCTGCCGGAAGGGGGAGTGGACGCTGGCGCGTATTAGCAGCCGCTGCTCTCTCTTCCATACTGTGTTTTTGATTTTTGTGTTCGGATTGAATTTTGTTTTTAATTTGTGTACTTGTGATGTCTTTACTATTTATTTCATTCCGCTTACATGTTTCTACGGTAAAATCTTGTTAAATCTTGTAAGGTGTCCTTGAGATTTGAAAGGCGCCCATAAATAAAATGTATTATTATTATTATTATTCATTGTATGTTTTCTGTTTCTTCCTCCATCAGTTTTTTTTTTTACAAATGTTCTATTATTTGTAATGGGCATTGAGACAATTGGAGCCAAAATGAATCTTCACGAACCTTGGTAAACTTTGCCATTGAATAAGTTTGACTTACCCTTTCTTCACCAGCTAATATAAGCTTTAACATATAATCAACATGAATACAGGTTAAACTCATAATTGGCCTGAACTTCAAGCTGATCAATGCATTCATCCATAATAAATAAACTGACAACTAACAAATTCAGCTGGAGTTTGATCAGATGAAAATTTTACGCAGTTAATTAAGGGCCTGTCCCACTTACGTGTCCTTGGCACGCAAATTATGCAACCTCGTGGTTGCGTTGAGGCGCACGGGCACTGTATGGCCGCGCGGGGCCAGTCCCACTTAGAAGCGCGGAGGGGTATGTAGTTGTGCGCGACATCGCGTGGGGCTCCAAAATTTTTGTAGTGAACGAAATCTTCGCACGCCAACGGCCTGTCGCGTAACTGACGGCCAAGGTGGGACAGGCCCAAGACCCTGGCGCGACGCAACGTCTCACCTCCAACAGCAGCAGAAGCACGCAAACGATCGCCGAGCTCGGCCTGGGGCTCACAGCTGTTGTGGTCCGGATCCGCCCCCACTCCTACTCCCAGAGCGGGGACAAGACAATTGAAGATAGACACAAAATGCAGGAGTAACTTAGCGGGACCGGCAGCATCTCTGGAGAGAAGGAATGGGTGACGTTTCGGGTCAAGACCCTTCTTTTCAGACTGAAGAAGAGTCTCGACACGAAACGTGTCATTTCGTGTCGAGTTGTTCGTGTCAGTGGGACTCAGTTGGTCCCGCTGAGTTCCTCCAGCTTTGTGTCCATCTTCAAATGACGCCACGCGCTACAGATGGCTGTGCGTACGCATGGAATCACGCCTGACCTTCGCGGGACCATCTCGGCTCAACGCGACCATGAGGTCGTGTGATTTGTGTGCCAAGGACATGTAAGTGGGACAGGTCCTTTAGTGCAAATAGTGGTAAACATCGAAGGGATTTACAGGAGGGAAGCCTCATTATCAGAGACACACACCACCCTGGCATACTCTCATTTCACTCCTACCATAGGGAGAACATATAGGAACCTAATAAACCTGTAACGTTCAAGTTCAGGAACAGCTTCTTCCCTACAACCATCAGGCTATTAAAGACATCCAACTTTCAAATCAGCGCTTCAAATGAACTACATAGACTTGGGGGCATTGGTTTTGTATTTTTTCACTATTAATTTTTATGGGAATAAGTAAATAAATACACACACACACACACACATATATATATACACACACATATAAACACACATATACAAACATACACACATATGTACACACGCACATACACAAACATCCACCGACACGCATGGGCAGTCACGGTGGAGCAGCGGTAGTGTTGCCGCCTTACAGCAAAATGTAGCGCCAGAGACCCAGGTTCAATCCCAACTACAGGTGCTGTCTGTATGGAGTTTGTACGTTCTCCTGTGATCTGCGTGAGTTTTCTCCGAGATCTTCGGATTCCTCCCACACTCCAAAGACGTACAGGTTTGTAGGATAATTGGCTAGATTAATTGGCTAGAAAAAATGTAAAAATTGTCCAGTGCTGAGTGATGCTCTACCTAGAACTTTTCAGTGTACTACATCCGGATCCAGACATATATATACTCACACACACACACACACTTATACAAATATACACACACATATACACACACACACACACACACACATATATATATATATATATATATATATATATATATATATATATATATATACACTAGACGAAGTGGAACCACATGGAAGGGCTGGTCCCCCAGCGCAATATTCCACCTCTCCACCAATTCAAATTTTGGTGGCCAGTGGGGGGAGGGGGGGGCTTTCTGGAGTGCTAGTATGGATGTTGTGGGCTGAAGGGACTGGTTTACAGAGGGCTAGTATGGACATTGTGGGCTGAATGGATTCTTGGGCTGGCAGCTCAGTCACTCAGGCCTGGAGGGCTGGCAGCTCAGTCACTCAGGCCTGGTGGGCTGGCAGCTCAGAAACTGCCATAAATTCTGCCCAAAACAGGTGAGAGACTCTGTGAGAGAGAAGGGGGTGAGGGTGGAGAATCAGTTTTAGACATGTTTCATCTTTTTCTGCAGATCACAGCAATGAAGGAGGAAAGACTATCCTGGCCTGGATCTCACAGGGAGCCAATGGAAGGGAGGGAGCAAAATACTGGGGTGAGGTTTAATACTTGCAGGGGGAATACTTACTGATGGACCGAAGAGACTCCTCCTGGGCTAGTACAGGCCTGAAGGGCCGAAGGGGCTCTTAAAAAAAACTAGAGCGAAATCTCAGTGAAAGGCACTTTCTCTGGACTTTTCCTGGCCTGGCACGGGCCTTTCGGGCTAATAGGGGCATTTTGGGCAAAACGGACTGGTTTCTCGTCTAATATGGGCCTTGTGGACCAAAATTTGTGGTTTCAGGCAGGCCGAACAACTTATTTCATTTCATTTCCATTTCAATTTCAAGCACAGGGCAGGCCAAACAGCTCATTGCATTTTCATTTCACTTCCATTGCCATTGCAGTTTCAAGCACAGGGCAGGCCGAAGAGCTCATTGCATTTTCATTTCACTACCATTGCCATTGCAGTTTCAAGCACAGGGCAGGCCGAACAGCTCATTGCATTTTCATTTAACTTCCATTGCCATTGCAGTTTCAAGCACAGGGCAGGCCAAACAGCTCATTGCATTTTCATTTCATTTCCATTGCCATTGCAGTTTCAAGCACAGGGCAGGCCAAACAACTCATTTTATTTTCATTAAGGTCTAACAAATTATTTATTGCAAGTACATTGCAGACTCACAGTTCAGTTGATTCACAGCTTAGAATGAGAGTCGTGGCATCTCCCTCGTGATCTTGCAGAGTGACTGAGTCACGTCCAGGCATCCGGGGTTATATAGTCCTGCCCCCCTCCCCCCCCCTCCCCGGAAGGGACGTTAAAGGCCTGCCTCACGAGTCTGCGGTCATTGGCGGTGATACAGGAAGTATCTACCGCTCGTGGACCACCAGAGACCGTGGGTTCGGTCAAACGCCCACCGCCGAGGCCGTGCGGCGTTGGACAAAAAGTCAGCACTGTTGAAAAATAATTTCTTACCGCACAGCCGCCGCCACAGCCGCCGCCAGTGAGGCACGGTCACCGCAACAGCCGCCGCCAGTGCGGCACGAGCGCCGTGAGTGGAACTCTCATCGCACGGTCACCGCCACAGCCTCCGCCAGTGAGGCAGGTGTGCGGCACGGGCGCCGCGATCAGCACTACCGTCGCAACAGCCCCGCTTGCTTATTTTCTATAACACCGCAAGCTCATGGGACCGGCCGTACTCGGCGCTCTCGGGGTTGACGTGCGGTCCCCTCTTCCAGCGACGCCGTGCTTCATCGCCAATGACCGCAACACCGTGAGACAGAGCCAATACCTTCATCGTGGTGATTGACAGGCGAGAGGATCTCAAGGTTTTTTAAACACTCGTAACTTTTTTTTTCATCGATGGGAAAAATCCTCAGGGCCAGCACAGCGGAGGAGGACTATGAGTAAGATGGCCAAAAATCATAGTGATATATGGTAGCATTTTTTCTAAAATCAATATACAGCGCAGACAGGAAATGGTCAAGATGAGACTTTTAATTATATAGATATGTGTGTGAATATGTGTATGTTTATATATGTGTAGATATAGATATATATATATATATGTGTGTGTGTGTGTGTGTGTGTGTGTGTGTGTGTGTGTGTGTGTGTGTGTGTGTGTGTGTGTGTGTGTACAGTACATATATGTGTTTGTTTATAAACTTAAAATGTCTAGACATTCAACTGCATTATTCAAACCAAGTCAAGTCTATGTCCAAAACTTCAGACATAACTAAATGTTTTGGAAAGGTTGTTGGTACCCTGCTGTTGCACCCTGAGGGTGGATTTTATTGAATTTATTATCTATGTGTATTATGTTTAAATGTCTCTACATTGCTGTAAGTTTAAGAATTTCATTGTTCCTTTGTCGGTAATTGCAACAATGAAACACTTTTGACTCTCTTCAAAATCCTGATTAGTTAAAGGCCTGTCTCACGAGTCTGCGGTCTTTGCCGGTGAAACGGGAAGAATCTGCCGCCATAGACCGCGCACTCGTGAGAACGCACAATTCCGGGGCCGTGCGGCGTTGTTCCGAACACCGCACGGTGCTAAAATAAAACCTACACCGCCGATGACCGCAAACACGTAAGACAGAGCCTTTACCAACTGTCCTTACTAGATAAATACAAAAGTTATCATCGTTCTCTATAAAGGCACTTGTTATTTTTTTTCCAGACCCCTCATTGACTATAGGTATGTCAGCACCTTATTGCTTTAAGGATTAAATAGTGTGAAGTAAAATTAATACATTTTAATGAAAGTTGCTTGCCGCAAGCTCAGCCTTCAAACCGATGTGCAGAGAATATCTGTTCCACTCTGCCAGTTCAAATCACTTTACAGAGAGATTGCCTCTGGTGATGTGATGATAATCTAGCTGTAAAGCTGAAGCTGCCACAAACAAAATTGTTTGGCAACGCCAATAAAGCAAAATTTAGCCACAGATTATTTTTCATTTCCTTCATCTTGTTATCACATTTCAGATATAAATGAAATAAATTCACCTATTGACTACCTAGAGGTTAAGCCATGACAATCTATTTGCAATGGGATCTATCCTGAACAACATTTATGGAGTCAGTTATGCCTAGCTCACAAGTGCAAGTATGGTCACTGCTGTCTGCTCATTACTTTTGTGGTACTGAATGAATCATGGAGGACAGTCATCAGCCCATGACGATATTCCAGCTCTCAGCAGGAGCTAACTATTTAATATCAATTCCCCTTTAAATTAATAATGATCCGCACTGCTGCTCGAAGCTTGTTAAATCCAGTAAATTATTGCAGAGGCTATCCTGATTAAACACGAGTCATTATCAAGATAATTTAAATCTATATGACAAAAACTTTGGCAAACTATCTAAAGTCAGTTCAGAGCCTGCACTTCACAAGCATAAAATCATCCAACGTGTCAGTCCTCATTGATATTCAATTTAATCAGCCCAAAAGAGGCCATCAAGACAGAAAATGCAGGACAATTGTATTACTACTACCACAAGGGAAGACTGTTAATAAAGGCTGGCATTTAGATATTCACCAGAAGTTCTGCAGGGTAGTTGTCTTAGGATTACTTTATTTTAAGCTGTCAATGAATCAAAACATTTCCATCCAGACACGCTCAATGGGCATAGATGGCAATACATCAAAAGATTGCAACTGTTTGATTTTATTTGTTGTCAGTACCATTTGCTGTGCTGCCTTAAACCTCCTAATTTACACATTGCCTCACCATTTTACCAACTTTGTTGTAATGGTACATACACAAGGTCGTATAAACCATTTTTTCTTCCATCTGGATTAAATGTAAGATAAAAGAGCTGGGTTTTGTTCAACCTATGAACATCCAGTGAGAAGACAGAGAAATCAATCATTATTTCCAAACTACTGAGTTTCAGCACTTATTGTCACATGAGCAAAGTGCAAACACACAGTGAGATTATTTTCTTACATACGGTACAGTATAGTCATACCTAAGCACATCCCAGATTAGAAAGGATATAGAAATAGTTCACTGATCCCATTCTCGTTGTTATGAGTGGTGCCCGTTCCAGGCAAGCCCCAGGCAGCTGCGGGACTCATAATTTCAGGCTCAGCATGTGTTCAGTGTACCTACATATAAAACTGATAGACTATTGGTAGTTTGCAGGATATTCGTCCAGGAACCATGAAAGGGCTGTCACGGCAGCGGTAGAGTTGCTGCCTTACAGCGAATGCAGCGCCGGACACCCGGGTTCAATCCCGACTATGGGTGCTGTCTGTATGGAGTTTGTACGTTCTCCCCGTGACCTTCGTGGGTTTTCTCCAAGATCTTTGGCTTCCTCCCACACTCCAAAGACGTACAGGTTTGTAAGTTAATTGGCTTGGTAAATGTAAAAAATATCCCTAGTGGGTGTAGGATGGTGTTAATGTGCGGGGATCGCTGGTCGGCGCAGACGCGGTGGGCCAAAGGGGCTGTTTCCATGCTGTATCTCTAAACTAAACTAAACTGACCATTTTATAAGCATCCAAACACATACCAAGTACAACAATCACTGAAATTAATGATAAGAACTTATTTTTTCTCATTAATTATATTGTTTACAGTGTACTATGTTCACATATTCTGGTGTGCTGCCGCGAGAATTTCATTGTTCTATATGGGACATATGACAATAAAACACTCTTGACGAGAACATTCAATCGTCAGGAATAATTAGGTTTCTAAAAGGATCATATTAACAATTTTTAACGTTTTTTATGAGATTTATAAAAATCTACTGCTTGTACATCCTTTCAATTCCTACAACACATGGGTCACTGTGCTCCTCCAATTCCAGCACCCTTGCACATCCATGAGTTTCGTTGCTGCACCAGTAGTCATTATGTGTTCAGTTGCCTAGCTGCACAGTTCTGAAATTGCTCCCTTAAAACTGTCCATCTTCTGGCCATTCAATCCTCCTATAAGCTACTTAAAACCTACCGTTAAATCAATCCTTTTGTCACCCTGTTCAAAGTCTTATCTGGCTTGGTTACATTTTTTATTTGTTAGATGTCCTTCCTCAGTGAACCCTCCTTCCAATCTTTTGCTCTGCTGAATCTTCTATAAACATTCAAGAGGTTATTGCAGAAATCACATTCTCCGTGCCATTTTTATTTTGATTCCAACATAATTTCTCTAATAGACAATAGACAATAGGTGCAGGAATGGGCCATTTGGTCCTTCAAGCCAGCACCACCATTCAATGTGATCATGGCTGATCATCCCCAATCAGTCCCCCATTCCTGCCTTCTCCCCATGTCCCCTGACTCCGCTATCTTTAAGAGCCCTATCTAGCTCTCTCTTGAAATATACTTCTGCTATTGTTTATTGTCCATTGGCTTCCTCTTCCCACCTCTGCAGGGGAAAAGAATATTAATAAAACAGCTGAAAATCACAAAGTGCTGAGTAACTCAATGGGTCAGGCAGCATCAGTGGAGGGAATGAACGGGCGACATTTTAGGTCTTCATACTCATTGTAGTAGGGAAGAGAAAGCAGAAAGTAACATGGGGACAGGACGAAATCTGGCATGTGAGAAGCAGACACAGACGATGGGGTTTTTGATTAGCAGATGGGTAGACAACAGCTAAAAATTAAAAAATAATTAGCCAGTCAATCCACTCCCCTCCTCACCTGTATCCACCTATCACTTCCCAAGCTTTGTCCTGCACCCAGCTCTTTTCCAGCTTTCATCCCCCTACTACAATTACTCTGAAGACCCAACTTGAACTGTCCATTCCCTCCACAGATGCTGACTGACCTGCTGAATACTTTGTGTTTTGCTCCAGATTTCAGTATATTTGCTCATGTCTCTAATAAAACTGCTGCTGGACTGAATTTTTGGACAATCAAACGTAAAATGTTGCTTACATGAACTCAGATAAAGAATTTGCAAATAAGAGGCAAATTCAAAAAGGCTCCTCCAGCTTTCTCTCAGCTTACAACTGAGTTTTCATCTAAAAATATGACAAAGATCTGACTGAATAAAAATCAAAGTTTTAATAGTTCAAAACCATATTCAGTAATAAGAAAAAAAGCAGACCGTATCTGATTAATGTACGTCAACCATCCACATCAAGTTCACAATTTAGTTGCTCTTCGATTTAAGATTAAGAGCTTTGGGGATAATGTGGCGAGTTTTTGTTTGTGATGGAGAGCCAAGATCGATTGGCTCTGCAAATTGGGATGCACAGTTGCACTGCTAGCAATTTTCTATCCATAAAAACTAATGGCTGGAAAATCATGGCAGCTAATATGCGACTTTCCAATTTGTTCATTTCCAGCCACACATTCCTAGTCTGAATCATGGACTTGGAAAATTGCCCCTGTTGCCTTATTTACCATTTGTAAATCAGCCAAACTGCGCTAACTCCAATAATGTTTGCAAATGGATGAGAACACTGTTTGCACATCTCTGCAAAGAATTAATTAATTCCAGCAATGTTGTCAAGGTGTGAGATAATTTTGAACATTTAAGTTTTATTTGAAATCTGTTTTAAATTTTGTAAACATTTTACTTTTGTCCTATCCAAATACAGCTGTCAATTCAGAACATCAACCACAGCATTGGGGCAATAACACAACACAATATTGCTGCAACTCCCCGATCACCATCGATGTTTGCCCTTGATTCTCTCAATTCCTGCCAATAAATATAATTAAATTAGCCAAAAGAAGAACAGGAACATGGCAACTGGCATGTTTTAACGACTTCAAATAATGAATGGCATCAGTTGTTAGCATGGTGGAATTTCCCACAGTTATGAATGACTGCAAATAATTATATAATGCATTAAAAAGACAAAGAGCAGAACCATTGACCGAGAATTTGCTAATGACATCTGAAGCATAATGGGGAATTGAACAGACAGTTTTCAGTTGTAGTCAACAATTAATACCATGCGCAAATTCAAGTTTTCTGGCCTTTGACCCATTCCAATTTAAATTAGAAATCCATCACTTTGTCAAATATCTTACAAGTAAATTGGAATTAACTCAAGCCTACAAGCAAAGTTAAAAGACATAGTAGGTAATTCTAAACAATTAGTGTGTGAAGAGTGTAATGCGATTGGAAGGATTTTGAGATCATCAATCACATTGCATATGTTGTCCTTCAAACACAAATGTTGCTCCTTTAAAAATACTGATTCACCGAAGAACAAGAACTCTTGCTGCTGAAATGTGGGTCAACAGCTGTGCCAGCAGCTATAATATTTTCTAGGTCCCTACCTGGTCGGTGAGGCAGCTTTTTCTCCGGGCTGCCCCGTCGACTCGTCCTTGCGGCCTACCAGCGGGCGTGGAGCGGCGTGCAGCGGTGTTTCCTGGCGGGGACTGCCCAACACCTTCAGCTTCGGTGGCGGCACAGCGCTGGAGCGCTATCGCGGAGCGGAGCGGGCGATGCCTTGCCTGGGTCGCCGCGCTGGATCGACGCGCTGGAGCTCCGGTGAGATGTGGCTGCCGAACTCAACACCTCCGGGCTGCGGGACTGCGGAGCGGCCAGCCGCGGGCGGCAGCGCCGACCCTAACATCGGGAGCCTCGGAGCTCCAAATCGGCGCGGCCTTGTTGGCTTCAGGTACCACGGACTCCGGTAGGAAATCGGCCGTTCCAGGTGGCCCAGCCGCTGCGAGGACTCTCCCGACGCCGGGGCAACAACACCCGGTGAGAACGGCCAGGAACATCGGGCCTCCGTAGAGGCAACTGTGAAGGCCTCAATAGGCCTGACTTTGGGTGAACTGGGGTTGGGGACTGGACATTGTGCCTTCCCCCACAGTGGTAATCATTGTGGGGGGATGATTTTTGTCTGTAAATGATATTTTATTTTGTGTCCAAGATGGCTGCCGGAGGGGAGAGTGGACGCTGGCGCGCTTTAGCAGCCGCTGCTCTCTCTTCCATATTGTGTTTTTTGATTTTTGTTTTTGGATTGAATTCTGGCTTTAATTTGTGTACTCGTGATGTCTTTACTATTTATTTCATTCCGCTTACATGTTTCTACACTTTGTTAAACTTTGTAAGGTATCCTTGAGACTTTTGAATAATAAAATTTATTATTATTATTATTATTATAATGAAGATTTTCCATCCAGACCCACTGGTTGAACAAAGTGCAAGGTCAGTAGGACAAAGTAAATGGCATTCGTAAGTCGTTTGCGATGTTTTTAATAGATGGCAAAAGTACATTTTACTTCTGGTAGCCTATTGTTTAATGAGAATGTCAACAACAAGAATTCTTCTAGCAGACAATTTAAAATTTAGTTTAGTTTAGTTTATAGATACAGCAAGGAAATAGACCCACACCGACCAGCGATCCCCGCACCTTACCACTATCCTGCACACACTAGGGACAATTTACACATACACCAAGCCAATTAACCTACAAACCTGTACGTCTTTGGAGTGTGGGAGGAAACCGAAGATCTCGGAGAAAACCCACGCGGTCACGTGGAGAACGTACAAACACCGTACAGACAGCACCTGTAGTCGGGATCGAACCTGGGTCTCCGGCACTGTAAGCTGTGCCACCGTGGCCGCTATAAATGAGATAAAAGAATGTATTGCCTTAAGGGATAATTACTATCAGTAATTAATATCTCCTTAATGACTTCCTCTCTTTGTTTAAATATGATTTTGTTTCCTTAATAGGGATTTGCAATGAAATATATTATTACCTTAGTGTCTCACTCAACATCAACAAGTTTATAGAATAGTTTCTAAAACAAGCATCAGCATTTTTGTTAACATATGCAAAAAACACCATACCCATTATCTGCAACATCCAGGAGTGCCTGATAAAACAGTTCAATTTTCTACTCTAATAGGTTTACAAGATTCAATTTGTAAAAACTTCATTTGACACAGTGACTGCCACCAATGTGGGCAAGATTGGCGTTGTCACAGGAGCACGTACCCTGGCAAGGCAAGCATCACCTCAGTATTTCTTTACTCCTTTATTGTTGCTGCGTCCAAAATTCTATAATCCTCCAGCAAAAACACAAGAATACCAACGGCATCTCAACCATGACAGTCGAGGAAATCCCACCTCCACTTTCTTAGGGCAACAAAGGGTCAAGAGAAAAGAAAAGGTCAAGAGTCAAGAGGTAGTAGTCAAGAGAGAGAGAGTCAAGAGTGCTTCATTGTCATATGTCCCAAAAAAGAATAATGAAATTCTTATTTGCAGCAGCACAACGGGGTTGTAACCACATTATTCAGTAGGTACAATGAACAGCAAACCGTTCCCTATCCTAACGGTGAACAGTGGGGTGGAATTTTGCAGTATTGCCAGCGATGGCCATATTTCATAGCGTAAACATAGCATAATCTGCCTTTTCTTGGAGTATTGCGTATAACTCTGGTCACCACACTAGAAGGATGCGGTTGCACTGGAGAAAGTACAGAGGAGATTTGCGAGGATGTTGACTGGATTAAAGAACTTTAGTTATGGAAAAAGAGACTGATAGGTTGGGTAGGTTTTATCTGGAATGCAATAGGCTCAGGGTTGACCTTATAGAGTTATATACAATTCTAAGATAGGATAGATAGTCTGAATTTTTCTTTT
The DNA here is from genome assembly GCA_038087875.1 of Malacoraja senta. Lineage (NCBI taxonomy): Eukaryota > Metazoa > Chordata > Chondrichthyes > Rajiformes > Rajidae > Malacoraja > Malacoraja senta. The sequence goes on along the minus strand of CM075979.1, from coordinate 15,019,352 downwards.
TTTTTGCAATGGATAGCGGTTTCAAAGACAATAGTGTACAGGTTTGAGGTGAAAAGGGTATATTTTATGACTGGTAATCAAGCTACTGAGTGGCACTTTCAGATTGAGTGCCTTTTACATTTAGCACCTTTTTTACTTCACTGTGGTCTTGGCAGATGAAGTTTTTGACCAGCTGAAAGAAGGTAGGCAGGTGGATATGATCAAAGTGAGGGGAAGGGGAAAATTAGAGGTTCCCACTTACTCCACCTATGTGAAACACTGGTGATATTCTGGGTTGAAGAATAAATTATATTTGAGAAGAATTGGATGTGAGTATAGGGTATCTATAAGAGCATGTCACTACTGGCCACTAGTTCTGCAGCAACTATCCATGGTCCTCTGGACATGGCTTGTCTCCACCAGTCTGCTTCAATATCTCTCGGTGTGGGCTATCTTCTGCTGCAAGAGGGAGCAGAGTGCATTAGTGCAATGTGTCTGGGTGATATACTTGCCACAGTTGAACTGTTGGCATGTGCGTAAGATGCATGGTGGGTGTGAGGTCTGTAGTGAGTGGTTGATGTGTCACAGAGGACATATTTTGGAAGTGATCACATTGATATAATTTGTCATGAGATCAGTGAAAGGGATATAGTGTGAACAAGTGTTTGAGGGGGGTATTTAGGATTTAACAATGTTTCATGGAATATTGACACCACATGCGAGGTCACTGAACTTCATTGGGCTCGGCAAAGAGGTCCTCAATGATTCACTTCTCGCGATAATCACAGCTGTGACCTTTGCCTCACAAGGTCAAAAGGTCATAAGTGATAAAAAGTAGAATTAGGCCATACGGCCCATGATGTCTACTCCGCCATTTAATCATGACTGATCGATCTTTCCCTCCTAACCCCATTCTCCTGCCTTCTCCCCATAACCTTTGACACCTGTGCTAATCAAGAATCTATCTATCTCTGCCTTAAAAATAACCACTGAAGTCCAGTCACAGGTCACGTGGAGAACGTATAATTGACTAATTGACTCCAGTGAATTAATTATGAACTTGGAGAAGGCTTTTCTAAAATGTATTAAATAGTAATTTTATGCTTGGTGTTAATGCTACTGAATCTGTGTTTGGTGAGGTTGAATGTAGTTTTATATATTTCCCCGTTGAACAACACATTTTGTTTTGCTACATAGCCAAATATATTTTATCAGGTTTGGAAAGTTAATGTAATCCATTTGAAATAACTTTAACTGATCAATGTTAAACGATAGTAAGTACGGCTTTCATTTCATTCTGTGAATGACCAAGATGACCATAATCCATGTGCTGAAATGGCACTCATTATCCAAGGTAATGAGTGCCATGTTAATGGGCTGATCTGATCACGGGGTCTGATGGTTTGGCTGAAAAAAACATTGCCCTCATTCGCTAAGAATTTGATGTCTCAGAAAGGTTCAGTAAGACGAGCAAACTTAGGTAAACACATTGGAAGATTTTCTTGCAATAATAACAGTTAAAATACATTTTGACAGGTACATGGATAGGAATGGTTGAAAGGGATATGGAACAAATGTGGTCAAATAGGACTAACTTAGATGTGGCATTTTGGTTGGCATGGACACGTTGGAGTGAAAGGCCTTTTTCCTTGCTGTGAGACTCTGATTTTATGTCTCGACTTCGTGCAAGTACCCTGCTGTAAAATATCCATCCGTCATAATCTATTGTATTCTGAAATATATTTCCTGACTGTCAATGATGAGAATGATCAGAGCACATTCTGATATGAAATAAATTAAGAAAATAGTTCATTTTTTCTGAAACATTCAAATTCTAAATATTCATCAAGAGGTGAAATTCATAGAGAAAACAAACATAGTCTACATTCACCTTTTCATGTTTGTCCCATTCTGCTTGCATCTTTATCCCAAATGCCAGTGGCATTTTGGGCGGCGCAGTGGCATAACGGTAGAGCTACAGTGCCAGAGACCCAGGTTCGATCCTGACTACAGGAGCTTGTCTGTACGGAGTTTGTACGTTCTCCTCGTGACCTGTGTGTGTTTTCTCCGAGATCTTCGGTTTCCTCCCACACTCCAAAGACGTACAAGTTTGTAGGTTAATTGGCTCGGTATAAATGTAAAATTTCCCTTGTGTGTGTAGGGTAGTGTTAATGTGCAGGGATCACTGGTCGGTGCGGACTCGGTGGGACGAAGGGCCTGTTTCCGCGTTGTATCTCTAAACTAAACGAAATAACTTGGCCAGTTCCACATGAAAATAAATAGATTTCACCCAATGATATGTAATTGTGCGGACAGAGAAGTGCTTTATTGAACTTCTGCATGGGATTCAATGACTGATATTCAATGAACTTTGTAGCCTTCCATTTCTGCTCCCTGCCTCACCATAATGAAGAGTTTACAAAGCCATATTGTAAGGAAAGATTGAGGGAGATCACTGGCTTTGTGGTAGTAACCATGTGGTAGTTCCCAGTGAAATGCCAGTATTTCTCACGGAAAGTACTGCTAGAAATATTTTTAAATATATGCTTCATTTTATCACTGCCTGTAATTCTTACAATTTCACACCTGCTGTGGAGCCGTGCAGTCAAAGCTACTGGAAATAATATCTTACAAGCAGTTACCTTCTTATCCAAAAAACAAATGTCAGTCTATTATCCACATTTAAATTGATTAGCATTATAATTTTTTTCTCTCAGGCGCAGCATGGTGGTGTAGTGGTAGAGTTGCTGCCTTATAGCGCCTTACGATCCTGACTACTGGTGCTGCCTGTACGGAGTTTGTATGTTCTCCCCGTAACCAGCGTGGGTTTTCTCCGGGTGCTCCGGTTTCCTCGCACACTCCAAAGAAGTACAGGTTTGTAGGTTAATTGGCTTTGATAAAACTGCAAATTGTCCCAACAGTGTGTTGGGTAGTGTTAGTTTGTGGAGATCGCTGGTTGGTGCGGACTCAGTAGGCCGATGAGCCTGTTTCCGCATTGTATCTCTAAACTAAACTGCAGAGTAGATAAAATGATGCCCGTGTTTCTGCATGTAATGTGTTTCGCAAATTCCTGCTGCAATTACAAGCAAGTGGTGGTCTTCGATCAGTGAGAAAAATCTCAATTACTGTCTTGCTAAAATATAGCATACCATTGCCCACTGCTATGCTTGAGTTACTCTGGTAAAAATGATTATCCCTAACACAAAATGCAGGTACCATCTTCTCTGCATATTCGTACCTAGATCTAGAGACAACATTTATAATTCACATAAACCAATTCCATGTCCAGGATTAACGGAATGTGGAAGCATGAATTTAATTTACTAACACCAATTTAATTTTAGTAATGTAAATTCTCCATTCATATGGTTTCTGATGATGTCCTTTAGGTTATTATAATTGTTGTTTGGCATCTAATCAATTGGTATTATTTTTGTAATTACTAATAAGATAAATAGAATTACAGGGAAAATCTATTCTACTGTATATTTTCGAGTTGGAAAAAGTGAATAATCTAACAGCAAAGAAAATGGCAGGTTGATTTGTTACTTGTTCTTGAAATGCTTTTAAGCTCCCTGCACATCAACACACCCAAAACTGATTAAAAGCAGACGTGATTAATGAGAAATATAAATATTATAAGATAAATAATGGATTAAATGAAATTGAAAAGTGCAGGGCAAACAGTGCATTTAAATTCAGAACACTGTCTTAAATTTAATAGAGTCCAGACAAACTGCATGTGTGACTGTGTTAAAATTGAAAATCCTGGGGAGTGAAAGGGGATACTTAACTATTTTAATTGTACTTTCCTTTCAGCAGTTGTACACTTTTAACTACTGGATATTTAACCTTGGCCACGGAACATAAATTATGTCAGTGCCAGGTCACTTAAATCAGTTGTATGAAAATTAGTTTCATGACAGGAAAATTGCTCTTGTCATTGACGTTATTGGGGTGGAGCTATGACAATAATTTTCTAATAGATTTACAGTCAGAGGAAGAGCAGGGTGGCACAAAAGTCCCAGAAACCGTGGAATGGCCTAATTTATAGCTTAAGCCAACATTCCATTGTTTCCTTGAGTTACAGCGGGACAAGCAGCATCTCTGGAGAGAAGGAACGGGTGACTTTTAGGGTCGGGACCCTTCTTCAGCCAGTCTGAAGAACGATTTCGACCGGAAACGAGTTCCTCCAGCATTTTGTGTCTATCTTCAGTTTAAACCAGCATCTGCAGTTCCTTCTGACACATTCCATTATTTTCTTGTTCTGCTACACCGTTCATGGTTTATGACTCCTCACAATGGCAGACGTTGCCAGGAAAATCAGAACCAATATTCAGTTAGTTCAGCTGTAATGAGGCAGTTGCAGTCCTAATAAGTGCAGTGTAATTAAAAAAATTGTGTTATAAAAACAATTGTATCAATAGGAAATAAAAAAAGTACGTTAGGTGCTAGAGTTTCACATGTGCAATAACTTAAAGCCAAAAATATTAGAGGTTACACTTCCAAAGTAACTCTTAAATGGCTTCCGATGGTGAAAGTGACAAACTATGTTAAGAGTCAATAGTGTCTGATTATTGCAGAGAAGTTACGTATAAACAGGATTGTTTTTCTAATACTGTTTCTTTCAAAGGCAGCTTTATTTTTAGGTTAGTTTTGATTATTGTCACGTACCAAGATCCAGTGAAACTCTTTGTGACGTGTGTCTGAATAGTGCAGTTTGTTTCTGATTAAATCACAATATAAGTAATCCGGCCTGCATAATATTCCCCAATTCATCAACTGCGTCATATCCAATTCACATAATGGAAATATGAGTTATAGCAGAACTACCTGTATGTGATATTGAACAGTTTTTTTCTGCTATTGATGGAAGCAGTACTGTGACCATTGTGTATCCGTGGTTGAGACAATATAAATAGTGTATTCACATAATTTCATTCTGTTTAAAAAAAAAATTATAATAACAATTAAGGCCTTTTATCATTTCCTTTAGTGTGAAAATTTTCCATAAGCCTGTCTCGTGTTCTATTCTAAATTGTGACTATTAGCTAGTTATGTCATTATTACTTCATGCTACAACACTAAGCATCCATGACATTTGTTCGTCCACACGACTCTCAAAGGAAATTGTAAACTGTAAAATGTATTTGACTAATGGCTCCAAAAGCTAGCATTCCTTTACAACCTTTACTGCTAACATTTTGCTCTTTGGTCACAACTACAGTGGCTTGCAAAAGTATTCATACCCCTTGAACTTTTCCACATTTTGTCACGTTACAACCACAAACGTAAATGTATTTTATTGGGATTTTATGTGATAGACCAACACAAAGTGGCGCATAATTGTGAAGTGGAAGGAAAATGATACATGGTTTCCAAATTTTTTTTAGAAATAAAAAACTGAAAAGTGTCGCGTGCAAAGGTATTCAACCCCCTTTACTCTGATACCCCTAAATAAAATCCAGTGCAACCAATTGCCTTCAGAAGTCACCTAATTAGTAAATAGAGTCCACTTGTGTGTAATCTAATCTCAGTATAAATACAGTTGTTCTGTGAAGGCCTCAGAGGTTTGTTAGAGAACATTAGTGAACAAACAGCATCATGAAGCCCAAGGATCACACCAGACAGGTCAGGGATAAAGTTGTGGAGAAGTTTAAAGCAGGGTTAGGTTACAAACAAATATCCCAAGCTTTGAACATCTCACGGAGCACTGTTCAATCCATCATCCGAAAATGGAAAGAGTATGGCACAATTGCAAACCTACCAAGACATGGCCGTCCACCTAAACTGACAGGCCGGGCAAGGAGAGCATTGATCAGAGAAGCAGCCAAGAGGCCCATGGTAACTCTGGAGGAGCTGCAGAGATCCACAGCTCAGGTGGGAGAATCTGTCCACAGGACAACTATTAGTCGTGCACTCCACAAATCGGGCCTTTATGGAAGAGTGGCAAGAAGAAAGCCATTGTTGAAAAAAAGCCATAAGAAGTCCCGTTTGCAGTTTGCCACAAGCCATGTGGGGGACACAGCAAACATGTGGAGGAAGGTGCTCTGGTCAGATGAGACCAAAATTGAAGTTTTTGGCCTAAATGCAAAACGCTATGTGTGGCGGAAACCTAACACTGCACATCACCCTGAACACACCATCCCCACTGTGAAACATGGTGGTGGCAGCATCATGCTGTGGGGATGCTTTTCTTCAGCAGGGACAGGGAAGCTGGTCAGAGTTGATGGGAAGATGGATGGAGCCAAAGACAGGGCAATCTTGGAAGAAAACCTGTTAGAGTCTGCAAAAGACTTGAGACTGGGGCGGAGGTTCACCTTCCAGCAGGACAACGACCCTAAACATACAGCCTGAGCTACAATGGAATGGTTTAGATCAAAGCATATTCATGTGTTAGAATGGCCCAGTCAAAGTCCAGACCTAAATCCAATTGAGAATCTCTGGCAAGACTTGAAAATTGCTTTTCACAGATGCTCTCCATCCAATCTGACTGAGCTTGAGCTATTTTGCAAAGAAGAATGGGCAAAAATTTCATTCTCTAGATGTGCAAAGCTGGTAGAGACATACCCCAAAAGACTTGCAGCTGTAATTGCAGCGAAAGGTGGTTCTACAAAGTATTGACTCAGGGGGGCTGAATACTTTTGCACGCCACACTTTTCAGTTTTTTATTTGTAAAAAAATTTGAAAACCATGTATCATTTTCCTTCCACTTCACAATTATGCACCACTTTGTGTTGGTCTATCACGTAAAATCCCAATAAAATACATTTACGTTTGTGGTTGTAACGTGACAAAATGTGGAAAAGTTCAAGGGGTATGAAAACGTTTGCAAGCCACTGTATATTCCATCCTGATAGATGCTACTGATCAACATACAAAATATTGGGTTCCCATCAAATGTTGACAGAGCACAGTCACCTCGATGTGTAGGTTCCCTTTCTGAGATGCAGAAGATATTAAAATCTTTGCATAGTTCAATGTTTTAGTCCAGAAGTCAACAAATGTTATTTTCTTACGTAAAAATAGAAAATGCTGGAAATACGCAGCAGATTAATCAACATCCATGGAAAGCAAAACAGAATTAATATCTCAGGTTGAAATCATTTCTGCAGAATTGGCACATTTATGAAGTAAAGTTTGTTTTCTTAAACATTGTTTATAATCAAATGTCTGTCAGATATTTTAGACATATATTTGAGTTCCCCTTGTGAATTTCATGCCTCTGATAAAAGCAGGACTTAGAAAGGTTACTGAAAATTTAAAACCTCTGATTATTGCAGGAAATTTATATATTTTCAAACCTGAACACAAGTTCAATCCTTTTGACATAAAAAGATCCACGGTATTGCAGCGGTAGAGTTGCTGCCTTAAGGGCCTGTCCCACTATACGAGTTTACCCAAGAGCTCTCCCGAGTTTAAAAAAAAATCAAACTCGTGGTAAGTACGTAGAATGTACGTAGCGGGTACGTCGGACCTCGGGACGGCCCTTAGTGGCTCGTAACGCTAACGGCAGGTACTCATGAAACGCGGTAAGCTTGTGTAGTTTTTTCAAAAGTGCGGAGAGTGTCCACGAGAGTCCCCGAGTACCTACGAACGGCTATTACCGTAATTCTCCAAGTTCGAATTAGGGGAAACTCGGGAGAACTCTTGAATTACCTTGTGGGACAAGCCCTTTACAGCGCCAGAGACTCGGGTACGATGCTGACTACGGATGCTATCTTTATGCAGTTTGTACGTTCTCCCCGTGACCTGCATGGGTTTTCTCCGGGTGCTCCAGTTTCCTCCCACACTCTAAAGACGTACAGGTTTGAAGGTTAATTGGCTTGGTATAATTGTAAATTGGCCCTAGAGTGTGTAGGATAGTGTAAGAGTGTGGGAACCGATGGGTGTGGACCCGGTGGGCTAAACATAGTTTATGTTTATGTCTCTAAACTAAACATAAATTCTCCATTGAAATACTTTGTTCTCTGGACGTATAAGTAAACGAGGCCTTCTGACGACATATAAGTAGTAATCCGCCATGAATATTCTTTCTTTCTCCTACAACAGCAGGCATGTTCTGTGATTAAGAGGTTTATAATTGAATGCTGTCACAGTCAGTGGTATAAAGATTAACGATGCTGTTCATTATGCTTCTGTGAACAACAAATATGTCTTCAGAGATTGGGTGGGGGTGCTTCTCGTTTGATGATCAACTTAAGCTTGTGTTCTGAAATTACCATCAACAGACATCTCATGTATTGCAGCACGCTGTCATTTCCTGAGTTTGTGAATTTACCATTAATGTGTCGGACATCATTATTTTTAGCACATAAAGAGGTGACTAACGACAACACTTTCTATGCTACCGTGAAGAAATGTGCAACTCGTAAACACTGCAGCAGGGAACGAGTGAAAACAGGCTCTCCTGCAAGTCAAAACAACAATCACCACTTCAATTCTAATGTGGTAGGAGTGTCAAACAAAACAAATATTGGTGCCAAGCTATATCAGGAGATATTAGGGCAGATGGTCGTTTAAGGAACATATCACAAGGAGGAAAGAAAGATACGGAGACAGAAAAGTGTGGGGAAGAAAACATCCATGCGTAGGTTCTTGACAGCTGAAGGTATGGTTGCAATGATAAGACTATTAAATTTCCAGACAGTCATAAGACCTGAATTGGAGGTTCATGGAAAAAACAGGAAATGTTGGGAATACTCACTAAGTCAAGTCGGAACTGATGAAGGAGTTGGGACCTGAAAGGTTAACTCTGTTTCTCCTCCCATATGTACAACCTGACCTTTCAGCTTTACTTTAGACTGTAGAGATACACAGTGGAAACATGACCTTCGTCCCCACTGAGTCAGTGTTGACCAGCGATCGCCCCGTACACCTAAACTATCCTAGCAACTAAAGACAATTTACAATATACAGAAACCAATTAACCTACAAATCTGAACATCTTTGGAGTGTGGGAGAAAACTGGAGCACCTAGGAGAAAACCTACGTGGTCACAGGGAGAATGTACAAACGCCGTGCAGGCAGCATCCATAGTCAGGATCGAACCCAGGTCTCTAGCGCTGGATCTGCTGAATGTTTCCAGCATTTTCTGGTTTTATTTCAAATTTCCAATATCTGCTGTTATTTTGTTTTATTTTTGGCATTACTAGAACTGGTATAGATCAAAGAAATAAGGAGAGGCAAAACTATGCTTATATTTTTAAAACTTATTGCAACAAAATAAATATTTAAATAATTCTATTGCGACACATCCTAAAACACATAAAATGAAGAAAAAATAAACGCTCACATACCAAATGCTTAATACAAATTGCAGAATGTTCAGATTGCAAATAAGGAGACTCTACCCAAACATAGGTGTTCTGATGGTACACGTTTATAAAAATAATTTTCCAGTTAAACATAAAAAAAATTCTGGTGACATATTTTAAATACCCTCTTTACATACAGATTTGCTGCTTTTGTTTTTAAATGCAATCATTTCTGAGTTTCCATAGAAAACAGTTTAATTTGTTAATCCCAATAGAATATTTTTGAAGAGTACCTTATCCATGTTGTGCCGGCTATGTCCCAGCCATCAAATCAAATACAAGTTTCTGCTTGGAAGAGAGAACAATGCTGCTGTACACTTGGTTTCTGACTCCACTATGTTTTAACGCAGAACACACTTACAGGGATGACAGAGATTCAGCCTCCTGTAATTGATTGAGCATACCTTTGATGTGAAGTAAAGAATTTGCTGTCTACTCTGCTCTGGGGAGGCACTGCAATACATTTCTGTGAAGATCTCGTTATTTGGTTGATTTACTGCATGCCCTAAACTGTCTCATTATGTCACCTCAGGTTTTTGCCACAGCTGCACAGCAAGGGAGGGAGCTGAAGGAGGAAGAGCACCTTTCTGTTAATGCTTAAGGGTCTGTCCCCATTCACTGATACCAACGGATGAAACATGCAGTGACTGCTGAAATAAACCTGGATAAATCTCAGGCTTGGGCTAACTGAGAAGGAACGTTCAAGCCAAGAAATCTGGGACAAAGCCAATCTCAGTGAAATAACAACATACTTTCAACAACCTACAGTTGGCATTTCATGACATTGCATCACCAGAACCCAACCATGTCCCACAACCTGAGAGTGAATACAAACAAAAGTAAATAATACTTATTCCACAGCAGATAGAGACATAGAGTGATATGTTGTGGAAACAGGCCCTTCGGCCCAACTAGCCCACACCGGCCAACATGTCCCAGCTACACTAGTCCAACCTGCCTGCGTTTGGTCCATATCCATCCAAACTTGTCCTTTCCATGTACCTGTCCAACTGTTTCTTAAATGTTGGATAATCCCTGCATCAACTACCTCTTCTGACAGCTTGTTCCATACACCTACCACCCTTTGTGTGAAAAGGTTATCCCTCAGATTCCTATTAAATCTTTTCCCCATCATCTTAAACCTATGTCCTCTGGTCCTCGATTCACCTACTCTGGGCAAGAGACTCTGTGCGTCTACCCGATCTACTATTGGTCTACTCTAGATCCCAACCTATGTTTGTTCTCCATTATTTCAACTTTGCTTGACCACAAATGATGAACACAGACATCAATTCATCAATCACGTCATATCTATTCATCCAATGAAGGTAAAAAGTACAATGTCGTCAACATACTAATTTTGTGCACAATTAGTAATGAGGCCACGAATGCTACATCCTCCCTTCATACTGCGGATGGGAAAAGAGCAAAAGATTTGTGGTTGTGCTACATCTGTAACTTTTCCTGTGGAGTACTCATGTGTACGTTGTGTGGTTTCCAAGTCGACAATCCTGGCAAAGGCCTCCTCACAAAGAGAATTCAGCTCTAGTCCCTCACATGGTGTTAGATATCAGCAGTCTGGAAAGACCCATAAGGGAAAGAAATTCATAGTCACAGTCAGCTTAAGTCTCATGGACAAAGCCACCCTGGTTACAATTGTTTCTGCAGCACGCGACAGATGTTTGTCACACAGATATGGAATTACTTCTCAATGAGGTGCATATTCAACAACATGCTACCTGTTGATGCCCCTTCACTCCTGCAGCATGTGTTAGTTTTTAACTAAAATGATCGTCAGTTTATGTCGATAACAGAGGAGATTTTCAGTGCAGGAAAACAAGAGCGCTGGAGGACAGGATGCTCTTCCACCTTTAACATCAACCTTTCCCAGGTCAGTCATAGAAATGTGTAAAGCTAAGCACAAAAAATAAGATTTGATTTACTAAACTTATAGTATGTTCATATTAAGCCAATTATGGGTAGAATTAAGTTGCGCATGTCAGCAAACTAAAAAGTGAAAGAGAAAAAAGGGAGGCAGAAGCAAGGAGAGAGATAGAGAGAGAGGGAAGGGGGAAGGGAAGGGAGAGGAGGAGAGAGAGGGGGAGGGAGAGGAGAAGAGAGAAGAGGAGAGAGAGGGGGAGGGAGAGGGGGAGGGAGAGTGGGAGAGGGGGCGGATGATGTGGAGAGAGAGGGGTAGGGGAGAGGGAGAGGGGGAGGGGAGAGGGGGAGAAGGAGAGAGGGAGAGAATAAAGAGTCACAGACACAGAGGATCTTCAATAGATTAATCTAATCCAGATCGATCAATGAACAATATGCTGACCATTTATATAGATCCTCCACATAAAAGGAGATCTGAACCAGAACTGCCATTAATAATGCACTAAGGGTATATTAAATGCTTTTTTAAGTTGTTGCATCTAAGGGATTTTTGACTGAAATCAAAACACCAAGACCTAGGGCATTGACTGTCATTTAAAAATGTGTTTTATCTCTTGAAGGGACTGGCCCTTATTTGATGTAAAATGCAGACTGCTCAGTGCATAACAATTGACATTTGCCCATACAGGCAGTGCCCTGCTTAGATAATGTTTCTGTTCCTGAGAACTATCCTTAAGCCGATTTCTTGTAAATCTCAGACATCAATAGCAATCCATATTGTATCACTCTACAAATACTTGCTATAACTCTTTAACTTCAATGAAATAATCACCCTAACACAGCACATTGTAAACTGACATTCAGTAAACCCTCATTATAATGGACCATGAGGGGGAATGGTGTCCATTATTGCCAATTGACAGTTATAGCAGAGTAAGGTATTATCATTGTATGTAGTTGACACAAAGAGCTGCAGATGATGGTTAATATACATGAGACACAAAGTGCTGGAGTAACTCAGCGGGTCAGGTAACATCTCTGGAGAACATGGATAGGTGACATCGAGATCCTTCTTCTGAATGATTAAGTCTGCTGAGTTACTCCAGCACTTTGTATCATTTCACCTTAAAACTAGGCGGTGATGCCGTTGCTCCGTACCAACCAGCCCATCTTCACAGGTTTACGCGGCTTATGTTATAGGTCACATTGTAGCCCCCGACAGGACAAGTTTTTTTCAGGCCTGTTGCCAACAACAAGACATGCTTGGTCACCATGGGGCTCCCTCCCCTCTTAGCTGTTGCCGCTTCCAGCAACTCCGGGGAAGAAGAACGAGGAGGAAGAAGGGGGTGGAGGGGGAGTGGGGTGGGGGGGGGAGAGGCCAAATGGACAGAGTGATGGGAGGAGGAGGCAGTGGTGATCAAACGGGGGGCGTACAAAGTCATCACCAGTGACAGCAAGAAGCAGCAGCAGGTGAGAGGGGAGGGAGCCTCATGGTGACCGAGTGCATCCTGTCAGTGGCGTTGACCTGAAGAAAGCTCTGTACCCAGAGGCTACTACTTGAGCAGCAACAACAGCTGCATCAACCAGGCTGTGTGATGGGTGAAGAAGGCCTGGTGCACCTTGTGAGTCGGGAGTGGGGTCGGAAGCCAGGGCTCTTACACGGCCAGGGAGATGGTGCGAGCCAGGGGTGGGTCGGCAGGTCCGTCTGCAGTCTCCAAAATCCATTATAAAGGGTCCTTAAAATAAGGGTTTACTGTATTAAACTAATAGAATATATAAATTATTTCATCAGTAATAAACTTGGAAGGGGGAGAATGGGGACCCACAGTCCCGTTTATATCAACGGGTCAATGGGGAAAGGGTCAAGAGCTTCAAATTCCTGGGCGTGCATATCTTTGAAGATCTTTCCTGGTCCGAGAACACTGATGCAATCATAAAGAAAGCACATCAGCGCCTCTACTTCCTGAGAAGATTACAGAGAGTCGGTTTGTCAAGGAGGACTCTCTCTAACTTCTACAGGTGCACAGTGGAGAGCATGCTGACTGGTTGCATCGTGGCTTGGTTCGGAAACTTGAGCACCTTGGAGCGGAAAAGACTACAAAAAGTGGTAAACACTGCCCAGTCCATCATCGCTCTGATCTCCTGTCCATCATCGTTCTGATCTCCTGTCCATCGAGGGGATCTATCATAGTCGCTGCCTCAAAAAGGCTGGCAGCATCATCAAGGACCCACACCATCCGGGCCATACACTATTCTCCCCACTACCTTCAGGTAAAAGTTACAGGAGCCTGAAGACTGCAACGACCAGGTTCAGGAACAGCTTCTTCCCCACAGCCATATGGCTATTAAACTCGGCTCAGACAGAACTCTGAACATTAATAGCCAATAATCTGTTTATTTGCACTTTATCAGTTTAATTATTCATGTGTGTATATATTTATGCAATATGGTATGTGGACACACTGATCTGTTCAGTATTCGTGCCTACTATGTTCTGGTGTGCTAAAGCAAAGCAAGAATTTCATTGCCCTATCAGGGACACTTGACAATAAAACTATCTTGAACTTTTGAAACACCATTAAATATTTTATTGTAATGCTTTAAACATGGATGGGAGAATTTGCATAGTCAGATTTTTGCATGTCCGGTCATCCATAATCCTAGGAAAGTAAATGTGCCAGGAAATGTACGATTTCTGTGTGTGCCATCATGGACATAGAGGTCCTAAGTTGCAGAGCTGCTTGGTGGCATTGAAGCACAAAGATGAAGAGATTTTAGCTTAGTTTAGTTTATTGTCACGTGTACTGAGGTACAGCGAGTAGCTTTTGTTGCATGCTAACCAGTCAGCGGAAAGACAATGCATGATTACAATCGAGCCATTCGCAGTGTACAGATACATGATAAGGGAATAACATGAATGACGTTCAGTGCAAGATAAAGCCCAGTAAAGTCCGATCAAAGATAGTCCGAGGGTCTCTAATATGGTAGACAGTAGCTCAGGACTCTTCTGCCATCACTTATCCAACCTATGCCAGGTTAACCTGGACATTCTTCCCCATTAGTTTCATGGAGAGGAACAGTTATGAATAAGGCACTTTTGATTTTTTTTAATAAATCAACTTTTGATATAATTGAATATTTCAGGTATTTAATTTTTTTGTATTTTCATGATTTGTTTTAAACAATTACTTATTTTACTAGTATAACTATTTGTTTAAAGTCAGCAACATTTAGCCTGTACAGCAGGATGAAAGAATATTCAAGGAAATACTTCAGATCTTTCGGGAGGTCTGAGCTGTTCCTACATCTTGTTCTAGTTTTAAAAATTGTCACGGTAGCAAGCTGAGAGTGGGCGGTAGGAGAAGAACATTAAAGTTTGAGAAATCTCAAGAATAATTCGTAAGGGTGAGCCAATTTAAACAAAATATGTATTGGCTAGGGGTTTGAGACTTGTTTATGATTTTGTTTATGTATCGCCACTTCTACAGCACTGAAGTGCTCATGAAAATGACCAGTCTATTTCTGTTTTCCAAGACCCTTCTTTTCTACAAAGGTACTTATGTTGATTACTGCAACAAAATAACATATCTGACCAAAGACAATGACAGCTTATGAATCTTCTTCTCCAAATTGACACCCAATTCATACAGTGGGATTGAATTAGCTTGATTAATAAGCTTTCATCCCATTATAAAAATGGGGACCGTGGGGTGATTTTTTAGAGGTGTATAAACTCATAAGGCGCATCGATAGAGTGAATGCATGCAGTCTTTTTCTCAGGGTTGGGAAACCAAGAATTAGAGGGCATAGGTGTAAGGAGAATGGGGAAAGATTTAACAGGAACCCGAGGAGCATTTCTTTCATTCTGATGGTGCTACAGTACATTTATACAATGGGCTGCCGGAGGAAGTAGTTCAGCAGGCACTATGGCAACATTTATAAGACATTGGATAGATATGTGGACAGGAAAGGTTTAGCGGCATGTGGGTCGAACATGGTCAAATGGGACTATCTTTGATGAGAATGTTGGTCAGCATGGACGAGTTGGGCTGAAGGGTCTGTTTCCATGCTGAATGACTTGATGACTGCAACTCTATATATTTACATTATGACCAATGCTGCTGAGATAATAAACACAGGGACATTATCCATAATTACTGAAGTATTTATTTATTTTTAATCTTCCTAACTAGTTTCAATCTCATTCATGTGAGAGAGAAAAAACAAAACCGCTTTCTCCCCAATTCCATAGTAGTCAAGTTAAAACAAAGCTCTGAAATATTCATTGCACCATACTCTTGTTTTCAATTCAGCTCTAGCTGCCTTCTGTGACTTGTCATTTCCAATGTCACATCGCTGATGAACCATTACAGTTTGAACTGCATTTGATCATCTTGAAACCATTTGCAGCCAAACTGCTTCCTGGGGACGATGAAGTATTTCAAAATTCTTTGGCACTCATCATACATTTTGGTCAAAATGTGTAAGAATGACATTTAGATCATTTCCATTTGATCACAAGTAAAATGAAAAATTAATTTAATCATAAATGTAATAACCTCATGCCAGCCTATCTAACTGGTTAATTAGTATCACAAAAATAATGTCTTTGTTTCTCCTTTATACTGTAATAACAATAACTTTAAAATGCATTTATCTTTTTGCAACATTAAGGCCAACCAATTAAATGTGTTTGAAGTGTAAACCTTTCTGGAATGTGTGAATTAGGCAGCAAATTTGAACACAGAAAACTCTTTAAAATAATTTTTAGAAATTTCTTAAAAAGGACTTCAGGCGCAGCAGTAGAGTTGTTGCCTTACAGCGAATGCAGCACTGAAGACCCGGGTTCGATCATGACTACGGGTGCTGTTTGTACGGAGATTGTACGTTCTCCCCGTGACCTGCGTGGGTTTTCTCTGACACGCCAAATGTACAGGTATGTAGGTTAATTGGCTTGGTAAATGTAAAAATTGTCCCTAGTGGGTATCGGATAGTGTTAATGTGCGGGGATCGCTGGTCAGTGCGGACCCGGTGGGTCGAAGGGCCTGTTTCCGCGCTGTATCTCTAAACTAAACTAAACTAAAGCTCCTAAAGATTAAATGTTGTTGTCCCATCGTAGAGAAATGGACCTCTGTTGTTTGTGATAACTATATTACTAAAAGTCTGATCTTGACCGCTTTTGGCCCACTGTGGCACGATTTCCGAGAGAACGCCGCCAGCTATGGCTGTCATTTTTGGCCACATCGCTCAGAGCCCCCCTCCGCCTTCCGGGAGCAGAGGATTTTTCCCATCGATGAAAAATTAGAGAGATATTAATGTTTTTACAAAATTCCCCATTCTCTCTGCTGCCCCCGCTGGCAGCAGGGGGAGGGACTATAAAACCCGGAAGTGTCGTGCCTCACTCAGTCTCTGCCAGACCCAGGAAGGCAGAGGGTCACGGCTCTCTGAGCTGCGAATAATACTGAACGCACGTCTACTTCACGGTGAGTCCCCTTGATGCGGCTGTAAAGTGGCTGCTGCCCAATTGTTTGCCTCGCCTTTTTTTTTAAAGTTTGTGTTCACAAAATGAATTTTGGTTGTCAGGTGGCTGCTTGTTGCCCAATTGTTTGCCTTGCCTTTTAAAAAAAAAGTTTCTGTTCACAAAATGAATTTTGGTTGTCACGTGGCTGCTTGCTGCCCAATTGTTTGCCTTGGCTTGGCTTCTAAAATCGTTGCAACAGTTGGCTGCCAGCCCAAGAATCCATTCGGCCCACAATGTCTATACTAGCCCTCTGGAAACCAGAACCTTCAGCCCGCAACACCCATACTAGCGCAACAGAAAGTCCCCCCCCCCCCACTTGCGAGCAATATTGGAATTGTTGGAGAGGTGTAATAAATAATATTGCGTCGGTGACCAGCCCTCCTGTGTGATGCTGGGACCCAACGGGTCCCACTTAGTCTAGTATGTACTGTAAATGTCTTGGGCATAAATATAGATGGGTTGGTTAGTAGGTTTGCAGATGATACCAAGATTACTGGAGTTGCAAACATTGAGGGAGGTTTTCAAATATCACAATCACAATCATACTTTATCAGCTAAGTATGTTTTGCAACATATGAGGAATTTCATTTGCCAAGTCAGTCATACAAATACAAGCAACAGAACACACACACAACCTGGATCAGAAGATACTAGCTACAAGGAGAGGTTGGACAAACTTGAATTATTTATTTTTCTGGAATCCCAGAGGTTGAAGAGAGATCTGATAGCAGTATTTAAAATTATGAGGTCAGAACCTCTCTCCTAGGGTGGAAATGTCAAAGGCCAGAAGACATATCTTTAAGGTGAAAGGAGCAGAGTTTAACGGAGATGTGTGGAACAACTTTCATTTGGTGGTGCTGGTGCAGATATGATAGTGGTGTTTAAGAGTCTTTTCAGAAGGCACATAGAGGTGATAACATCAGAATCCCAGAATAACCACCGCACATCAAACTGTGCCAAGGGACCTTTTATAGAAGGCAAATGTTTGGGATGTGATTTCTACTTGCCCTATCGCCATGTTTTAATTATAACCTTATCATATTTATCACGTTGCAAGCAATTAATTTTAAAATTAACTACTGCGAGTTACTCGAGCATATGGATATGTTAAAATCATTGGATTTCTGTTAATAGCCATCAAATTCCATAATGGCTAAGAACAATTAAAGGGAAAAGGTATCATTTCCCAACAAAGCTCACGGTTTTGATCCTCTGTTGCAGTTCTTTCTTTCCATCCCAGCATATCTGTTGCTCCCATACTATTTTCATCTCCAAATTATTTGCAGGTGTTCTCCAAGCCATTTTGGGTCATATTCCTTGTTTATCAATCTTTGTTTTCCTTCCCTCTGTTTCGCCCTCATTTATTTCCCATGGTCTATATGGCTCTTTCCAATGTTCTTTTACTGATATTGGGAGTTTTTTTATTTGCTGTTTTATACACCAAAAAAAAAACACATCATAGACCAGACAATAAGGATAGAACTGGATGGAGTGGATGTGGCGAGGATGTTTCCGCTAGCTGGAGAGTCGAGGACCAGAGGCCATAGCCTTAGAATAAAAGAACGTACCTTTAAGAAGGAGATGAGAAGGAATTAAGAGGGTGGTGAATCTATGGAATTCATTACCATAGATGATTTTGGAGGCCAAGTCAATGGATATTTTTAAGGCAGAGATTAACTGCTTCTTGATTAGTACAGGTATCAGGGGTTATGGGGATAAGGCTGGACAATGGGGTTGAAAAAGAAAGATAGATCAGCCATGATTGAATGGCAGAGTCGACTTGATGGGTTGAATGGCCTAATTCTGCTCCGAGAACTTATGAACATAATATTGAGGCACCAGAATGGAGGACGTTATGCAGGAATATCTGGAATAACCAGGAAGTGATGAAAAGTCTTGTTTTGTCTGATAAACAAGCCATAACAAAGAGGAAGTCAAGTGAAAAGGCCCAGCACTGAGCATGGGTCATGCTGAGATCAACAGGGGGGTTGGCCTTAGGAGGAAAAGCCTGTGCCCAGAAAATACAGTGCCTCCTATTGGTGCTAAAATGGGTCAACAACAGACTCATAAGAGGGATCAGCTGCAATACACAATTAGAGGAATTAATCCAGAACCTGAAAATAAAGGACTGAAACGGATTGCAGTCTTCAGCTAATATCGAGAAGAAAAATCAGGTTCAATTGAGGCAATACTAAGGAAAAGCTACGCACAGTGTTTGAGCCTTCTAGCTAGGAATTACTAAAGAACTGGTGCAGCGAGTTGGAAGGCCAGAGCGAGTTGTAATATCTTGGAGATGAGGAATATGGACACACAAGGGGTTGCAGATGTTGGTTTACAAAAAACAACACAAATTGCTGGAGTAACTCAGCAGGTCAGGCAGCATCTCTGGAGGATACGAATAGGCAACATTTTGGGACCGTTCTTCAATCTGATTGTAACAAGGATAGGTGATGTTTCAGGAGTGTTTGGTTAGGCGTGCATGTGTATACAGTTGCATATTTTGGCATTTTACGGCAACAGCTGAGAAATGCCAGATAAGTGACCACTGGAAATGGGTGCTCAACAGGTACTTTCACAGCTGAAGTGGATTTGACGTAACAGGATTGAAGAGGGATCAAGCAATGGAACTACTTGCATGGAGGGAAGGCCACAGACAAGGCAAGAGCAAAAAAACAAACACATTGCTGGAGGATCTCAACTGGTTAGGAAGCATCTGTGGAGGGACTAACAACATTTCGAGTTGGGGCTCTTCTTCATCACTGGAATAAAAGGGAGATAGCTGGAAAAAACATAGAAACATAGACAATAGGTGCAGGAGTAGGCCATTCGGCCCTTCGAGCCAGCAACGCCATTCAATGTGATCTTGGCTGATCATCCAAAATCAGTACCCCGTTCCTGCTTTTTCACCATGTCCCTTGATTCTGTTAACCCTAAAAGCCATATCTAACTCTCTCTTGAAAACATCCAGTGAATTGGCAGCCACTGCCTTCTGTGGAAAAGGATTCAACACATTCACAACTCTCTGGGTGAAAAAGTGTTTCCTCATCTCAGTCCGAAATGGCCAACCCCTTATTCGTAAACTGTGGCCCCTGGATCTGGACTCCCTCAACATGGGAAACATTTTCCTGCATCTAGCCTTTCCACCCCTTAATAATGTTATATGTTTCTATAAGATATCCTCTCATCCTTCTAAATTCCAGTAAATACAGGCCCAGTCGACCCATTCTATCATGAGAAGGGATAAGAAGGGAAGGGGTGGTGCAAGAACTGGGATGGTTTAGGTGGATCCAGGTAATGAGGCAGATGTCAAGTGGAGAAGTGAGGGATAGAGACAGTGGCTGGAGGTGATAAGTGGAGACCACATGCAGCCACAGATGGTGGATGACGGTGATAAGATTGGAAGGTGAGGCATGAAATGCAGACCTAAAGGGAGCGATGTTGTGTACATGGGAGGGCCAGAAGGGGTAAGGTGGATTTCAGATAGGAAGAAGTTGAAGAATGAAATGTAGAACCAGAGGGTGGGGATGGTGGATATTTGGGAACTTGGGGCAGTGCGGTGGGGAGGGAGAGGTTCTGGTCATAGGAAACATGCAGCATATTTCACATTGGCATAGACCCAGGACATACCGGTGAATGGGTAGTGGGTGAAGGAAGACGGGATGTTTTATTTTATGTTAGATAATTAAAGAAACATCAATGCTTGAGCCTGGCTGAAATATTTTTTGTAAATTACAGCTTATTTTTTTGAAAAGTTCAAGCAATATTTCCTGTCCCTTTCTGTAAACTGTGAAAAAAATTGTAGAGGATTACCAGAATGCATGTTAGCAGGAAGTTTGCTCTCTGTGTGTTCTTTATGCATCTGGCTGTCAATGTCATTAATTAATTCCAAGACTGTAGCTTTTCTCTGCACTCTATTTATCTTTCATTAATATTCTAAATCCTTGCAGTATTGAGGTGCACAATGAGAGGTCAGTAATCGAGCAATTCTGGGCTAAGCAGCTAAACAGAGTGCGACACAACACATCAACTGCATAAGAGACTGGGCCACAGGAAGGAAATTAATCCATTGTTCTTACTTCTGCTAGCTGAGTTGAGCAGGGCATTGTAACGTGGGAATATTTTATATTTAGTACTCAGAACCCGAGGTGCAGGTACTTTTTTAAAGACATAAGAGACTGCCGATGCCAGAATCTTGAGCAAAAAGACAAACTGTTAGAGGATAGAAACAAAAAGCTGGAGTAACTCAGCGGGACAGGCAGCATCTCTGGAGAGAAGTGAATGGGTAACGTTTCGGTCGAGACTCTTCTTTCTTGGTCCGAAACATCACCCATTCCTTCGTTCCAGAGATGCTATCTGTCCCGCTGAGTTTACTCCAGTTTTCTGTGTCTAAATATGTCTGTTTAAAACAGAATCTGCAGTTCCATCCTACATAAAGTGTTGTAGAAACTCAGCGGGTCAGGCAGCATCTGTGGAGGGAATGGACAGACAACATTTCGGGTCAGGACCCTTCTTCAAACTCAAGAGCTGCCTGAACCGCTGACTTCCATCAGCACTTTATTTTTTTGCTGCAGGTTATTTTCATGTAAGGTACACATTTCCATGGTGAATCTGTAATATGGTTGCTTTCAGCAAGGAAGCAAGATGAAAGAGAGTATATTTCAATACCTTTCTGACTATCTTACAGAAGCCCGGGCTTTGGATTAATATAAAGCACTCATGAAAAATTCTCGGAAAGAGCCAGAGAAATTTGAATGTGTGACTTTATCGGGTGTCACGAGTAAGTAACTACACTTTACTAAAGTTTAGAAAAAGATTTTATTTTTGGTAGAGTTGCTCAGGTGTGGCTGGAAAGCATGGACACAAGGAGTTGCAGATGCTGGTTTACCAAAAAAGACACCAAGTGCTGGAGTAACTCAGCAAGTCAGGCAGCATCTCCGGAGAACATGGGTAGGCGCATTTTGGGTTGGATCGTTTCAGTTTGAAAATAGTCCCAACCTGAAAAGTCGCCAACCATGTTATCCAGATATGCTGCAAGGCCTGCTGAGTTACTCCAGCACTATATAGTTGTGGGGCATATGGGTTCCTGAAATTAATAGAGGTGTCGAGTATAAAAGCTGTAAAATTACGTTGAGCCTGTCTAAAATATTGGTTACAGTATAAGTAATGTATGACATCCAATTCTGATCTTTTAATTTTCGGAAAGTGAAGGTCCTAATGCGGTTGCAAACAAGGTTTACTGGAATAGTACTTTGGATAAGGTCTTTTGATGTCAACCGCTGGAAGCACCGTATTTGCATTACAGTGAAAGGGTTACACTGGAGAATGTTTGAAGGGGATTTAAAGGATGCATACAAGATCAGAAGTAAGTTTAAGTGGATAAACATAAATACGCTCTTTTCACCAGCAGATGATCAAAGGTCCAGGATCCGCACATTTTAATTTTTTTTTAAACTAATAAAAGAAATGTAAGAAAGAAAAGTATTTGCACAAGAAAAAGTTATGATATGATGCCTCGCTTTAAAGATAGAAATGGAGTAAATCAGGGGATTCAATAGAGATTTAGTCAGGTTCTTGGGAAATAATTTATAGGACAATATAGGAGGCAAGAATAGCACAGCAGGTCTATAACGCAATCTGGTGGTTTGGATTGACTTCAGGGCAGACATACAATTGGGCCAGGTTTCAGGGAATGAGAGCTGTGTCAGAGGTAGAACTGGTGAGCCAGTGATCTTCTGCCAGTGATGACCTTTGATCATCTGCTGGTGAAAAGAGTGTTTATCCACTTTAACTTATTTCTGATCTTGTATGCATCCATTAAATCCCCCTCAAACATTCTCCAGTGTGACCCTGTCACTGTAATGCAAATCAGGTGTCTCCAATGGTTGACATCAAAAGACCTTATCCAAAGTACTATTCCAGTAAACCTTGTTTGCAACTGCATGGTGGGACAAGCGGTGGGATGGGTCTATCCAGACCTCATCTTTCCAGTCGTCCATGCTGTTCGTGGGCCTTGAATACGCAGATGTAGTTTGCTAAAGTAACATCCCAAATGCCTGACTATTGCCATCAAACGCCATGCTTTGTCCAGGTGCAGCCAAGTGATCCATTCCTTTGCTCAGTAGTCAATGATCCCTACATTTAGAACACAGAACACTACAGCACAGGAACAGGCCTTTTGGCCCACAATGAATGTGCCAAATGTTTAGTTAGTTTAGAGATACAGCGCAGTAACAGGCCCTTTGGCCCTTTGAGTCCGCACCGGCCAGCAATCCATGCACATTAACACTCTCCTACACACACCAGTGACAAATTACACTTATACCAAACCAATCAACCTACAAATCTGTACGTCTTTGGAGTGTGGGAGGAAACCGAAGATCTCGGAGAAAACCCATCTCGAAGATCTTGGAAAAAACGGGGAATGTACAAACTCCGCACAGACAGCACCCATTGTCGGGGTCAAATCTGGGTCTCCGGCGCTGCAAGCACTTTAAGGCAACAGCTCTACCGCTGCGCCACCATGGACGCCCTGGATGTAATGCCAAGTTTAACTATTCTCTTCGGCTCGCACATGATCCATTTCTCTCCATTTGTTGAATATCCACGTGCCTATCTAAAAGCTTCTTATATGCTACTGTTCCTATCTACCTCCACCACCACCCCAGGCAGGACGCGACAGGCACCCACCACTCTCTGCATAACAAAAATAATTCACAAAAGAAATTCTAGGCCAGATTCTTTTCAAACAGTAAATTATTTAAATTGGCAGATTATTAAGCAGCAAATAATAAATGCTCTGATTAAATGAATGAAATTTTGACTGTAAACTGAAAGGGTCATTTATTAAAAGAAAGGATGTCAACTCATATATGTATTATACATTAAATTTTAATTTCCTTGCATTTGGTAAATGCAGTAGTGAAATTCATGTGCTAAGATGTGGTTTTGGCCTAAATTACTAAACTGGGTATTCACACGGTGCTTTCCAGGTTTTTATTTTTAATCGAGCATTTTAAAAAGGTACATTGTGGAGTTTGCATGGTTATCACCTTTAAATGCACCTCGAAATACCTAGAAGCATGCAATTATCAGCATGAAGTTCTAGAATAACAGGGCCATAAATACCAACAGCAACAGATCATGTTTGAAGCAGCTTCAATTTGAAATTAACTACTGAAAGGATTACATGATTCACATTGCAAAAATACCAAGTGGGAAGGATCTTACTACAGTTTCCCTGTATTTGAGCTGTCATGTGCAGGCACAGTTCCCAAGTATTATATTATTAAAATGAAAGTGATGCCTATATGTCCAAAAACAATGGAGAGTCAGGAAAGAATATCATGCATTTTTCATGTCTGGGTTCTTATGGTGACCTTACACCAATTAATGTTTTTATGAGGTTATCTGAGCTGTCATTAGGTGACATTACCACTAAACTATAATTCCATTCATATAACTCAGAAAACGTCAGCAGTAAACCTGGGTGGCATCATTAAATACACAAAATGCATTTCCCACAGCAACCTCCAGATTGATATAATGAAATGAAATTCATTGGGTACACGGCATCGGAACAACCCTGAATAGTTTATTAGAGACTGCTATGAAGGAGTCTAAACGGAATGCTATTGAAGATGCAAGGATCAAAATGTGTGATTAACCCATGTCTATTCATCCTGCCATGGGCAGGGTTTAATCATCCTGATAGTATTAAATGTATTGGTTGTTGATGTAATATGAATGCATAGGGTATAATGGCTTGCTCCAGTTGGTGCTGATGGAAAGCATTTGCTGCATAGCTTTATTCTTCTCAATACTGTGGAATGATTTCTGATTTCTTTTTTTGGATCCGGCTATATTTGCAAGATTTCCAGAAGCCCTGCAGATCTGTAGTGAAGCAGCAGAAAGCTAAGATTCATGTTGAATCCAAAGGCCAAGGGCATGGGTGCAGGACGCTTATTGACCTCGCATGTGGTCAAGGTGAACAAAGGCAATGACAAATACCATCCGCCAACAAATGCACTTTGAGCCTCACATACTGCTCAAGGGAAAATACCATTCAGCCAACAACCACCACTCTTTCTCTACTTTCTACTTAGGCCTCTAGTTTCCCTTACACCAAGTTTCGCACAACCATCTAAAAGCTTAATTGCGCACCCAAAGTTTCAAAGACACATCACCCACTTATAATGGAATACACTCACTAACACATTGCCCTCTCACAGGAATAAATGGAGCATTACCAGTGCTAGATGGCATAAACTGCACACGGCATGACCTAGTTCTTTGGCTCACAGGCTTCGAGAGTGCTGAAGAGTTTCTGATACAGCTGCTATTAGTGTGTGGGCAGCAAAAGGATTGAATCATTTAAAGAAGTCAGATTATTAATAACCAATCCTACTCGTCACAGCATTTATTAGCTGCACGCAAGACATTACATTTACTCACCCTCAGCCCTATCCTCAATATAACCCACCCTCAAGTCTTCTTTCTTTTCAGATAGCCAAGAATTCTTCCTTTGTCCATCGTCTTAGCTGCTTAATACCAAAAGTCTTCAGCTCAGCAATTAGTAATGGGTGGCATCCGTGCGTAGTGACTCATAGGATATCTGGCTTGTAGCCAGGGCAGGAGAATAGGTAGCCTAGTGGCCAGCCCCTTGGTTGTACATGTCCTTCAGAGCACATAGATGATGACTTTGATGGATCAACTAACAGGTTGGACTAACAGGAGGATAGTGGCATGATTGGAGCATCAGCATGCCTGTCTGACACTATGCATGAAACCATTTAAAGGGGTGGGAGAGCACGTGGTGCCACCACAGGGCAGCACGGTGGCGTAGAGCTACTGCCTTACAGCGCCAGAGACCCTGGTTCGATCTAGACCGCTGTTGCTGTCTTGTACGGAGTTTGTACGTTCTCCCCGTGAGCTGCGTGGATTTTCTTCGAGATCTCCAGTTTCCTCCCACACTCCAAAGATGTACAGGTTTGGAGGTTAATTCGCTTGGTGTAAATGTAAAATTGTCCCCAGTGTGTGCAGGATAGTGTTAGGGTGTGGGGATCGCTAGTCAGTGCAGACTCAGTGGGCCGCAGGGCCTGTTTCCACGCTGTATCTCTAAAGTAAACTAAACTAAGCAGTTGGGGAAGGAGTGAGAAGGAGGAGAATCGAGTTTCAAAAACTTGCATGTGGCTATGTATAGAAGTAAATGCTACACTTGGTCCAACCTTATGCAGCAACAATGGGCGGATGCAGAGATCTGCTCGTATGGAAAAACTGGCCCAATATATGATCCAATGAAGAGCTAATTCAAACTTAGGCTGAGCCTGAGAATCCAAGATTTTTATTCCGACCTGCTACCTATCAATGCCATAGTTCAGGTTGGCAGGTTTTATAAACAAATTTTGATTATCAACATGTCCATAATATTCTCAATAGAACAATAAATAGGTCTCCAAAATGTATGGATTCACTATCCACGATCCATGGAAATAGTCAGATGCCACTGACTTAACAACATTAGGAGAACACAACTAAAAGGTTGCTCCAACAACATGTCCATTATGGTTGAACGCCTGGTTTGTTTACAAATGCGATTCATGTCAATATGTGGCTAGTTTATTTCGACAACAGGGAAACAACATAGGTATTGGGAAATCTCGACATTTGTTTTTTCCCAACCAATATGTAACCCGATTGTAAATATATAATTGGATTGATACTGCCATCCCATCCAAAATCCATTGTAGGTGTGTTCTCATTGTAACAAATAAAATCATATCTGGAATATGATGCAAAATTGTGGCAGTGCTATTGAAATTACATCAAACATCAGACACAGAAATCGGATAAGAGGTGGGGAGAGTGGGAAGTCCTGTTTGCCCAGGCGAGGGGTGGAAAGCTTTATCAGGAGCTGGTGAGGCTACCTTTAGAATATTGTGAGTCCCATATCTGAGGAAGAATGTGGTTGCTTTGGAATGGGTCCAGACGAGATTTACAAGAATTATCCTGAGAATAAGGAGCGTTTGAAGGTTCCAGGCCTGGGGGTGCTGGATGAGAGGGTAGGGGGGAATCTCATCGAAACTTATCGGATAATGAAAGGCCTAGATAGAGTGGACATGGAAAGGATGTTTCCCCTAATGGGAGAGTCAAGAACCAGAGGACATGGGCTCAGAAATAAAAGACACACTTTCAAAATGGAGACGAGGAGGAATTTCTTTAGTCAGGCGGTGGCGATTCTGTGGAATGCATTGCCACAGACTGCAGAGGAGTTCAATTCATTGGGTATTTTTAAGGCAGAGATTGATATGTTCTTGATTAGGAATGGCGTCAACGGTGACAGGAGAAGAAGAATGGGGTTGAGAGGGAATATTAGGATCAGCCATGATAGAATGGTGGAGTAGACACGATGGGCTGAATGGCTTAATTCTGCTCCTATGTCTTATGGGGTATGCCAATCTTAGATAAAAGAGGAACAGGTACCAGCAGCTGTTTATAATGAACAGATTTTTACCTCAAGAGGCAAAACCTCTCAGCTATGAGGATGCTGCTGTCAGGGAAAGGATTCCTAGTGAGTTATCAATAAAAGTCAGCTTGTGAACGGCTGAGACAAAGGATGCAGTAGGGGAAATCAGACTAGTCAGTCACCAGAAGTCAAACCTCGTTAGATCATCTACAGAGTGACCCCTCAAATGTCCATGAATACATGGGACTCATCTTGTAGGGAAGGGGATCATACCATCAAGGTTATTGTAATCTCTCAAACTCAGTAAAGACATATCACGACAGAATAAAGAACACTGATGTCTCATTATTTATTAATTCCCTAGTAAAGACTCTTGCGCACGGGTGGTAATCCTATTATCTGTCTGTTGCAAACGAAGGTTGGCAGAAGAAGACATCAATCCGATGGATTATCTACATAAAATCACCAGATGAATTAAAACTTCAGAAAGTTACTACTTTCACAAGCGACCTTGAGAACACCTTAGGCTAGAACAAGCTTTCAATCTAGAGTGTCTGAAGAATGAATAAAATGCTGCTAAACCTTGCTGACATTTGTCAGCTCTGCAGTGGGACTCTCTCTCATGAATTATTGACTGGGCTTTAAGCAAGGAATCCAAAATTCTGGATACTTTCCAGAAGCCACTGGAAAGTATCCACAACAGCCTTGAGTGGAAAATTGGCGGCATCCTTATGAAGACCAGAAATTGACTAGTCTTGAGCTCTCCTCAGTCTCTCAGAATTTAACGGGCCAGTGTGAGTGGGTAGGTTACAGGGAAATAAGTGGAGGATAGGAATGCAAAAAAAATTACAATGCAAATCATTATATCATTAAAAATACCTAGAGCCTTTTCCACTCAACAAGGTATGCACATGTATATGTTGCACCATTTTTTGTGCCTCATTTGGCTGCATCCTCTCGGGTGGCAGGCTGTATAATTTTAACAATTTACAATTCTTACCAAAGTCAATTAACATTGTTTCTAGAGTGTAGGATAGTGCTGATGTACAGGGGTTGCTGGTCGGCGCGGTCTCAATGGGCCGAAGAACCTGTTTCCACGTTGTATAGCAACTATAGCAGGGTGACCAAAACTGAACACAATACTCCGTCTGTTTGTTTAAGAAGGAACTTCAGATGCTGGAAAATCGAAGGTAGACAAAAATGCATGGAGAAACTCAGCAGGTGAGGGAGCATCTATGGAACGAAGGAAAAAGGCAACGTTTCGGGTCGAGACCCTTCTTCAGACTCCGACTGTGGCTTCACCAGTACCTTGTACAGCTATAACATAAGATTTCAACTTCTATACTCAACACACTGACTAATGAAGGCCAAAATGCCAAAAAGCCTCCTTCATCACCTTATCTACCTGTGACGCCTCTTTCAAGGAACTATATACCTGCTCTCCTAGATCCCACAGCTTCACAACACTCCCATGAGCCCTGCCATTTACTGTGAAGGTTGTACCCTGATTAGACTTCCCAAAATGTCCTGTACACAAGTTTAATGGGTGTTAAACTCCATTAACCATTCTGCTGCCTACTTGCCCAACAGATCAAGATCCTGCCATAACCTTTGATAACCATCTTTGCTGTCTAGAATACCAGCCACTTTAATGTCATCTGCAAACTTACTAATCCTGCCGTGTATGTTCTCATCCAATCCATTGATATGAACCACATACAGCAATGGGCCCAGCACCGATCTTTGAAGCACACCTCTAGTCACAGGCCTCCAGTCTGAGAAACAACCTTCCACCATCACTCTCTGCTTTATGAAGACAATTTGCTATCCTTAGTAAGTATTAAGAAAAACAGTGGTCCTGGGAATTCAACAGCACACTACCCTTTAGCTCTATTTCACACAGTTCCTTTAACTTAATGGCCTTCGGAACTTATGGGACATATTATGCAGCACTTTATCAAATGCTTTCTGGTCACATTTCCAAAAAGCTTCCTGTCACATTTCCAAAAATGCTCTACCAAGCTTGGTAGACATAATTTATTGATTTCTCTGATCAATTCACACGTGGGTCAGTATCACTTGTGGCCATGACATTGTTTCTACAACATTCCCCATCACTGATCTGCCACTGCCGAGTTTGTC
Source organism: Malacoraja senta (assembly GCA_038087875.1). Taxonomy (NCBI): domain Eukaryota; kingdom Metazoa; phylum Chordata; class Chondrichthyes; order Rajiformes; family Rajidae; genus Malacoraja; species Malacoraja senta. The sequence continues at coordinate 14,990,053 of CM075979.1, read as the reverse complement.
CCTGCAGCCTCTTTTCAACACAGGTGTAAATCTTCTTGTGCTCAAACACTATGTACAGAATCTTCATTATATCCCATTATATATCATAATGAATCTACAGAAGTTTAGAAGAGGATGGATAGTGCCTCTGCTAATTCCTCCCTTACATCCCACAGCAAGCCGAGTTGGACCAGGTAATCCATTCACTTTAAATAGATATGTTGATAGCTCATCTTTATCAATTGTTTACCCCAAGAATCTCAACTACATTCCTTTCCTAAACTCCAGCAGCATCATTCCTTAGTGTGTGAAACAGTGATGGCATTAGATGTAGCCCTGATGCAGGATAAGGGTCAATTAGATGTAGCACTGATGCAGGATAAGGGTCAATGTGCCAAGGTGCATAACACCTAAAGAATCCAGCCCGTTCTTCAATAGGTGATTTTTTACACAGTAATGATCACATTTAAAAAATCAGATGCAATGTGTCCAATTTCTTGACAATATTCTTTCTTTGCAACAGGACTCCCTCAATGTTGTTTGAACACGTGACTGCATACATGTCAAGCCAGTGTGATTGCAAGACTACCTGTGGTTAAGTTGAAATAATGAGAAGGTGATCATAAAAGGAAAGGACTCTTACACCACATGGCGATACCAAGAGAGTTGAAAATTCACAACCCTTCTTTCTCTCAGCTCCAACTGTTTTGTGCTAAATTATTAATATCAAAGCTAATGTCAAAGCAAAAGAAATATACTTTCATGTCATTTGATCCATTATCATTGCTCTAAAAACATCAAATATGCAGGCAAAATATCTTTTAACCATGACAATCTTTGTACCGGTCTCTCTCATCAATGAGCAGAGAGCAGTTTATTGTCACGTGTACTAAGGTACAGTGAAAAGTTTGGAAAAGCAATGAGGATTTCAAAGATTGTGTCAAATTTTGTTTAACACAGATATCAGCTGTTAGCAGGCAACTGAATCGCCCTGCCACAACCAGAGAGCAGTGCTGAACTACTATCTATCTCTTTGGTGACCCTCGGACTATCCTTGATCGTACTTTGCTGGCTTTGCCTGGAACTAAATGTTGTTCCCTTATCATGTATTTTTACACTGTAAATGGCTTGATTGTAATCATGTATTGTCTTTCTGCTGACTGGATAGCGCACAACAAAAGCTTTTCACTGTACCTCGATACATGTGACAATAAACTAAACTAACCCACAGATTCTTTCATAGTCTCTTGAACGGCAACACTGAATAAAGTAATTTGCTAACGGGTAATAAAATAAGTTTTTCATTTGAATAGCCCTCAAGAGGTTTCTCAACACTGCTTGATAGTTTGGTAAATAATCATTGCCGCACTTAGCAGTAAGAATACATGTTCAGACAGTTAAGTATTGGTTTATATACCACAGCGATTCAAGGCATTTCCTTCAGATCATGAAATAAAATTATTAATTTGTGGACATTTTAGAAGTAATCTAATTCTTGTTCACTGTGAGTGCTACTATTTTAATTTAAAGTAATGGATTTGATCTTGTGTTCAATAAAAGCTTTGCGCTGCACATATCACTTAAAAAGGCTTGGGGCAGACAATTAATTATTCTTTGATAAAGATCATTAATGAAAACCAAAGTCATTAGGATATGGAAGAGATCCTATGCATATATTTAGGAGGAACAGCTTGTACACACTGAGTGGAGTTTTGAGATGAGGTAGACACAAAATGTTGGATTAACTCAGCAGGACAGGAAGCATCTCTGGATGGAAGGAATGGGTGATGTTTCGGGTCGAGACCCTTTTTCAGACGAGGTATTCCAGTTAAACTACTACCACAGCATACCCTCAACCAACTTTAGATACAACAAAGATAGATACAAAATGCTGGATTAACTCAGAGGGACAGGCAGCATCTCTGGAGAGAAGGAATGGGTGATGTTTCGGGTCAAGACCCTTCTTCAGACTGACCTTTTAGATCCAAACAGTTCTGATACAACAATCTACATGGTCTAGAAATATAAATAGCTGAGTTTGATAAATAATGTATCAGAATTGTCTTGTGTGAGAATGTGAGGGATGAACATAACATATGCTGAAATAAAACAGTGCAGCTGCAAGGAGTGCAATAACAAGACATATGCATTCCGATGATACTCCCTCAGTGAAGCATTATATATTTAGCACCACAGGCCGTTAGAGTAAGAATCCAAACATATCTTGAAAATTGGTGATGAAAGTATATAGAATAATGATTAGAATGAGAAAACGACTTGTTGATATAACTCAGGAGTGTTGTCTGTAGAGTAAATTAATTGGTGACCGTGGCAATAATCGGAGGTACTGGCAGCATTGTTGAGTGAGCAATAGCCAGTGTGGGCATGGGAGAGAAGCCTGACAAAATCTCAATGATTCAATTCCATGATTCAATGAAACTATATTGTCACATGTACCTAGGTTCAGTGAAATGCTTTGTTTTTGCACACATTCTGGTAACTTCACCGAGGCAGTATGCAAAGAGTCTCCACGTTTCTGGTGCCGACAGTTACAGAAATTCTTAGTGCAGTCTTATCTTCTCTCAGCGACCCCCCACCAGGTCGTTCTTTGCTCTTGGTGGCCCCGCCCAGTCCCTCTTTGTTCTCGGCGCCTCCTCACTGCGTCCCCCTTTGTTCTTGGCGGCTCCTTGCCAGGTCCCTCTTTGCACTCGGTGGTCCTCCACTGGCTGGTCATTTGGCTCCGTGGGACATCCCGGGACGACCAGCAACCGACGTCCTCTCCTTTCCCCGTCCACTTTGGTTCCCCGGGGGGAGTCTCCCGCGTCCGACCTCGAGGGTGCGGTAGGCCAGACCCCGGTTCTTTTTCCTCTCTTAACCACCTCGCTCCCGCCGCATCCGACATCACCGGCTCCATCCTCCATCTGATCTTCGGGGGCCAAGCAACAGTGGCTTGGCGAGCTGCCACCTTCCAGGTCATGGTCACCGGGTCCCCTAAGCAGTAAAACGGAGAACAGTGCAGCTTTAGGGGCTTCTGAGTGAATCCTTTGGATTGGGACTAGCTCCGAACTGCTCCGAAGATTAGTGGGGTTACATAGGTAAGGTGCAGCAAGCATAGTTGAGATGCCAACAGGTCTCCAGTTTTCCCAAAATTGGTCTAGTGTTGACTGTTGAAGAAATGGTACAATAGTATATGGAACAGAGGACTAAAGTAACATTTTGTTCAAGTCAATACTCATGGCAACATTTGTTTTGAAGAGATCAAACAGACCAGTACACATTAAATCTGAAAATAATGCAAATACATGTATATGAATCTCTTTTCCATTTCAAAGGGGGGAAATAAATGCAATATCAGTTAATGAATGACATATGCAAAATGTATGCACTGTGTAGTTAGAGAGAGTTGTAGATTAACCCTTATTAATTCATGCCATTTATAATCTCCACTACACATATGTGCATGCCACCTTTACATGGTATTGCGGTACTACACAAGGTCAGCTAACTCGCTTTCTCTCTCTCACAAGCCAGCAGAGCTAGATGTGAGCAGCCTGCTGTTTGAATGTTCCTGCTTGCCTATGGAATAAAGATTGATCTTCACCATGTGCGTGTTGCTGTGGATCATTCATAAACATGGTGTCAGAATTGGTGTCTATTTCGTCGAAAGAGATCACCAGACCCTGGCCACTATCCTCAGTAAACTGATCCACATGACACCAGCATGTTTACAACACACGATGATGGAACTACAGAGATATGACATCAGACTAACTTACAAACGTGGTAAGGACATGCACTTAGCTGACACCCTCTCACAGGCACCTCGCCCAACCTGCGAAAAATACCTGTCTGGTGATGAGCACGAGGGGTACATGTTTATGATGGTCTCCTGCCTCCCATCTGCCGGTTTGGACATCCTAGTGACACAGACAGCTGCAGATGAAACGCTACAATCGCTGGCCACTGTCATCTACCGTGGCTGGCCAGACAAACAGCACCACCTGCCACAAGCTGTCTGCCCATTTTACCCTGTCCACGATGAACTGGTCATTCAAGACAGTGTCATAATGAAAGGACATAAGGCAGTCATCCCGGCGTCTCTTCGTAGCAAGTACTTCGACATTGTCCATGGGGGCCATCCCGCTGCAGAAATAACCCTTCAACATGCAAAAGGCATGCTTTTCTGGCTGTACATGGCTAACTACATTCTCGAGAAAGTTGCTGCCTGCCCGACCTGCAACAGCCGTTCCACTGGTGTTTTACAATATGCCCCACTGACCACTATATATATGCTTTGCTTCTTTAAGAGGAAGGATGTAGATTCATGCCATTAATTCATGCCATTTATAATCTCCACTACACATATATGCATGCCACCTTTACATGGTATTGCGGTACTACACAAGGTCAGCTAACTCGCTCCCTCTCACTCACAAGCCAGCGGAGCTAGATACGAGCAGCGGGCTGTTTGAATGTTCCTGTTTGCCTATGGAATAAAGATTGATCTTCACCATGTGCGTGTTGTTGTGGATCATTCATAAACAAGAGTGGAATACCAAACAAACATAGAAAATAGGCGCAGGATAGACCATTCGGTCCATCGAGCCAGCACTGGCATTCAATATGATCATGGCTGATCATCCAAAATCAAAACCCCATTCCTGCTTTTTTTCCCCATATCCCTTGATTCCTTTAGCCCAAGAGCAAAATCTAACTCTCTCTTGAAAACATCCAGTGAATTGGCCTCCACCGCCTTCTGTGGCAGAGAATTCCAAGATGCACACATTTTTAATTATCTGTATCTATTGATGATTCATTATATTTCTGGCATGCCATGCATTTATAATAAGAACACACATATTTATTGGAAGTAAATACATTTCTTTTCTGAGAATAGAATTTAAAGACATGCATGAGATAAAAATAATTATGAAGTATTAATAAGCTTTTAAAACTGGGAGAACCTGCTAAAGATTCAACACAATGAGATTTTGTTCTGTCCTACTGACAGAAAACTCAAGTGATGGTGCATGTCTTTAATGGATGCTTCTATGTCATCAGGGCCATGGTCAGATGGGGCATATGATTTGGGTTCATCAAAACTGGCATGAGTTTAAGTACTCCAATTATAGCTGAATCATTTGTAGTGGTATGTGGCTCAAAGGTCATAAGGTCATAAGTGATCGAAGCAGAAATAGGCCATTTGGCCCATCAAGTCTACTCCGCCATTCAATCATGGTTGATCTATCTCACCCTTCTAACCCCATTCTCCTGCCTATTCCCCATAACCTCTGACTAATCAAGAATCTATCAATCACTGCCTTAAATATATCCATTGACTTGGCCTCCACAGCCTTCTGTGGCAAAGAATTCCACAGATTCACTACCCTCCGACTAAAAAATTCCTCCTCATCTCCTTCCTAAAGGAACGTCCTTTAATTCTGAGGCTGACCTATAGTCCTGGACTAACCCACTAGTGGAAATATCCTCTCCACATCCACTCTATCTAAGCCTTTCACTATTCGGTAAGTTTCGATGAGGTCCCCCCTCATTCTTCTAAACTCCAGCGAGTACAAGCCCGGTGCTGTCAACCGCTCATCATATGTTAACACACTCATTCCTGGGATCATTCTTGTAAACCAAAGGAACTATTGCAAAGGTGATTTACAACTTTGAACAATGCACCATCCATCAAGATAATAAAGTATTACAAAAAAGATAGACTGCATGCTTTTGCTCCACCTAAGAAGCAGCAAAATGTTCACTAGAATTGCAAAGGCAAGAAGAAGTGTTGGTAAATGGGATTTGTGTAAATGGATGATTATTGTTAACATGGAGACACAGAGCAAAAGTCCTGTGTCTGTGCTCTGTAACGTTATTAGAATATTACTATTTTGCAGGGGCAGTGTGACATGGAAATCACAATCTGCAATTCCATTCAATTATCTGGTTATTTTCTTACTCATTGCATCATGATCTTGGTGCAAAAGTGAAGATATCCCTTGTAAAATGCACCATGTGAGTAGTCAACTCAAATTCTTATGGCACTGTTTAATGAACATGAAACCCCAGTCTTCACCTCCTCCCAATACAGTTCCAGTGAGATGGAGACCTCGACAGACTGCAGATGCGCGAGTCTGGAGCAAAAAAACATACTTTCGTGGAATGGGTCGAGCATTACAGGTGGCACAGTAGCGCAGCAGTGCAAATGTTGTCTTACAGTAGGTATGTTACAATACTTACCTTCAGCGGCGCTGCAATTCTGCCACAGCCCGTGCGCGATTTGGGCGCCTTTGAGGGGGGGGTGGGGTTAAAACGCGGGTTTCTCCTACCTAGTCCTGAATTATATTTCGTTGGAGTGCAAGCGTTTGCTGACAAATTGTTCCGACGGGCGTTTTGTGTATTTTTTATTTTTATTCGATCGACAATTTCAGCGCTGGAGTTATTTTAAAAGCAGCTCCTAAAGCCGTCAACGGTGACAACGGGGACGGATTTCACGCACGGGACAGGTAAACGAAAGTAGTTTATTTTAATGTATAAAAGTGCTTCTTAAGAGGCCTTTAATTCAGATTTTTTAATGCGAAATGGTGATTCTTTTCCCCGAACTAACGGCAGAATTTTTCATGCCGATACGGGGTTAAATTCACCGCAAATCAACGTTCCAAATGATCGCGTTCCAGAAAACCCCACTCGCAAGATGATTTAAATGGCCATTAATTTACAGGTGTTAAACATTAAATTCCTTCCATTTGGCCTGTAAATCCATGACAATGAGATTTAAAAATTATGTTATATTGTGAATTCTTGTGTGAATGTTATTTGGACACTTAGGCTATTTAAAAATGTTAATCTATTCTTAAGAAATTGATAGATGTTTAGATCTAGTAATTGAATTTTGTAATTAGCTACATTTAGGTAACTAACTAATTATATGCTTTAATTTCTTGTCATCTAATAAGATTGTTTCATATTTGTTTCAGAATGCTTCAATCTATAATAACTGAAATATTCTTTCAGTTCTCTTAATTTTTAAGAAAGTTATGGGCTTTTGACTGTCCTCGATCACAGCTTTTGTGTTAACTCAATGGAAAAGCAATAGGGAACAAAATGCTAATTTCCGAGTATGAAAATGGCCATAACTTATTTAATACTGAAGATATGAAAGTGAATTAGGTGTAAAATTAAACTTCTTTTTATGCTTTATCTGATGGGATAAATTACAGACTTTATTCTTAAAATCTCAAAATTTTGTAACATTGCTACTTACAGTGGCAGGGACCCGGGTTCAATCCTGACTATGGGTGCTGTCTGTACAGAGTTTGTACATTCTCCTCGTGACTGCGTGGGTTTTCTCCAGGTGCTCCAGTTTCCTCCCACATTCCAGACATGCAGGTTTGTAGGTTAATTGGCTTCTGCAAATTGTCCCTAGTGTTTAGGATAGAACTAGTGGACAGATGATCGTTGGTCGGCGTGGTCTCGGTGGACCTCAGGAATGAGTGGGACAGAATAGTGAAAGACTTGGATAGAGTGGATGTGGAGAGGATGTTTCCACTAGTGGGAGAGTCTAGGACTAGAGGTCATAGCCTCAGAATTAAAGGACGTTCTTTTGGGAGATGAGGAGAAATTTCTTTAGTCAAGGGGTGGTGAATCTGTGGAATTCCATGCCACAGAAGGCTGTAGAGGCCAAGTCAGTGAATATTTCTAGGCAGAGATAGATAGATTTTTGATTAGTATTGGTGTCAGAGGTTATGGGGAGAAAGCAGGAGAATGGTGTTAGGAGGGAGAGATAGATCAGCCATGATTGAATGGTGGAGTAGACTTGATGGGCTGAATGGCCCAATTCTACTCCTATCACTTATGACCTTATGACCGAAGGGCCTGTTTCCCTGCTGTAACTCTAAACTAAACTAATCATAGCTGGAGGAAAAGAGATGATCGACATTTCGAGTTGTGATCCTGCATCAGGACCTGAAACATCGACCATCCCTTTGCCTCCACAGATGCCGCTTGACCCACTAAGTTCCTCCAGCATTTTGTCTTTTGCTCTATTCTAGTCAGAACGGTATTACCTCAAAGCTGCGTTTTCTTGTTGAAGGTCTGGTATCTTAAAAATATGGTTTATCTGATTTTATGGGTGAATCTCAGAAAACTGCAGTCAAAAATCATCTTTTGTTTCTTTGTGCAACAATTTATAAAGCTCTGAGTGGCATTTTCTTTTGAAGTGAGACAATTTATCAAAACAGAAAACTGAAAGGAACCCTCATCCATCATTCTCCATTGACAGTAAATATGATCTGATCATTGCTGTTAAAAAATATAGACATAATACTGACTCAATACGTTAGTCTAAGAAAATCCAGAGGTGCGTCAACTAATTCCTTCTTCAGCTTTCCAACAGGAAGCTGGTGCCTGGTACTTGACACTCAGCAGAAATTATTCACACAGTGCATGGTCAAAGGGAAGATCTTGCAGTTCAAACTGTGCTCAAATCATTGGAGTCTATATCTTAAGGCACTTCAGATGAAGGGATAAATTGTCTCATTCATAAATACTTTATTTTACAACTTTTTGACAAATTTTCCCTTGTTCTTGCTTTATTCCCATTCGTCTCCATTTTCTTTATTTTTGTGGCTACAGGCAAGAAATTTGGATTGTTCGCAGGATTGTGGAAGCTAAGGCAATATTTAATGGAAGGGTTCAAAATTGGGAATTTGATTTCACAGAATAAATGGGGAATTACAATTTTACCTGCCAGAACAAATATAAGAGTAACCAGGCAAGCACCTAGGAATTCTTGTTCGTCTGGAGATGATAGTTAAGTTTCTCTGTCTCGATGCAATGTTTTTCTACTCTGAAAGTAAACATTGTGGCAAAGTCAATCTGCTTATCTTCTTCATTATCCAGATGTTGTGCCAGAACTATGTCAATGTCATAATGCAATGTAACCCAGATTAACAATAACAGCTGCACCAGATCATGACAAGCCACCGTCTGGAACTCAGCAGCAACTCCTACGTCTCAGAATGGATTTCCTTGTATGTGTCCAATTCAAATTTATATTGTAAGTCCCTAACGCATGTAGAGGTCCTGCCACGATGCATAATGATGGCAGGGAATGTCCTGAGTCATTCAGAAGTCTAAAACATGCCTTCATTTCTGTCAGGTTGGTCAGAATAGGTGCATGCCATCCTGTTTTTATGTTTCCTCAATTATGTAAACTCTTCAGCATCCATCTTATGGCCAAGGTGGCCAAGTTCTGAAGCAGCAAAAGAATACTTGCCTTTCTTCAACCATCTCCTGCTTTCAGAATCTTAACACTCATTCCAGGTTTTCCTTATGTTCCTGCTCTAATCTGACAGGCAGGCATAGATCACCAAGGAAAGCAGAACAACTGACACACACAGGATCAAATATTAATTGAAGATAGACGCAAAATGCTGGAGTACCTCAGCGGGACAGGCAGCATCTCTGGATAGAAGGAATGGATGATGTTTTGGGTTGAGACCCTTCTTTAAACTGAAGAAGGGTCTCGGCCCAAAATGTCACCCAGTTCTTCCATCCATTCCTTCAAATTAAAGATGGGTCTCGACCCAAAACGTCACCCATTCCTTCTATCCAGAGATGCTGCCTGTCCCGCTGAGTTACTCCAGCATTTTGTGTCTATCATCGATGCAAACCAGCATCCGCAGTTCCTTCCTATACATCAAATATTCATTGTTCTTTGGAAAACGCCTTGATCCAGTGTCATCCCAAATGGGAATCTATTACATCAGAACTGTCCGCAATCAGCAGTTGTTATTGAAACATGCTGGTGAGCATGTGACATATCAAAGGTTGTGATGATCTATCCTTCTCTTTCAGACCAGACAAATCATCAACAGACCCAAGTGATATCTGCCTACCTCTGCATCTTATTGATTGTTATCTTGTAATCTCCACAGATCCTAATGGTACCATCTGCCTTCTTTACAGGAACAACTATGGGGTGGGAGATTGCAACTTCACATGGTCCACCCCGTTTCAACTAATGCAATCAACCCGACGTGCACAAACAAATAGATGTAGTGTTTCGGTGTCTACAAATTTAGGCTGTGCACGCAATACGCAAGAAGAAGGAGGAACAACTATTGCAGCCCAATCAGAAATTACAACCAATTTACTGACATCTACTTCCTGGAGGCTCTTAAGCTTTTCGCAGTTTTCTCCTCAAACCGCAAGGTGCAGCTTTTGCCTTGAAGAATTGAGAAACAGCAGGTGAATCTCAACTTTCATGTCTTGAATGCTTTCAAGTTTATCACTAAACTCCACTGAGCACACTGGAAGTAGACAGGTTCTTCCTACTCCGATCACACTTTATCATTCGCAAAATCAAAATCTGCAGAAGTGGAAATCGGAAATGAAAGCAGAAAATGCTGGAAATGCTCAGCAGGTCAAGTAACATCTGTGGAGACAGAGGTATAAACTTAATGTCACAGATTGATGGCCTTTCGTTTGAACTGAGGGTGGTTAGAAATGAAATAAATCTGCAAATCAAATTTGTAACCTTTCCCAACGGACACCAAGCCGAAACTTTAAACGATTTTCATTCTTCACTGATGCCCCCCTTGCCAGCTGAAAATGCCCAACATTTTCCATTTTTATTTTTACCCTTGGTAGGTATTTCTAAATCATCAACTTTGTTTCTCTACCAGGAACAATCAGAGGATGACGATGCGATTCATCTCCACTAGTTCTCACTAGCTCATACATTCCTAACTCATTGATTCTTTTCCTAAGATGGATACAAAATGCTGGAGTAACTCGACAGGACAGGCAGAATCTCTGGAGAGAAGGAATGGGTGACGTTTCGGATTGAGACCCTTCTTCAGATTATTTTCCTAATGTAGATACAAAGGAAGGTAGGTGATTCCTCACACTTCATCGTCTGGTTTAAATTCCTGGTCACGCGTTAACAGTATTGCAGCAGCAGTATCTATTTCCAGCGACAGGCACTCTTTCCTTCAATGTAATCTCCAGAGTCTTAAGGAAGCTTCTGGCAAATTCTGACGTAACATGGGCGGTCTATATGATTCATGCAATCATTCCATCGCATTCTTCAGCTAGTTTGTGCATTTACAGCCCTTCTCAATAGGTTTTCCACTGCAGAGATTGCTGAACAAGCCATGTCCTTAACATTACGAATTTGGCAAACAGACTCTGTACCTCATTCAATTAGTTTAACCATCTCTTCAAATATCTTCCAATTTGGCTGGAGCCAGCACGTAGTTTAATCAACTTGTCGGTCTTAACACCTATAGCCTCAATCAAAATGGACTTCTTCCTTTCTACGTTTTCAGTGAAAAAGTGTTCCATCTTTTCCAAATATCTACGCCACGACTCGACTCGACTGGATGAACAGGAGCAAAAATACTTTTAGTTATCATACCCTGTATCATGGTTTTACTCAACTGATAGAAGTTGAGTAAAATTGAATTGGTGAAATATAACTCCATTTCAGTAAACCAACTGCTCTGCAACTGCAGAGAATGAACAAAGAGATGGTTAAAAAAGTACGGGGAGCTTGCCTCTAAGAGACAGTTTCATCAAAGGCCAACTGTCCTTACTCCTGCAAACAATCAAGTTAATCATTTTAATCTCCTCCTTGTTATCAGTAATCATAACTGCACCATTCTGTCTATGCAAACATTTAGGAAAATAACTTATTTCAGGTAACCTGCATTCAACCCTGTGTGTTTGTATGTATAGCCATTTTATTTTGCATGATTATCTGGCCAATAGAGGGAGCTCATAACAAATCGTAACATTTCAAAACATAACCTTGTCTGTTAACATTTTTCCACAGCCTGTTCGGATTTTGATAACATCATGACTGATCTGATTTTTGCTCTTAACTCCACTTATCTGCTTAAGCCTTATAATCCTAGATTCCCGTTTTGTCTGCAACTTAATTTTGTATCAAGTAGGAAATGTTGCATCCAAAGAGTACACAGAAAATCTACATGCAGCAGAGTGATAAATAAGCACATAATCTATTTATATTAGTTCAGTGATAAATATTGGTCAGGACATTGGGAATAGTTCCCCTGCTATTCTTTAAATAGCATTCTCCACGATATTATACTGATATCCAGCGGAATAATCAGGCAGATGCGAGGTTTAACTTCTCACATGAACTGCAGCACCTCAGTACTGAACTTCATTGTTGTGCACCAACATCCTGTCTCACAGCCAAGTACACAACAAATACAGCCACCTTTCTGTGTAATAATTAAAAGTGAAAAAATCTTCATTTGCATCCACTTAAGAAAACATAAAATATGAATCTCTCTCTCTCCATTTAAGGCAGGGGTCGGCAACCTACGGCCCCCGGGCCGAATGCGGCCCATAACCCAAAATCATCTGGCCCGCAGGCATATTTTTTCCCCGTATTTATTCTGCTCGCAGACTTCCGTCATCTCCGGTACCTCCCGGGCCCGAGGCCGCGGCGCCCGGGCACGGTGATGCAAGGAAGCCTGCACTGGTGGCCGCAATGGTGGATCTGCGCCGAGTTGCCAAGCAGCGCCGAGCTCTGGCTGTACCGCATCCTGCGCAAAGCCGCCGGCACGGCCACGCACCTTCTGTGTCTGGCCTTCACTGTCAGGATCGGGGTTGTCAATAGGCTGGGGACGAGCGAGTGTGAGAGCGGAGCGGAGCTACTATGATCTTTGCTAGTAACTCGGGGCCAGTGCTCCGGATGGCGTCCTCGAAGGGGCGGGGTCTATGTGAACACATGATTTGATGCCTGCCATCCGGGGCGGGATGGGAGCGGGATCATGTGTACACATGATAGATGTGGCCCGCCATCCGCTCACAAACATGTGTCCGGCCCCTATGCAGAACAAGGTTGCCGACCCCTGATTTAAGGAGTTATACTGTTTAATATTAGATGATTGAAGGAAGGGTCCTAATAATGAAATGATGGAAATGAGTGAAATACACACCATTTGGGTGATAAAAATACATTTGGGTGATAAAAAAAAAGTACAGACAGCACCCAGAGTCAGGATCGAACTGGGCCTCTGGCCCTGTAAGGCAGCAACTCTACCACTGTACCAACATGTCGCCTGTGTATTAATGCACTGAACCATGTGTTTAAGGGTTGCTGTGCAGTCGTCCAATGTGTATTTTGTTGAGGAACCACTGACGCAAAATTCAATGGTGCATAATTCTGAGTTTGCCTGTACTACTTAACAAGATGATATATTTTCATTCACAGTTGTGAAGTATGAAGAATTACTGGATTAAGTTGTGGACTACAGGTGGTTTATGGGAGGGAGAAGGGGAGTGCTGAGGTGGTCTCACGGGATAGAAACCCAGGAGTGGTGATGATAGCTGTCAGGGATCGGATGGCTGGGGAATGGAAGAATTGTTTGATGGTTGATTAGCCTTTGTCAGCTCGGGATGGATAATTCTAACTTACTGGGAGTGTTAATTCAAAACAGAAAGAAGCCCTAGAACAGAGAGAAGCCCAAGAAGCCCCAAAATGCATTGCAAACCACTATAAATCCCTTAGCGCCATCCTGTATCTGTTAGTAGGTCTGGCGTGAGATTCACCAGCCACGGGTGTCTTATATTAAGTCCATTATTTTCCATTACAATTGATTGTTCATTGGAATTGAATCATGTCGCACACAAAATCATGGAGCTAGCCAATCCAATTGCTATGCAGCATTTTATTTTTATTTTTATTTTTTTATTTTTTATTAGAGGTATCTACATATCATAGTCCAATCCAATACAAACTTTGTATAACAATTACATATTAAGTATCCAGGGTTCCGGGTACCCAGTTACCAAAGTAGCTCTATCGGTTACATATTAACGTTGCCTCAAATTATTTATTTATATTTATATATAATGAAAATAAAGAAATAAAGAAAATAAATTAGAAAAGTAAAAGGCCTGTCTCACGAGTCTGCTGTCATTGGCGGCGAAACAGTAACTATCTACCGCTCCTGGGCCGCCAGAGACCTCGGGCTCGGTCAAACGCACAATTCCGGGGCCATGCGGCGTTGTTCCCAACACCGCACGGTGCTAAAAAAAAACCAACACTGTCCAAAACTATGTTCCTACCGCACAGCCGCCGCCAGTGAGGCACGAGTGCGGCACGGCCGCCGCCACAGCCGCCGCCAGTGAGGCACGAGCGCCGTGAGTCGAACCTGCACCTCCACAGCCTCCACCAGTGAGGCAGTGTGCGGCACAGTCGCCGCCACAGCCGTCGCCAGTGAAGTACGTGTGCGGCACAGCCACCGACAGTGAGGTACGTGTGCGGCACGGCCGCCGCCACAGCCCCGCGATCCGAAAGACGTCATCAGCCGAAACCGCAAGCTCGTTGAACCGGCCGTACTTGGCCCCCCGCGCAGCATCCGTGCGGCGCTCTCGTGGTTGCCGTGCGGTCCCCTCTTCCGGCGATGCTGCGCTTCACCGCCAACGACCGCAAACCCGTGGGACAGAGCCTTAAGATAAACTATCAATAATACAACTTAGGAGATAGGTCCATAGGTCAGAAAACGTAACTATTCATCTAGTCCTGGGTTCAGGTTTCAGTCAGGCCTCCACGCCGGCCCAGTCTACCCCTACAGATAATCTATAAATGGAGACCATATTTTAGTAAATAATTCTGGTTTGTCAATTAAGACATATCTAATTTTTTCCAAATGTAAGGTCTCCGACATCCCCATAATCCACATCTTAATTGTGGGGGTTGCAGGATTTTTCCAAAATTTTACTATACATTTTTTCCCAATTATTATACTGTAGTCAAGGAAATTTCTTTGGTTTGTTGTAAGTTTTAGATATTGCTCTGATATGCCCAATATTATTAATTTAGGATTGGGATCCAGTTGAGTATTAACAACTACAAAGATTATTTAAAAAATATCCATGCAGTAATTTTTATACAATTTACAAAGGTATGGGTTAAATTAGCCGATGAGTATTGGCATTTATCACAAATAGGAGAGATATTAGGAAAGATTCTATTTAATTTTGTTTTTGAATAATGCAGTCTATGTAGTACTTTAAATTGTATTAAATAATATCTGGCATTTAATGAACATTGATGTATATGTTGTAAACTTTCATCCCAAATATCTTTTGTTATAGGTTGGGCTAATTCCTTTTCCCATGCTAATCTATATAATTCCGTCGACGGAGTCTCACTGTCTAAAAGAATATTATAAATATAAGATATTAATTTACCTGTATTAGGGTGTTTATTCAAACATTCATCTAGAATCTCTGGTTCTGTATTCTTGTGTATGTGATTTAACATAATCTTTAAGTTGTAAGTATCTAAAAAAATTATTTGAATGTAATCCATAATTCTGTTGTAGTTCCTGAAACGTAAGAAAAATACCGTTTCTATAAAGATGTCCCATCTTTTTAATTCCACGATTTTTCCATTGTACAAAACCTTTATCCAACACTGAGGGTTTAAATGAAGGATTATTTGCAATGGGGAGAGAAAATGATAAATTATCCAATTTTAATGTCTTTTTTAGTTGTTTCCAAATTCGAATTCCACTATATATTATAGGGTTTTCACTATAGATTTTTTAATTCAATTTTGTAGGAGCTAACAGGATCGGACCAATTTCAAAAGGCAAACAATCTTCCTTTTCTATCTTTAACCAGTCTGGTTGTTGATCCATATCTTCCAACCAAAAATTCATATTTTTGACAATGACTGCCCAAAAATAAAATAAAAAATTTGGTAAAACTAATCCTCCTTTGGTTTTGGGTTTACATAGGTGTTTTTTGCTTATTCTGTGATTCTTATAATCCCAAATAAAACTTGTCACAATAAAGTCGACTTTTTAAAATAATTTTTTTGGGAGATGTATCGGGATTGATTGAAAGAGGTATAGCAATTGCGGAAGGAAAACCATTTTTATAGCATTAATTCTACCGAGCATTGAAATGAGAAGTGTTTTCCAGTATTGAATATTCTTATGCAATTTATTAAGTAAAGGCATGAAATTTGATTTAAATAGAGAGTTATATTTCTTTATCACATAAATTCCAAGGTATTAAAATTTTTCATTGACTATTCTAAAAGGTGAGTGTTGCAATATATATGAATTAGGTTCCGTTATTGGCATAATCTCACTTTTATTCCAATTAATTCTATATCCCCAAAATATACCAAATTGAGTTATAAGATTTAACAAGTTTGGGATGCTGATTTCTGGGTTTGTAATATATAATAATACATCGTCTGCATATAGAGAGATTTTATTAACTGTATTTTTAGTACTATACCCATATATTTCTGGATGTGCTCTAACTCTTTCTGCTAGTGGTTCGCTAGCAAGGGCAAATAATAATGGGGATAATGGGCATCCTTGTCTGCAACCTTTAGATAAATCAAATTTTGTTAATAGCATTTGATTTGTCATTATTCTAGCTGTTGGGTTAGTGTATAAAAGCTTAACCCATGTGCAAAACTTCTCACCGAATTGAAATTTTTCCATCACCAAAAATAAATATGGCCATTCCACTTGATCGAATGCTTTCTCAGCATCTAACGAGATGACTGCTAGATCTACATTAGCTATTCTGTTTGAGTATATAATATTAAAGAATCGTCTCAAATTATAATATGAGTAGCGTTTTGGAATAAAGCCAGTTTGGTCAGGGTGTATTAATTTATGAATCAATAAACTTAATCTATGGGCTAAAATTTTAGTTAATATTTTCTGATCGGTGTTTAAGAAAGCGATTGCTCTATATGAACGTGGATCTTCAGGGTCCTTATCCATTTTGGGTATAAGTATTATTGTTGATTCGTTTAAATTTTCTGGTAGTTTCTGTTCCATGAAGGCATGGGTATATAGTGTCTTTAAGTGCGTGGAGATCAGTTCATGAAATTTTTTATAAAATTCGCTATTTAAACCATCCGGGCCAGCAGCCTTTCCATTTTTTAAAGATCTGATAGATTCTTCAATATCTTTTACTGATATTTCGGCCCCTAATAATTCCCTCTCTTTCAGATCTAAACCTGTAAGATTACATTTCTGTAGAAATGATTCCATTCCTGCAGAGCCCACTATCGTTTTGGATGAATAAAGTGTTTGATAGTATTGAGAAAATCTATCATTAATATCCTTGGGTAATGTTAGTATTTCTCCCGTACCTGATTTAATTTTATAAATAGTTTTTTCCCCTTCCTGTTTCCAGAGCTGACGTGCTAGTAATTTTTGTGGTTTATCACCGAACTCAAAGTATAGCTGTTTAGTATTTTGATAAAGTTTTATGATTTGATCTGAATATAGTTGATTTAACTTATATTTGAGTGCTGCACTTTTATTATGTATTATCGTAGAACAAGCCATGTCGCACACAATCATGGAGCTAGCCAATCCAATTGCTATGCAGCATTTTCTTTTCTGAAGTAACTCCTGTTAAATGTTTCAAAACCCTTTTAAAAATTGAGATGGACTCACATTTTTTTCCAGATCAGACCAAAGTTCAGCTCTGATAATAGCTATTCAAAGCTGCATCTAGAATTGCTCAATGTCTCATTCTCATCAATAGACAAAAGGTGCTCTGATACTGTGTCTACACATTCAATTGTAGGATTTAATCTTGCTGGGGTTGAGAACCAGATGCTGATGGAGGGAAGCACACAACGTATTGTACATCTGAAACATAATGTCCCAACTTCTATGCAAAATTCCCAATCTAATGAAAGCCCCCACCCACTGCTTTCAGTCTGAAGAAGAGTCCCGCCCCGTAACATCATCCATCCTTTTTCTCCAGAGATGCTGCCTGACCCGCGGAGTCACTCCAGTGTCTATCTTGGTGTCTATCTTAAGCTAAAAGCCTTCTTCACTACCCAATCTACCTGCAACGCAACTTTGAGAGAACTATGTACTTTTACTCTTCAATCGCTCTTCTCCACAACACTTCCCATTCATTGTGAAGGGCCTGTCCTGGTCTGACTTCCCAAACTACAATACCTCACACTTATCTGAATTGGACTTCATTTGCCATTACCTAGCCTACTTGCTCAGCTGATCATGATCCCACAATCATTCTTGATAAAGATCTTCACTGTCTATGATATTATCTATTTTAGAGTAATCTGCAAGCTTATTAATCATGCCTTGCACAATCTCACCCAAATCGTTGATATAGATGGTAAACAGCAAAAGGACCAACACTGATCCCTAAGGCACAGTGTTGGTTGCAAGCCTTGAGTTCAAAAAACAAACTTCGAACACCATCCTCTGGTTCTCATCATTATGTCAATTCTCTATCCATTTCGCCAACTCTCGCTTATAGACCAAAACATCCAGAACAACCTACCATCCAGAAACTGGCTGAAGTCTATATAGACAATGTCTATTGCCCTGCTCTCATCAACCTTCTTGGATTCTTCATCAAAAAACTCAAATGAAATTCATGAGACACAATCTCCCATCCACAAAACATTGCTGATCGTCCCTAATCAACCCTGCCTTTCCAAATGCATGTAAATCTTATACCTCAGAGTCCTCTCCAGTATTCTTTTCCTACTGCAGACTTGAGCTTGCTGGTCTATAGACCCCAGGGTTTTTTTTTGCAGCCTCCTAAAAAAGACACAACATTAGCTACACTCCAGTCTTCCGGCACCTCACCCATGTCTAACAATGGCTCGTTTATCTCAGGCAGGGTTCAAGCAATTTCTTCTCTAGCCTCCCACAGTGTCCTTTAATATACCAGATCAAGCCTGGGAGATTTATCGACCTTCATAAGTTTCAGGACATACATGACCTCCTCGACTATAATATGGACTGTCCTCAAAGCATTGCCATTAACTTGCACAAATTTAGTTTAGTTTAGTTTTTAGTTTTTAGCACGAAAACAGGCCCTTCGGCCCACCGAGTCTGCGATCAGCGATCCGAGCACATTAACACTATCCTCCACACTGGGACAATTTACATTTATACCAAGCCAATTAACCTACAAACCTCTATGCCTTTGGAGTGTGGGAGGAAACCGAAGATCTCGGAGAAAATCCACAGGGTCACGGGCAGAACGTACAAACTCCATACAGAGTACATCCACAGTCAGGATCAAATCCGGGTCTCGGGCGCTGTAAAGCAGCAACGCTATCGCTACACCACCATGCCGCATAGGCCAGATTCCTCAGTCTTCTAGTCTTATTCCATGGTAAAAACTGACTAGAAATATTCAATGAGAACCTCACCTCCAGCAGCTCCACCCATAGATAACCACTTTGATGGGCTCTTATTCTCTCTCCAGTTGCCCTTTATCTCATTATATAAATTATCTTTAAATTCTCTATAATCTCATCTGCCAGAGAAATCTTGTGCCCCCTTTTATCCCTCCTGATTTCTTTCTTCAGTATGCTCCTCAATCTCCTATATTCCTCCCCACTACTCAATTCCAGCTACCTATACCTGATCCATGCCTCTTGACCACAGCCTGAATTTCATTCATCAGCCAGGTTTCTGTACTCCTATCTGCCTTGTCCTTAAATCCAAGAGACATGGATACCTTGAGTTCTCACTGTCGTACTTCGAAAAACATCTGTTTTCCAGACATCCCTTTGCTCACAAAGAGTCTACTCCAATCATCCTTTACAAGTTTCTCTCTAATGCCATCAAAGTTGGCCTTGCCCCAATTTAGAACTTTGACTAATGCACCAGCCCTGTACTAATCTATAACTATTTTGAAGCTAATAGAGCTGTAGTTGTTGGTCGCAAAGGGCTTACTGACACTTCAGTCACTTGCCCAGCCCAATTCTCTAAGAATAGGTCAAGCTTTACATATTGCCTAAGGAAACATTCCTGAACATACATGACAAATTCCACCAATCTAGGCCCTTGGCGAATGGCATTCCCAGTCTATACTGGGAAAGTTAAAATCCCCCACTATGGCAATCCTATTCGTCTTGCACCTACCTGTAATTTCCCAGCAAATTTGTTCCTCTAATTCCCATTGACAATTTGAAGATCACTAACCGTGAAGTCCTGCTTCTGACCCTTTGGTCTGACACCCTATAGGATCTCATCCTTTTTCTCCCTATGTTATTTGTCTCAATGTGCTTCTGGTAGCTCCATCTCCCTTGAAAATGGCACTCTGAAACATCCTGGACCTTGACATCAGGGAGGCAATACACCGTCCTGAACTGTCTGAAGAAGGGTTTCGGCCCGAAACGTTGCCCATTTCCTTCGCTCCATAGATGCTGCCGTACCCGCTGAGTTCCTCCAGCACTTTTGTCTACCTTCGATTTTCCAGCATCTGCAGTTCCTTCTGTCACTGTCACACACGGTCCTGAACTCCTGTTTGTTGCCACAGAATCTCCTGTCTGTTCTCCTAACTAATGAGTCTCCCATCATATAGACCTGTCTGACTTCATCCTCTCTGCTGCGTCTCAGGCCAAGACCTGGTGCCACAAACCCGAGTGCTGCTGCTCTCCCTTGTCTCAGTCCTTTCACTTTTCATCCTCAAATACCCTCATAACATCTGCCTGCTGAGCTAATGCTTGTTGGCAACTTATTTTTTAGTTGCAGAAACATTTCTCAGAGCAAAAAGATTCAACAGCAATTGTTTTGTTATTCTATAGATTCTGCAATGATTCTTGCAGATTGGGGATAACAAATGCTACACCAAAATTTGAGCAAGGAAGGAGAGAGAATGCAGGGAACTACCTACCCATTAGCTAACACATGTTGTAATAAATAATAATGGATGTGATATCAGGACTCTTCAAAAATTATGAAATTATTTGAGCCGAGATATCTCTTAGATTTATGAATAGGTAAATGACGGAATCTCCATGACTTTCTCAGTGAACGCCCACAGACGGTGAGACTTGGACCCTACTCCTCAACATCCCTGACCCTCAGCACAGGAGCACCGCAGGGCTGTGTGCTCAGTCCGCTCCTCTACGCCCTATACACACATGACTGCTTGCCCCATCACCCCGCAAATAGGATCATAAAATTTGCGGACGATACAACCGTGGTGGGGCTCATCTCAAATGGGAACGAGGACGCCTATAGAGAGGAGGTGCACAGACTTTCTGAGTGGTGTGCTCACAACAATCTCTCTCTGAACACTAAAAAGACAAAGGAGATCATCACTGATTTCAGGCGACATAGAGCGGAGCTCAGGCCACTGGAGATAGGGGGCGAGGAGGTGGAGAGGGTGCCTAGTTTTAAATTTCTGGGGATCAACATCAGTGAGGATCTTAAATTGTCTGTGAACTCTGCTGTAGTTGTAAAAAAGGTGCAACAGAGACTTTACTTCCTCAGAACACTGAGGAAGGCCCATCTGTCTGCTAAACTGCTGGAGTCTTTCTACCGCTGTTTGGCAGAAAGCATACTGACTTACTGCATAACTGCCTGGTTTGGGAACTGTTCAGCAGCTGACAGAGCAGCTCTCCAGAGGGTGATAAAAACTGCCCAGGGTATCATTGGACTCCCCCTGCCCCCTCTGGAGGACATTTACCACTCCAGATGTCGCAGCAGGACCTGTAATATCATGAAAGACATTACACATCCTTGTCACCACCTTTTCACACTGCTGCCCTCAGGAAAAAGGTACAGGTCGCTAAAGTCACGTACTGCCAGACTCAAGAACAGCTTTTACCCATCAGCAATCTTGGAAATGAACTCTGTCTCGGGAGCGGGTTATGGGAGACAGTGTTCATTTATGTAAATGTGAATCCATGGGTGGGTTTGGGGAGGGAGGGAGTGTAAAAAGTTTGAGTATGTGAATGTTTGAAGTTCTTTTAAATGGAGAGACACAGTAATCTCGTTGTATGTGACACATGCAATGACAATAAAGCATTCTGATTCTGACTCAAGGAGTTGAGAATTCCAGAGATTCTTCAACCTCAGGGTGAAGAATTTTTCCTCATTTCATTCCCAATTGTTCTCTGCTTATGAAAAGGTGACCCTTCATTCTTGATTCCTCAGCTTGGGAAACACCTGTTCATATCTACCTTGTCAACCTTGGAAGAATTTTGCATGTTTCAATAAGGTCTCATTCTTCTAAACTCAAGGGAATAGAGGATTAGCAAATTCAATCTCTCCGAACATGACAGACTCACAAACCAGTTTGGTGAACCTTTGCTATGCTCCCTTGTAGCAAATATATAGCTTTTCAGGTAAGGAGATCAAAATTAAATGCAATAGCTCAGGTGTGTTCTCACCTGAGCCCTCTATAATTATAGAAAGATATATTAGGGTGGCACAGTGGTGCAGTTGGTAGAGCTGCTGCCTCACAGTGTCAGAGACCTGGGTTCAATCCTGACCTCGGGTTCTGTCTGTTTGGAGTTCTCCCTGCGACCGCATGGGTTTCCTCCAGGTGCTCTGTTCCCCTCCGACATCCCAAAGAGATGCAGGTTTGTTGACTAATCGGCCTCTGTGATATTGCCCCTAAAGTGTTTGGAATAGCTGTGAAAGTGGGATAACTTAGAATAGTGTGACTGGGTGACTGATGGTTGAATGGACTCGGTGTGTCAAGAGTCTTCCACGCTGTATCTTTCAATCAATCAATTACACATCAACCCAAATCCTCTTTCAACAAGGTCAACATGCCAATTATTTTACTGATCGATGCAACAGCATTCATTAAGGTCCAATCCCTTTAAACATGCCTTTCATAATATTTCTGTACTCTGACTGAATTTGTTGCTGACATTTGCTTTGGCTGCATGATTGTTTTGCCAACTACATTATAAACGTCCACTTTTATGTTATTTTCTCTCCCTGTGGAATTCTCTGCCTCCGAGGGCGGTGGAGGCCGGTTCTCTGGATATTTTCAAGAGAGCTAGATAGGGCTCTTAAAGATGGCAGAGTCAGGGGATATGGGGAGAAGAAAGGAATTGGGTACTGATTGGGGATGATCAGCCATGATCACATTGAATAGCAGTGCTGGCTCGGAGGGCCGAATGGCCTACTTCTGCACCTATTGTCTATTGTCCTGTATCTCTCTTCTCAGGATCCCAATGCCAAGCCCAGTTTTAAACCATCCTCAAAAACACCAGTAAAACCAAGTGTGATGATAGTAGTCCCAGTCCTGTTGAGGTATACATTTTTTGCCCAGTACAGGCTCCACATGGTCCCAGATTCTTGTAAATCTAAACCTCTCTCTCTGCACCATCTCTTCAGCCATGCATTCACTTGTTCTCACATGCAATATTTAGGATGTGGTACTGGGCACAGTGCCACATTCCTGAACTAACCTCAAATCCCTTGATACTCTTAAAGTCTATCAACCTTTGTCGGGAATATATACAACAACTGAATCTCTGCAGCCTTCTTCAGCTGAGAATTCCAAAGATTCACTTCCCACTGGGTGAAAACATTTCCTTTAGATTACAAATCGCAGCAAGAATTGTTATACCATTGACATCACCATTAGACCACAATAATATATAGAATTTAGAATGAGCTATACCAGTCTTGCAGCTTGTTCTGTATTAATTTAATTATTACTCTCACAATGACTTGTCCTCTCTATTTATATTACGAATTAGTACATTCCCCATTTAAATTAGCTCAGATTTCTTCCAATAAATTAGGGTGTAGGACTGAAAACGAGTTCTGTTACTATTGGGCAAATAACAATCAACTCTGTACTTACTATTAAATGCATTGATTGATAGATTATAAAGTGTTCCATGGGCAGCACGGTGGTGAAACGGTCAAGCTACCGCCTTACAGCGCCAGAGACCCGGGTTCGATCCTGACTATGCGTGCTTGTCTGTACAGAGTTTTTACGTTCTCCCCGTGACACACGTGGGTTTTCTCCGAGATCTTCGGTTTCCTCCCACAAAACAAAGATGTGCAGGTTTGTAGGTTAATTGGCTTGGTATAAAATGTAAAAATTCTCCCTAGTGAATCTAGGGTAGTGTTAAAGTGCGGGGATCGCTGGTAAGTGCGGACTCGGTGGGTTGAAGGACCTGTTTCCGTGCTGTATCTTTAAACTAAACTAACGTCAAGGTCCAAACTGGCAGTGAATTATCTACATTCAGCTGCTGGGTTGTGTGATATCAATTGATCAGCAGTTCTATGTCATATATGTCTGGAAGTACACTTTGCCTGGAATAATACCTGTTGACATCTCTGTCATTTTCCATGATTAGCCTTCTCCAGAATGTGTACTCATTTACTTGACTCAATGTATATTTGCATCATCCAACCTGTATTATGAGAATTATAAAACAGGCTATGATTAAAATCTCATACCAATTAAATTAAGCACAACTATTGAGAAAGTTTCTTGGTCAGTAGTGTACTATATTTTTCACCACATTGAAATTAATCAGATTAACACAATAACAATTCTACTACGGATGGCAGCATATAACCTTGTACATAACAAATTTACTGTGATTTTCTGATCCATGTTGGTAGAAGGCAGATTCTATTGTTGCCAGAGCCTCCTTGGAAAGTTATTCCCATTGGTGTGATTTAATGTTAATGAAGAGGTATTTTTGACCCAAATCTTGCAGTCAAATTGCTCAGAGTAGATGAATCGAGGACCAGAGGACATAGGTTTAAGGTGAAGGAGAAATGATTTAACAAGAATCTGAGCAGTAACTTTTTTTAAACAAAGGGTGGTGGATGTATGGAACAAACTGCCAGAGGAAGGTAATTGAGGCAGGGACTATCCCAACAGTTAAGAAACAGTTGGACAGGTTTGGAGGGATATGGTCCAAATACAGGCAGGTGGGACTAGTGTAGCTGGGACATGTTGGCTAGTGTAAGCAAGTTGGGTCGAAGAGCCTGTTTCCACACTGTATCACTCTATATAAGAACAAAAGAACTAAGAGTAGAACGATGCCTATGGTCTTTTGAGCTCACCACAATCCAATAGGATCATGGCCAATTCTGATCTTGGATACCTTCCTGCCTGGTCCCCGTAACTGTTCATTCCAAAAACGTATCTCAGCCTTGAATATATGCAATCAGTTATCTTCTACACCACATAAGTCCATATATTCTGGGAGCAGAATTAGGCCATTCAGCCCATCAAGTCTGCTCCAGCATGGCTGATCAATCTTTCCCTCTCAACCCCATTCTCCTGCCAGCTCCCTGAGGGAGAGAATTCTGAAACTTTACTGCTCTCAGACAGAAGTTCCTCTGTCTGTCTTAAATGGGTACCCTCTTATTCTAAAGATAATTTTAAAAATACCCACAAAATGTGAACAAATTAAAACACTTAAACATCTAAAACTAATTCCAACCAGTGTGAAACAGGGTCTCAAAGCATTAATGTAATTATATCCCTTCATTTTCACACATTTTGTATTGGAATGGTCAAGACAGAATCAATTTACCGCAAAGGCAAACTTGTATTTCCTAAGTTCATAATTCTGGAGTTGGATCCAATTAGATTTTTAATGGACCCTATCCCAATACTTCAAAAAGTCTCATCTCTCTCCTTCAGACTAGTTAACAGTGTGTGGGAATTGATTACTTGGGAACAGTCAATCTCTTGTGTCCACGCATGCTTTTGTTTTACCTCATGCAGTTTCTTTATTAGATGTATTTGGGCCTAATGCACTCCAAAGGAAACTCAACTTCATAAGGTGACTAATTTCTATTCACTAATCCTATTGCTAATTTTCAGGAATTACATTTATGATTGCCTGCTTCCAAGTGGGGAGATACATTGGTAGAATATGTGCAGTGGCATGACAATGGGTTGTTAGCTCATGCACATCCTGTTGGATGTAAGCCACAGATGAAATACGTGTGGCCAGCTCATTGGCAAGGTTTCAGTGATCAGCTAGCAATGACCACACCGTGGGCTGCCTTACCGCATCAGTTTCCTGAGGGTCTCATATTGGTTCAACTAGCTTGCCATGATTGAATGAATGCAGGTAAATTTCTAACAGGGAAGGAACAATGTTACTAGAAGCAGTGGTACGAGTTGTTCCTGAGGACTCAGCAGCTTTGCAGAAATAATGGCCGAATGCAGGTGAGAATAGTCATGTACCTCTCTGTGATATAGTTGTTGGAGGTCCATTATTCACAGCAAACGAAGGGGCTATTAGTTAGATGCTAGACCAGCAGAAGAAGGAGCAGCAGTCCAGGCACCTTCAGATTATATCCAGAAGCAACCCACCAGACTGTTTAATGCACCACACCATTACAATTTTGGTCAGTTTAGTTTAGATGAATTTAGAGATACAATGTGGAAACAAGCACTCTAGCCCACGCTGACCAACAATCACCCTTATAGTTCTACCCTAGACAGCTGGGACAATTTACAGCGGCCTAATAAGCCACAAACCTGCATATCTCTGGAATATGGGAGGAAACTGGAACACCCAGAGAAAACGGTGTGTCACGGTGGCGCAGCGGTAGAGTTGTTGCCTTACAGTGCCGGAGGCCCGGGTTCGATCCCAACAAACTGTCTGTATGGAGTTTGTACATTCTCCCCGTGACCGCTTGGGTTGTCTCTGAGATCTTCGGTTTCCTCCCATACTCCAGAGACGTACAGTTTGTAGGTTAATTGGCTTGGGTTTGTATACTTGGTATAAGTGTAAATTGTCCCTAGTGTGTGTAGGCTTGTGTTAATGTGCAGGGATCGCTAGTCGGTGTGAACTCAGTGGGCCGAAGGGCCTGTTTTCGCGCTGTATCTCTAAACTAAATTTCATATGTGTAGGAAAGAACTGCAGATGCTGGTTTAAATCGAAGGTGGACACAAAATGCTGGAGTAACTCAGCGGGACAGGCAGCACCTCTGGAGACAACATCTCCATGATCTTCTCCAGAGATGCCGTCTGTCCTGCTGAGTTACTCCAGCATTTTGTGTCTACCTTTAAACTAAAGCCCATGCGGTCAGGGAAAACGTACAAGCTTCATACAGACAGCACCTGAGGTCAGGATCGAAACCAGGTCTTTGGCGCTGTAACTCTACCACTGCGCCATTGTGCCGCCCATTAGCGCGTCCTGTTAGGACTTGGACTAATCCTACAAATGGTCCACACACTCTCACGCACGTATTAATTCTCCAAGCTACCAGGCCACATATCAGAGCTTGCACACACTGCCAGCTCTTCAGTCAATAAAGGCAAAGCACCAGAATACACTGCACAATACTTGCCAATCAAACATTGGGTACATTCCAGAAAAACTGCAGATTTACAGAGCAGGAGTGCTTGCCAATGCAGCTCATCTTTGCAGTCAAATATGCTGGTCTAAGTGCATTTAAAAGCACCCTGCTCCGCTAGGAAGACTGCAACGATGGTGAATTTATGTGTTCATTCTCTCTGCTGAGGCAGGAGACGATATTCTCAACACACAGGGAGTTTAAACCATCTTCAACAGACAACCTAAAAAAATATTGCGGATGAAACTGTCCTGGCCTGGAAACATCCAGATGCATATCAATTGCTGCGCACCAATATTGTAAAATTCACTAACAACATTGTTCTCTCCCTGCTCAGTGGCTGCAGGGTGTGGTACATCTTCGCCCAGACCTTTAGGGGCCACACGGTGGTGCAGTGGTAGAGTTGCTGCCTTACAGCGTCTGAGACCTGGGTTCGATCCTGACTATGGGTGCTGTGTGTACGGTGTTTGAGCGTTCTAGTCATGACCTGTGTGGGTTTTCTCCGGGTGCTCCGGTTTCCTCACACACTCCAGAAACATACAGGTTTGTAGGCTAATTGGCTTGGAAATACTGAAAATTGTCACTAGTGTGTGTAAGATAGTGTTGGTGTGTGGGAATTACTGGTCGGCCCAGACTCGGTGGGTGGACCAGTTCGCTGCATCTCTAAACTAATAAAAAATAAACTTTGCATTGAACAGGTAGGAGAGCCAAACTTGCTACCAACTCTATGTCGGAGGCATTGGATCCAGTCCAATAATTACCACATGGAGTTAGGTGCATTGCCATGGTCCATTTGAGCAGCACAGTTGATTCCGTTGATGGGTTTGAGACATGTTATTACTCTTCAATGAACAATGAAACCCAAATAGTGGACATCACAGAGCTGAACTTTGTCATGGTTTAAGAAAAAACATATTTGAAATAATTATCCGTAATGATACAGTTACTAATGCAAGCAAATGTTTATGTTTCAGTGTTCGCAACTGGGAACCTGACACCTTTGTATACTATTTTTGATTTGGCTTTTCCACTCCAGAATCCAGAATTTGATGACACTGCCAAGTTCAAATGTTTCATTAACCCCTTACATTACAACATTTAATAGTTGTTTGAATGGGTACATGGATAGGAAAAAATTAAGAGGGATGTGGGCCAAACATTGGCAAATGGGACCAGCATAGGTGGGACATCTTGGTCAGCATGAGTGAGTTGGCCTGATGGCTTATTCCCATGCTTTATGACTCTGGGACTATAAATTAACTCCGAAATCAATTAATTGGAAGCCATCAATCAACTCCGAGTTTCTCTTGAGTTTAATTCTTGGATGAAATTATTGCAGACTTTTGGAAGGAAAGATATCTTTCTTTTTCATTATTGTCCAGGGTTAAAAAACACATCTCCCTTCATGCTGAGGCACAAAAGTTGAAGTTTACTTACATTCATTTAACTTCCAAAATCATTAGCCCGATATGCGACTATAACCAAAACTAGCTCTATTCATGATTATTACTTGCTTCTCAAACATAGCCACTTGGAATTCCTTGCCAAATACTTCACCTTCCTGTGTTTCTACTCCTCTTTTGATCAGAGCTATTAGAGCTTCTCGTGTTGATAATGCCCATCATCTCTTCCACCACCAACACCCACCCTCATCCTGTTAATTTTTTTCAGACACTCATCTTTTTGTTGAGTATGTAAAAATATTATTGATAGCATTATTGGCAGAAGCTGTAGAGAAGACACAAGATGTTGATGTAGGGTAGTAGTTATCTTATTTCATTTTATTCATGAATATTTATATTTAATAGTGTTTGTTAACGCATGCATCCTGTGATAGTGTTATATGATTAGTAACACCAGAATTATGTTTTGTTTCTAATGAACATCTTTGTTTTGAATATCACATTCATAAACAGAACATCAAATTTGCAATTCCCCAATACTGTATGTGCAATGCCAAGATCATATTAACTACAAAAGTAATCTCATACAATTTTGAGAGCTACCTAAGATATTTTTCAAGCTGTCTAAAAGCTTTCTATTCATCAGTGATAAGTTCTTAGAAACCCAAGAGAAAATGGTGGGTTATTTTAGCAGGCTATGCTATTTCTCTTCATTTGGAGAATATGCCTGCGTAATTGGAAGCCATCAATCAACTCTGAATATCTCTTGAGTTTAAATCTTGGGGGGAAATTTTGAGGACTTCTGGAAGGATGTCCCTCTTTTTCATTGCTGTCTAGGGTAAAAAAGCCATATTTTCCCTTCACACCGAGGCACAAAAGTTGAAATTTACTTACATTAATTTAACTGCCAATATGTACTTATTTCAACTACTTCAGCACATAGTCCATTTTGCATCCTGTGGAAAAGTTCATAGTTCATAAGTTCTAGGAAAAGAGTTAGGCCATTCGGCCCATCAAGTCTACATTCAATCATGGCTGATCTGTCTTTCCCTCACAACCCTATGTTACTGCCTCCGCCCAATAACCCTTTATCACTGATTGTGAAAAATTACCCAGACCTTATTTTTGGAAGAATTAATAGACGATTCCCACATTTTAATTTATTGCCCTGGAATTTTCTGGGGAATAACAATGAGGCTTGTGCAGATAATCTTAAAGTATACACGATAAATATAGAGAAAATACATCCATGGTAAAATGGCAGAAATCCAGAGGTTGCTGAGTGAATCCCTCCTCCTCATGATTAAATATTAAGCCAAATTCACAAACACCATATTCCCTGGTAAATTTTTAAAGATACCATTCCTGGTAAAAAAAATATTTTGTTTTTAGAATGTGTGATATGCCAGCTAGTTTAATCTAAATTATATGTTACAATCATTTTTTTTAAGTGTTCTAGAAAATGTTCTCAAAATATTTTTGTTAAAGATTGGTCTCATTAATTCACATCCCCCTTCCCCCCACCCCACTTCCAATTACACTTGAATCATTTTTAAAATGCTAGCAATCCAAGCCACATAATTCAAACAATAATTATACATAGTGCCTATAATATCAAGATGTCAAGGTGCTTTGCTCAAAATAACATTTCTACTACTAAAATAACATTATAAAGTTCATATATTTCAAATATTATCTCTTACTCTTTTAATATTATCTCTTATCCCGACTTCATATTGCCCTCATCCTTAGACATGTAAAGTATTCTTTAACACCCCATCCGCTACCTCCACCTCGTATTCTATTTTGTTAGCAAGGTTTTGTTCATAGTGCTCAGCATTATTCCATTGTGATTTATTCTGCGATGGCTCTTTTACAATTTTATGGGGTTTTTAGTTTAGTTTAGTGGATACTGCACGGAAACAGGCCCTTTGGCCCACTGAGTCCGTGCCGACCAGCGATCCCCACACACTAACACTATCCAGCCGACACTAGGGACAATTTACAATTTTACCAAGCCAATTAACCTTTGGAGTGTGGGAAAAACATCTTTGGAGTGTGGGAAAAAAACGGAGTTCCTGGAGAAAACCCATGCAGGTCATGGGGAGAATGTACAAACTCCATCTAGACCACACCCATAGTCAGGATCGAACCCAGGTCACTGGCACTTTAAGGCTACAACTTTACCACTGTGCCACCATGCCGCCCAGTCTCAATTTAATGAGACTTTTCTGCCTAATCTATTTTGATAATTTGGCAATAACATGTGTTATTTGTATAGATTATGCATTTATACTTTGATTTTTCTTGCCACAAATTAACTTCTACCTTGACAAAAAAAACGGGCACACTTTTCAACATACTGTAGGTGATCAGTTTACTGTGGGAATGAAAACTCTATATAGCCTGAAAACTTTGCATTCCAATTGATCCCAAAACCACTAAACTCAATCATATTCTGCCCGCAGCACTTTCTCGATTACATTACATTGAGAATTTTGTCAGGAGTTTGAAATAATTTATAGTAAAATATTAATAGTAAGTTAAATGTTTCTCTAAGAGGGTTAAACTGTGAACAGCAGCACTGGGAGATGTGATTTGAAAATCAGATGAAGCAAACCAGACTGCTTGAGATGTGGGAAATTCATTTAACAGACCAGTGATTTCCCATATCCATTTCACTTAGGATAGCCCTGCTTATTTGCACTCAGCAGGGGTGGTTGGCAGGAAACCCCAAGAAGTCTAATTGCCATCAGTGGACTGGGAGCAAGTAAGTTAAGGTGGCGGCAATATTAAGTCGGAGTAGAAAGCACAAGGTCAGGTGGGCACAATGAAACTGGGATAGTTTGGTTTAGTTAGGACAGGCAACCTGACTGATAGAGGAGGAGCTTACTCACTCAAAACAGGTCAGGATCGGAGGGAGATCATCAGAGATTAACTAAGGTTGTGTTATTAAGACTGTCAACATGGAGTGTGAAGAGTGCTTTGTTTTTTTAAACTGGATAAGGCAGTTAACATTATTGCTGTTCATTTCATGTCCACCTACTGAATCTAAAGTGCTGCAGTTTGATGATTCACACAAGATCTTGCCTCAATAAATTGTTAATCAAACTGCCTTTAATAAGCCTGGAAAAAGGGCAAGTTGCCGCACACACATGCAGAATTCTGGCATTCACGATATAAAACACAGAGCTTTCATTGTTGGAGACTCTAAATGTACTATCACGTGATTGCACATTCGCACGGTAAAGGAAAGTTCATTGATCACAAGTAGTATGGGTAGGAAGGAACTGCAGATGCTGGTTTAAACTAAAGATAGACACAAAAAGCTGTAGTAACTCAGTAGGACAGGCAGCATCTCTGGAGAGAAAGAATGAATGAAGTTTCAGGTCAAGACCCTTCTTCAGACTGTATGGGATCAGCCATGCCAATTACAGCAACTGCTTCCAATAACTGAAATGGCAAAAAGTCACCAACCTGAAATGTTAACTGTTTTTCTCCCCAAGGATATTGCTTGACCTGCCATCTTTTTTTCAGCTTTAATTCAGATTGTTAGCATCCATTTGCTTTCCTACTCCCAATTCCTTCCTAGTTAGGTGTAAGATTTGGGGGGTTTTTATCCACCCATTTTCTCCGTAGAAAAGTGTTTATATATCTTTTCTTTCAATGTAGCCAAGAAATTTACCTCAACTATACCATGTGAAAGTAAATTCCACATTCCAGTGACACTCAGGGTAAAGCCTCTCCTGACACCTTCATGAATTTATTGACATTATCCAATAAACATATACCTGCCACATACTATTTCTCTAAAAACAAATAGATAGTCTACCACAAGTCTTAAGTGAGCACTGATCAATATAGTACAATCTACTCAGCATTCCCCTCTTGCTTTGACATTTCACAGGTTCCTTTGCAGACATTACCATGAAAACATGTGGTGCTTCATCCGAATTATTTTTTAAAATCACATAATTTCAGCAAAATAACTTCCCTTTCAATGAGTAGCTGCGGTCAAGATTTTGATCTTAGGCTTGCAGATTCTTCAGATTAAGCACACATCTATTTACCTCAATATAAAAAGAAACTGTTCACTTTATTGCAGTTCAAACACTAGTTCTGTGGGATGCTTGGGCTCACCTTCACATTAAGGACCCAGAGAGAATGTCTGGTACTTTGGCAAAGCTATCATAAGGATATTTTCATCCATCACTTACATTCCCTTTAAATTCCTTGTTAATGATTCATCACAATTATTGCATAAAAAAGATGTTTTAAACATACATGCCCCACCCAAGTCATCCAGAACATAGAAAATTGTCACAAGCTGATAGCAGTTAAAATTCAAGCTTGTCATTTTCCTTCCAAAGCAGAATGCACTATTCATCTATAAAATCTGCAGCATCCAAACTGCTAAAGAGAATTTAAAACAAAGTAACTTAATTTTGAAGAACTAAAAATGTAAAAAATTCATAAGGAATAGTAGAATTAGGCCATTCGGCCCATCAGATCTATTTCACCATTCAATCATGGCTGATCTATCTCTCCCTCCTAACCCCATTCTACTGCCTTCTCCCCATAACCTCTGACACCTGTACTAATCAAGAATCTATCCATCTATTTCTGCCTTAAAAATATCCACTGACTTGGCCTCCACAGCCTTCTGTGGCAAAGAATTCCACAGATTCACCACCCTCTAACTAAAGACCACAGATTTGTCACCCTCTAACATCCTCCCTGGAATCTTTCCTTGGGCTGATGGTGGAAATCCATTAAGTCTGAAATGTTGATGCCATTAGTGCAGAGAGGCTGCCATTAATAGAATGAGCTAAGTACATTCTCTGAATTTTGATTCTGTAGGTCATTGTGGATCACTGGGGCTTTCCTCCTGGTCACAGTTATTGAAATGGACGAGAGCATTTTCTAATTTATATTCTGCAAAAGTCTTAGAAATAGGTCCCATTTCTCATAGTAGTGAAAAACCACTCTTCAATTCTGCTGAACACATTAACAACATAAGGGGGAGGAGACAAAACAAATCATTAACTCTCTTTATATGACTGAATTTAATTGCAGAATACAGTGTTGAAAGCTCATGTGCAAAATAACCTAAAGTTAGGTTCATTAGCCTTGGAGCCAAAAAAACAATGATTTTAATTACACGTCTGAATAGAGCTCTGGTCATTTATTTAACAGATAGGGGACAAACCAGTTGCAGAGAAAGAATCCAACAGCATTTGGCAGCCAAATAATACCAAGAATAATTAAGGAAAATACAAATTATTTATAACCTTGTAGTTTAATACTTCCATAACCTACTTTTATACATCTTTGTGAAATGGTGCATATTCAGGCTGACATTAAGAAGATTACATGTCATGAATTTAAAACTTGATAAGGATAATAATAGACTAAAATGAAGGAACATAGATTTTTAAAACTAAATAATTAAGGTAAAAGAATTCCCTTCAAAAATAGATCCAAACGAACTCCATCAGTGCTATTATATATATTATTAAATAGAAATATCTTTTTTTTTTAAGTCCAGTATATTAAAAAATATTGGTACCAAACTAAAACTACTTTGACTGCTTATGGAATCTCCTTATGGTATGAATAATTCTGATCAATGTTGCATTTTTCCCCACATATTTTAATGTAGTTACAAGTCTCGGTTTAGGAGATACACGTCCCATCCCCACAAAGTGTTAATCCCTTAGTTAATCAGAACGGCCCTTTCAAAGTTGGAGATAAAATATTTCTAAATGTGCAGCTAATATTCTAGTCCTGCTCATTTCCTCGCTCTCGGCATAACCGTGGAAGCATCGCATTATTCCTCCTGATCGGGAGTTTAGACAAAATGGACAGTTTTCACTGTGGCCGGTGCGTTTTCAATCACCCAGAGCATGAGCATGCCCAGTGCTAATGAAGTCCTCTTTTGAGAATTTCTACTCAATGAGTCTCCCAGGCTGGTCTAGTAGCACTCTGTGATTCGTGGGCAGTCGAGATGAAGGAACCTCGGTGGCCAGTGATATTGAACAGAGAGCGCCAATATAATGGGATTATTGTCCAGCAATCGTTTCACACTCAGCACAACTAGAGTGCCGGCACTGAAAATAGGTGCGATAAAAAAGACCTGGCATTGAATTTAATAACAAATTTAAATCAGAAAATGCTGTTGGCATGATGGGAGGATGCTGGGTGCTTGTAATCGTATTTCGGAATCCCACCCTTTATCGCAGTTCACCCGTTAAATACGCCTACAAACACCTTGTAATAATTCATATCACAGCGCATAGAAAACCTTCCTTAACAGGGGGTCACTTCTCTTCTCTAGCCGTGAGGTGAAGTCACCCCCTTCCCCTTAATCAGCAATTTGCCGTTGACTGGAAAGCCAGAGATAGCAATGCTTTAAACAAAAAATGCAAGTAATCTCGCTGGCTGAAATGGCACAGCGGAAGAAATGACATGGGGCTTCGCGTCGGCGCCTGTGTGCGATAAGGGAGTTAAAAGCGGGTTCCGCACAGCCGACCGTCTCATTATCTGCAGCTCATTAGGAAACTGCAGCGAAACCAGCGGCTTCCCGGAGAGAGAAAAAACCCCATCCACGCCCCCCCCCCCCCCCTCCCTCCCTCACTCCCTCACACCCCCCTTTCGGCTCTCAGCCCGAAACGAAGCACAAAAGCTTGGATAAAGAAACAACCCGCTTTTATATGCATTTCCAACCTCCCCCTCCCCTCTTTTCTACGTGTTTGCGGGGTGAATTTGAATGCACGGTTAACTAAACGGACAAATGCACAAACACACACACATGTATATATATGTATATGTATATATATATAAAAACGGAAAGATCGTGCAAAACTCACAGGTTTAATCTCTCTTGCTCTCGTTTCCCGGTCCTTTTTTTTACTTCCCAAATCTGTTCCTCTCCTCTCAGCAGAAATATCCACCTCTGCAATTTCAAATCAATTTCCGGGATGACATTTCCCCCTCCGCCCCGCTGAAATATCCAAACGGCACGTCTCTTCGTTCAGTCCGTCCTTCAGTACCTTTCTCCCCCCTCTCCCGCAGAGCCTATTCTCCTGTTAAACAGAAGCATCCGTTCCTTCTTCCCAAACTCAAAAAAAAAGCATCATCATCATCATCCAACTAGAATTCCCCTCGACCCGAGAAATCGGGATCTTTTGGCGTCTTATCCCGGCCGCTCGCTTCAGAATGCCAACAAGCCGCTGTTTGTTTGTCTTTAAATATACATACGTTACTCCCAGAACAACTTTCTTTCCTCGTCTATGAGCTGATTATATTTTCCAATCACAAGGCAGTGCGGTAAGGTGGGTTTTTTTCCTCCTTTCTCTCGCTTTCCTGTGTAACCTTTTTAAATTCTCCTCCTTTTCTTCCTTCGTCCCTTCTCTCATCTGACATCGGAGATAAGATCGGCCGGTGCAATCCTCGATGTCATGTCCCCCCCCCCTCCTTGTTCGGCTCTCAAGCCTCCAGCAGGGAACAGCGTTCAAACCCAGTCACTGCGGAGCCGTTCGTTTCCTTCGCCCCCTCTGTTCTCTCCTTCAGCTACAGAACAGCCTCCTGACGACCGTTCCCCCTCGCCTCGCATTCTCTCCGCCTTGGCACCATGAGAGGCACGGAGCGGGTCCTCTTTCTTTTCGTTTTTCAATCCGTCTTACTTTCTTCCCTCCTCCTCCTCCTCCTCCTCCTCCTCCACCTCCTCCTCCAACCCCCTCCCTTTTGCGGCTCTTGAGTCACGGTACCATCTCCCAGATCGCAATCTACAAGTTAATCTCTCGTCTGTACATCAACACTTTGGCTGACACCTTTAAAATGTCAATTAGGTTTTTTTTTCCCAGGGAGGATGGGAGAGGGGAGGGGGCGTGGGTGGAGGAATCCTAGAGTTTCCGATCAAATCGTGCACTGCTTTAAAACCATGTCAACTGGATGAAATTCCAGCCCACAGTGTCCTCCACTTATTTATTAACATCCAGGTTGATCTTGTATGCTCCGGTCTAAAGTCCTCATGCCCTTTGCCCAGCTGCCAGCTAACACTCTTTATTCCTTTTCACTTACTCGGTCACTCTTTCTCTCTCCTTCTCTCCCGATGAGGGAAAATGCAATTACCCAATTACCTCCATTATCTCAGCACTCATTGGGCAACAGTATTGGTCCTTGACGTCGGCCGAGCAGCCAGTTGGCTGACGAACATCAAGCCACCACTGCCACCGTGCGGACAATCAGAGCAAATCAAGACCACAAGCGAACACAAAACCTTAACGCCAGCCGAACATTTTTTTTTCGCAGTCTCCAGGGGGAGATTCCAAGTGTGGTGAGATCCCTCCGATGATTTTTCAGCGCAGTTTTCGACTACAAAGACGCGTTGCTGCTTAGACTAGCCCCTTGCTTATTGCTGGCACGGCCGCGTGAATAGATTGGTCGAAGTGGATGCAATTTAGGCACAGGGCAGAAGATCGACACAAAGTGCTGGACTAACTCAGCTGGTCAGGCTGCATCCCTGGAGAAAAGGAATAGGTGGCGTTTCGGATCGATACCTTTCATCAGACTGAGAATCCTGGAGGGAGGGGGGGAAACTAGAGGTCTGGGAAGACACAGGGCATTGGGGCAATCTCTGAGATTCGTTTCTTTAGAACGGGATGTAGACAGGATTGGGAGGAAATTGGAATCCTTCATCTCCAAGACATTAAAAAAAAAACGTACATTCTTAAAATGCATGTGAACTAAGTATAAGTTATTAACAATAAGTGACGTGACATCAGTCCTGGTGAAAGATTAATATGCAGCAAAAAATGCTGCTTAATCTGCTAGATTTTTTTGTCTTTATTTCAGGTTTCTTGTGCTTGCAGATTTTTGTTTGCATTATATTAACAGTAAACTTTGTGAGTGTGTTGGTGATAGAGGGAGGCATAAGAAAGAAAAGGGACAACGCCAAGATGCCTAGGAAATTAACCCTGGTTAGTAATGTTATACAGATCATAGTGGCATCAGTGGATGGTACTTGGCCTCCCAAATTAATTGCAGTGACATGAATGCACTGGGCAAAAATATATCACATTTACAGCACTACAGACTGGGATGAATTTCTTTACGGTACATTTATTATCGTTACGTGTACCAAAATAAATGGAAAAACTTGTTTTTGCATTCTATCCAGGCAAAGCATACCATACATACAGGCATACATCATGGTTGTGCAAAAAAGTATGAATGTAGTATATATGTTTAAGAAGGAACTGCAGATGCTGGAAAATCGAAGGTAGACAAAAATGCTGGAGAAACTCAGCAGGCGAGGCAGCATCTATGGAGTGAAGGAAATAGGCAACGTTTCGGGTCGAAACCCTTCTTCAGACTGATAGTTTTACATAGAAACACCAGAGAATGTGAGATAATAAAATGCAATTGCCACAAAAAGGTAGGTTAGGAGATCAAGAATTCATCTTGGAGCGAGGGAGGACCTTTCAAGAGCCTGATAACTGCAGGAAAGAAGCACTTTTTGAGACTATTGGTACGTGCTTTCAAACGTTTGTATCTTCTGCCTGACAGGAAAGAGAAGAAGAGAGTATGGTCAGGGTGGGAACTCCTTGATTATGTTGGTTGCATTCCCGAGGTAGACAGAGTTAATGGAGGGAAGGCTGGTCTGCATGATGGACTGGGCAGTTTTCACAACTCTGCAATTTCTTGGCCGCCATCCAAAAAAAAATCACATTTATTTTAGTTTTTTAAGTTGTTATTTTTGTTTTTCAGTTGATATTTTTGTTTGTTGTCCTGGGTTTGTGCACATGAAATAATAGAACCATGGAAACAGTGAAAAGCACATGAAACAGTGACATGGAAAATGCAGCCTTAATGATGGTAAAACTCAATGCAGTACTGTGTGAAAAATGGCAGCTAATTCTTGCAACATATTTGAAAATGAGCACAGAAATACAAAAGATACTATCGGAGACTCTCTACTACTGCACATGATATGGTATTGTACAGAAACAATCAGCTAAGAAACAGTGATTTGACATTTGACATTTGACTTTGACATTTTATGCATTTTTTTATTGAGAAAACCAAAGAAAACATTAAACTGTCTCGAATGAAGGGTATTCGTATATGCTCCACTGTTCTCTTTGAATCGCTAATCGTATATTTCTGAAGCATGGGAAAATCGCTTTTTTTTATTATTTTTCAGCTGTTCTCTTAATACTGTGTTTAAATCCTGATCTTTTTTATTTTTAAATATCTTTTATTTTAATGTTTTACCTGCTATTTTGCTTTCAGAGATTCTGATTGTCTCCATAGCCCAACTTGGTAAATTCACTGTTCTGGGATACAACTGTTGGCATCAGAATGAGAATACATTTGAATGGGTGAGCAATATTACAAAGTACAAGGGCAACTTTCATCGACACCAATACTTCATCGACAAGAGGAGTCGAGTATAGGAGCAAAGAGGTCCTTCTGCAGTTGTACAGGGCCCTAGTGAGACCACACCTGGAGTATTGTGTGCAGTTTTGGTCCCCTAATTTGAGGAAGGACATTCTTGCTATTGATGGACTGCAGCGTAGGTTTACAAGGTTAATTCCCGGGATGGTGGGACTGTCATATGTTGAGAGAATGGAGCGGCTGGGCTTGTACACTCTGGAGTTTAGAAGAATGAGAGAGGATCTTATTGAAACATATAAGATTGTTAAGGGTTTGGACACACTAGAGGCAGGAAACATGTTCCTGATGTTGGGGGAGTCCAGAACCAGGGGCCACAGTTTAAGAATAAGGGGTAAGCCATTTAGAACAGAGACGAGGAAACACTTTTTCTCACAGAGAGTTGTGAGTCTGTGGAATTCTCTGCCTCAGAGGGAGGTGGGGGCTGTTTCCTCGGATACTTTCAAGTGAGAGCTAGATAGGACTCTTAAAGATAGCGGATTCAGGTGATATGGGGAGAAGGCAGGAACGGGGTACTGATTGGGGATGATCAGCCATGATCACATTGAATGGCGGTGCTGGCTCGAAGGGCCGAATGGCCTACTCCTGCACCTATTGTCTATTGTCTATTTACTGCTAACTGCAAAGTCTAGAATATTGCTTTGACTTTGTTAATGTGCAATTCTTTTTACGAAATCATTGATTAACTTAACAGTGAAGACTCATCCATGAAATTGGTTAAATCATGAATCATAGGTTGGGAAATTTCTGCACACAGTGAAGTGGGAGAAACTCTCAGTAGTTGAATAGGTAAGAACTTATCCGACTCGTATTACTGAATGAGTCAAGGCTGATGTCAATGATCTTTTCCAGCGTTCAGGAACATGAATGTCAATTTGTAAGCTGCCAGCAAAGTGCTATGTTATACATATCTGACTCGAGGGCCTGAACTATAGGGAAAGGTTGAGCAGGCTAGGACTCTATTCCTTGGAGCGCAGGAGGATGAGGGGTGATCTTAGAGGTGTACTAAATCATGAGAGGAATAGATCGGGTAGAGCCACTTGCCCAGATTAGGGGAATCGAGAACCAGAGGACATAGATTTAAGATAAGATTTAATAGGAATCTGAGGGATAACATTTTCACACAAAGGCTGATAGGTGTATGGAATGAGAATGAGTATGGAGGTAGTTGAGGCAGGTACTATCACAATGTTTAAGGAACATTTGGACAGGTACATGGATTGGATAGGTTTATGGGCCAAATGCAGGCAGGTGGGACTGTTAGAGATGGGACATGTTGGCCGGTGTGGGCAAGTTGGGCCGAAGGGCGTGTTTCCTCGCTGTAAGACCCTATGACTCGATGAATAGTATGGATAATAGCATTGAAGAATACATTGTTGAAATTCAAGTGTATTGTTATTTGCAAGGGTCTGGTGAGGTACAGCTACAATGAAAAAGTCTTGCTTGCATGAGCATCACGGGCATATAGACAACAAACAAACAAAACATACATAAATTACACATTTTGAAAAGAATGACAACAAAAGACATGAATGCAAAGAACATAATTAGAACAAAAAACAAGTCCACAGTAGTACAAAAAGTGGGCCATAGTGCTCTTTTTGAGATAGGATTAATGTTGTGTCGGTTGACTCAAGAACCTGATAGATGTAGAAAATAGCTGTTCCTGAGCGTAGTGGTGTGGGGTTTCAGGCTTCTGTACCTCCTGCCTGATGATAGCAGTGAGAAGATGGCATGGCCCGGATGGTGGGGATCCTTGATGATAGATGCCACCTTCTTGAGGCAGCACCTCGTATAGATGTTTCAATGGAGGGGAGAGCTGTGCCCATGATAGACTAGGCAGACTCCACTACCCTCCGTAAACCTCCTGTGTTCAAATTGCCCTTTCAGGCCATGATGCTACCAATCGGGACACTTTCTACACTGCATCTGTAAATGGTTGTTAGAGTTTTCAGAGACATGTCAAATCTCTTTAAACCTCTAAGAAAGGAGAGGTGCTAGTGTGATTGCATCTATGTGCTGGGCCCAAAATAGGCCATCTGAGATTTTAACAGCCAAGAAATTGAAGTTGCTAACTCTGTCCACCATCGACCCACTAATAAAAACTGGTGCATCATCTTCGAACTTCCCTTTTCTGAAGTCAACAATCAGTTCCTTGGTTTTGTTGACCAACCTTGGTTCTGTATGCTACCCCAACACCAGCGATAATCTGGCCAACCACCGGGTCAAATTATAAGCTGCCAGCACTCGTTCAATGATGTATTTGGGATATTATGGGCAATAAAGTACACTTTCTAGCTATGGATCTGAAGATTTGGGCATAATCTGCTTGTTTCCCTCAATTTATAGCAATTCCATTGTTTGCTTCATTATTGCGGTCAAGTGCAAAGTGAAATGGAAATATAATGTTGTTTATGAATTCCGCATCCATGGTAATCTTTTGCTTAGAGAAACAATAGTTTAGAAATAAAAGGCGAAGAATGAAAGTAGAAGTGTTATTATAATTGGACATCTGGAAATCTAATCAGTGGGAACAATAATGAAGGACAAAAATCTATTTTAAGGCTTTATTACACATCCACATATGCAGGCTGCCTTGACATTTGAATGAGAACATAAGGACGGATCATTGTCCATGTTGAATAAAACCACTTATTCTAATCTTTGAGTGATGGAAACACGTTACAAACACATCATGTCACCATTCTCAGAAATGATCATTTATTTTAGTCTGATTTCAAGGTAGAAACCACTGTAATTGGAGTATACAGGCAAATACTCTTTTAATACTGCTTTGTTTAGAGATACAGCGTGGAAACAGGCTCTTTGACCCACCGAGTCCGAGCTGACCAGCGGTCCCCGTTTATGTAAGCACACATGAGGGATCATTTTCAATATTTACCAAATCCAATTAACCTACAAACTTGTACGTCTTTGGAGTGTGGAAGGAAACTGGAGCACTCGGAGAAAACCCATGTGAGTCACGGGGAGAACGTACAGACTCCGTACAGACAGCACGCTTAGTCAGGATCGAACCCGGGTCACTGACACTGTAAGGCAGCAACTCTATCGCTGTGTCACCGCATCGCCCAGAAAGCACTTACTTATTTCAAAATTGTACCAGATCACTAACTTTGAAGGATTTATATTTTGATAACTGGTAAATATATAGCTAAAAATGTTTTAAACGATGACTCATTGCAGTCATGATTGTCTGAATAAGATTATTTAAGTTAGTGTTGGACAACCCAATGAGTCAAATGCAGAAACGATATATAAAAATAGCTTGAAGGATGAAACAAATTCTAATATATCTCCCACATTAGCTGTGACTATTTTTATTTGTGTTACGGGAAAAGTGTGAGAGACTGTACCAGGTTTACAGGGCTGGATAGCTGTTCACTAAAGCAGTCAATAGCCGGTATACCAAGCAGCATGCTTTGAGAAAATATGGGGCTCTGTAAGTGTCCAAGTTGTGGGAGGAAAATGTGCATTTGCTCGTGATAATTAACTCTTCTTCTCTGACCTCCCCTGGTTTTGACTCTCCAAAAAATAGAAAGAGGAAGAGCACCAAAAAATTGGTTCCTTGTGCAAAGCCTTTGGATAAGTGAAATGGTCAAACACTCTGTGGTTGACAACTATTAGAGGTGCACTTTCAGCTATCCAAAGAAAGAAACAGCGGCAACAATCAAAACCTCACTGTGCCGAAGCATTTTAGATTTCAATAACATTG
The DNA here is from genome assembly GCA_038087875.1 of Malacoraja senta. Taxonomy (NCBI): domain Eukaryota; kingdom Metazoa; phylum Chordata; class Chondrichthyes; order Rajiformes; family Rajidae; genus Malacoraja; species Malacoraja senta. Next base: position 14,947,355 of record CM075979.1, on the reverse strand, counting down.
TTAGCGCAGACTTTCAACAAAGAAATTACATAAAAACAGTACAATCAAAAGAACACAGACCTTGGAATTTGTATTTCCAATCTGAAATGTAACCCCATCATAAATATGTCATTCTTTTGCAACTGTCTTCTCATTTGAAATGAAACCAGTTATAGAGTTAAGGGCCTGTCCCACTTAGGCAATTTTTCAGCGGACTGAAAAACTGGGAACTGGAACGGCGACTGTCAGAGTGGAAAATACACACACACACAAACACATCGCAAAGGCGGGGGCCAGGGCAAGCGGGGGGGGGGGGAGCGCTGTCTGAAATTCACACAGTGCAAAGCCAAGGTGATACAGACACACCGCGATGAACAGGAAGATTAAGACGGCTAGCACAGTGTACAGTAGTCCTTTAAAAGAGAGAGGAGTGGGGGAGAAGGAGTGGAGACACTTTTTAATAAGCCAGACAACTTTTAATAAGCCAGAGATACACAGCTGTTAAGTTCGGCGGGCATTTAACATTACCTGTCAGTTATCCTTGGTTCTGAATACTCGTGCTTATGTTTTTTTCCCCCAATGAAAATGCCCGGTCAGCAAACTACCTATGACTACCTCGACTACCCATAACTACATGGTGACCCCACTACAACTGCACCCACGACTACGGGATTATCGATTTTCTCCATGTTGAAAAATTTGCGGCGACCATACTGAGGCCGCGACTCGTTCCCAGAATGCGGGAACTCCTCGCGACCATAAAGGAGACTCACCAGAGACCACCAGCCACCTAAAAAGTCACCTAAGTGGGACAGGCCCTTTATACAGCATGAAAACAGGCCTTTTAACCCAACTCCTGCATTCTAACCAAGATGTCCGTCTGACCAAGGAATCTATACCATTTGCCTCCATGTGGCCCATATCCCACTGAAGCTTTCCTACCTGTGTATCTGTATTGTAAGCATTGTAGCTTCCTCTGGCAGCTTGTTCCATGTGCTCTCCCCCTCTGTCTGAAATGCCTGCCCCTCGGGTCCCTTTTATATCTTTCCCTGCTTAACTTGAATCCATTCTCTCCTCCCTCCCTGGTAAAAAAGATCTTTGCCAATCCAGCTTATCTGCACCCCTCACGATTTTATATACCTCTTTAAGGTTACCTCAGCTTCCTACTCTCCAGGGAAAACAAGTTTTGGCTTATCCAATTTCTCTTTACAATTCAAGCTCTACAGTCCTAGTATAATTCTTGTGAATCTTTTCTGCATCCTTCCCAGCTTAATGATATCTTTCCAATAGTTTGGCAACCAGATCTGCATACAGTACTCACTTTGAAGAAGGGTCCCAACATGAAAAGTCTTTATCCATTTCCTTTCACAGATGCTTTCTGACCTACTGAGTTCTGCAGCAGTTTGAATTTTTGCTCAATATCCCAGCATCTGCAGTCCCTTTTACACCATCCCATCTACCTACAGAGAACTATCAGAGAACTATTAGAGGCCACCATCAGAGAACAATCTAGACTGTAAATTTAAACCCATTATAACTATTGACCACCTGGAATAGAATTCATATATGACTTTGAAGTTGCTTCAAAGAATTGGGCACATACACCAGACAGGGGGTTAAATCAACCTTAAGATCAACAAGAGCAAAATTCAGCATTAGGTCAAAGAAAAACGACAATTATAGCTGGTGGTCACTAGCAGAATGAAACCCTGAAATTAATATTTCTTGGCCATGCATTCATTGCAGTTGGGTGTGGTGGACTCAGTAGTCAATAAAGGTGGTCCTGCTAGAATGTGTCTTTCCACAATGCAAATTGGATGTTGCATGAACGATAAATTAGGGAACATTATTTGTATTATGCAGGTCTAATTGATTTTAATACAATTTTGATCGGGGATGAGAACCACTTCTTAAAAGTTACTTTGGAAATTGACAAGTGGAAAAAAAGCCTTGGAAAAAACATCGTTTCACTTTATCCTTCCCACAGTGATTCAAATACCATTGTTTCTTAAGAAAGCATCTGACAGTTTCACCGCAGGAGTCCATTGAAATTAAGGAATAGATAGGGTGAATGCACAATCTTTTTCCCAGAGCTGGGGAATCAAAAACTACAGGACATAGATGTAAGGTGAGAGGGGAAAGATTTAATAGAAACCTGAGAGATTCGTTTTTCACACCGAGGGTGGTTGGTATTTGGAACAAGCTGCCAGATGAAGTAGTTGAGGCAGGTACACTAACAACATTTAGAAGACATTTGGACAGGCACAGGGGTTTAGAGGTATATGGGCCAAATGCAGGCAAATGTGATTAGTTGAGTTGGGGCTTCTTGTTCGACATAGATGAGTTGGGCCAAAAGACCTGTTTCTGTGCTTTTTGACTCCATAGCTCCAAGTATTTGTTTCTATTGACATACGTGTGATGATACATGATTAAACAATGTAACGCACAACCTTTTGTATTATTACCAAGCAACAACGAAAATAAATTTGTAGCTATTAAAAGACGTTCAGTTTTGGAAATGAAAAGTAACTTTGTTATTAAGAGACTGAAACTCTCTACCTCCTAACCC